>VWZI01000492.1:15253-44162 GCA_013396835.1 Psilopogon haemacephalus
CAGCACTGGATGCACTACTCCAGGTGGGCTCTCAGCAGAGCACAGCAGAGGGGCAGAATCCCCTCCCTGGCCCTGCTGCCCACACTGCTCCTGCTGCAGCCCAGCCTCTGCTTGCCTTTCTGCCCTGCAAGTGCACACTGCTGCCTCAGCTTCAGCTTCTCCTCCACCAGCACCCCCAAGTCCCTCTCCTCAGGGCTGCTCTCCAGCCACTCCCTGCCCAGCCTGCATTGCTGCTTGCCATTGCCTCCAGCCAGCTGCAGGACCTTGCCCTTGGCCTTGTTGCACCTCCTGAGCTTGGCTTGTGCCCACCTCTGCAGCCTGCCCAGCTCCCTCTGGATGCCATCCCTGCCCTCCAGCCTGCCTGCTGCCCCACACAGCTTGGGGTGCTCAGCAAACTTGCTGAGGCTGCACTCAGTGCCTCTGCCCATGGCACCCACAAAGATGTAGAACAAGACTGGGCCCAGGACTGCTCCCTGAGGGACTCTGCTTGTCACTGCCTCCACTTGGACATGCACCCATTGACAGCTATTTCTCATTTTAATGAGCAATCAGACTATAGGCTGAGAGAGGCAAGCACTGATGATGTTACTTCACTCATAGCTTTACTAAGAAAGAAATAAAAATGTTTTAAGAGTTGTAACCCAAACAGATGAGTCAGACTGCTTCAGGCTGCTTTGGGCTGTGGCTGTTCCTGCATGGCTGAACCACTACAGTCATCGAGTCCAACCCTCCTGCCAAAGAAGGACCACCTAGGGCAGGTCACATAGGAAGACATTCAGATGGGTCTTGAAAATCTCCAGCGAAGGAGACCTCACAGCCTCTCTGGGCAGCCTGCTCCTGGGCTCCAGCACCCTCACAGTGAAAAGATTTTTCCTCCTGTTGAGATGGGAATTCCTGGGCTCCAGTTTGTGCTCTTTTGCCCCTCATTCTATCACAGAGCACCACTGAGAAGAATCTGGCCCCTTCTTCTTGACACCCACCCTGCAGATATCCATAAACATTGATAAGTTCCCCTCTTGCCCTCTCCTGCAGGCTAACCAGCCCCAGACTGGACTGGTACTGACAATTGCCCCAACTCAGGTGCAGGACCTTGCACTTTGCCATGTTGAACCTCATGAGGATCTCCTGAGCATCCTCATTATCACTTACAATCATAGAATCAGTCAAGGATTGGAAGGGACCACAGGGATCATGAAGTTCCAACCCCACCCTGCCAGGGACACCCTACCCTAGATCAGGCTGCCCACAGCCTCGGTCCATGTTTGTGATGCTGAACAGGCAGAGCAGAGCTGCCTCAGAAGATCTCAAAGGAAAACCCAACCAACCAAAAGCAGGAAAAGCAGATCCAGCTGGAGGATCAGCAGGGGGGCTGCTCTCCAGAAGGTAATTGGAACTGAAAAGCGCAGTCTCCAAAATGACAAAACGGAGAGCCCAGCCCCAGCTCGTTCTGCTGGGCACACATGTGTGCAGTCCTTGAGGGAGCAGCCTGTCAGCTGGAAGAACCCCGTGGGACATAGACTCAGAGGAAGCAACATCTGATGCTCACATATGCCTTGATGTACTGGGCTTAAGCTAGCCCCACCCTGAGCTCAAAAAGCTTCATAAATACTCGATTCCATTTCTTTGCTACAAGAGCGGTCAGGGTTTGGCACAGGCTGCCCAGAGGGGTGGTGGAGTCACCACAGAATCCTAGAATCAGTCAGGGTTGGAAGGGACCACAAGGATCAGGCAGCTCCAACCCCCCCTGCCATGCCTAGGGACACCCTACCCTAGAGCAGGCTGCCCACAGCCTCTGCCAGCCTGGCCAAAAACACCTCCAGGGATCTGGCCCCAAACACCTCCCTGCAGGGGCAACCCATTCCAGCCTCTCACCGCTCTCATGATCAACAACTTCCTCCTCATCTCCAATCTGAATCTCCCCACCTCCAGCTTTGCTCCATTCCCCCCAGTCCTGTCACTCCCTGATAGCCTCAAAAGTCCCTCCCCAGCTTTTTTTGCAGCCCCCTTCAGATCCTGGAAGGCCACCAGAAGGTCCCCTGGGAGCCTCCTCTTCTGCAGCCTGCACAGCCCCAACTCTTTCAGGCTGTGCTCACAGCAGAGCTGCTGCAGCCCTCTGAGCATCCTCGGGGCCCTTCTCTGCACACCTCCAGCATCTCCACATCCCTCTTGTCCCAGGGGCTTCAGCATTGGATGCACTACTCCAGGTGGGGTCACAGTAGTCCAGGTTGGGTCATTCATTCTCCCTTTTCAAAGAACAATAGGAGGGTTAATTAAAATATCAGATTATTCTCAAAGCTAATAGTTGCAGGGCATTTGGGAATCAAATGCAGGTGACACAATCCAGGGTGTGCTGGGGCACACCAAGCTCTGCATGGGCAGCAATGTGCCCTGGTGGCCAAGGAGGCCAATGGGAGCCTGGGGGGCACTAAGAGGAGTGTGGGCACAATCTGTGCTACTGTGCTCCACAACTTCCCTGGAGGTGTTCAAGGCCAGGCTGGATGAGGCCCTGAACAATCTGTTCTAAAGGGAGATGTCCCTGCCTATGGCAGGGGGTTGGAGCTAGATGATGTCTGAGGTCCCTTCCAACCTCTAAGGTTCTGTGATTCACAGGATTGTAGAATCATAGAATGGTTTAGGTTGGAAGGGACCTCAGACATCATCTAGCTCCCTTCCAACCTAAGCCATTCTGTGATTCTGTGATTCTATGAATCACATAACCTTAGAGCTGGGAAGGGACCTCCAGAGATCCTCGAGTCCAAGCCCTCCCCTGCCAAAGCAATACCCTGGAACAAACTGGATGTTTCCTCGTGGAATCTGCATTTTCAGCCAGTTGTGTCTCACTGTGCCAATTTTGGAGAGGATTTGAGGTAAGGAGAAGAGTGAGCAAGTTAAAAATCTCAGACACATCAATCAGCTTGTCTGGAGGGGATGGAAATCAGCAGGCTCTTAGCACATTGCCTTGCTGCTTTCTTTTTTTGCCTCTTGCTGCAGTTCACCTTTAGGCAAAAGTGCCTTGGAGAAAGGTTTTGCTGTGGCTGCATGGTGCTGGAACTCAATTATCTGTGCAGTTCAACACTGGTCATGGAGCACCCTGATGACACTGAAATGAATGGAGAGGTTGACACACCAGAAGGGACCCCTCTCAGGCTTCTCTTCTGCACACTAAGCAGCCCCAGGTCCCTCAGCCTCTCCTCCCCAGCCACTGCTGCAGTCCCCTCAGCATCCTCACAGCCCTCCCCTGGACCCTCTCCAGCAGTTCCTGTCCCTCTGCACCTGGGGAGCCCCAAACTGAAGGCAGTGCTCAAGGTGAGTTCTCAGCAGGGCAGAGTAAAGGGAGAGGAGAACCTCCCTGGCTCTGCTGGACACACTCTGCCTGATGCCCCCCAGGCTCCCCTTGGCCCTCTTGGCCCCCAGTGCACATTGCTGTGCCATGGATCTTCTCCTCCAGCACTCTCAGCTCCCTCTCCTTGGGGCTGCTCTCCAGCAGTCCCCTCCCAGCCTGTCCTGCTGCAGTTTATTCTTCCTCCCCAGGTGCAGGACTCTGCACTTGTCCTTGTTGAGCCTCATTTGGTTCCTCTGTGCCCAGCTCTGTCTGTGCAGCTCTCTCTGGATGGCCTCACAGCCTGCAGCTGGCTCAGCCAAGCCTCCCAGTTTGGTACCATCAGCAAACCTGCTGAGCAGGTTCTATCTCCTCATCGATGTCACTGATGAAGATGTAGATCCTGTATTGGACACAAAGCTGCTTTTTGACCCATAAGATCAAAAGCAAACAGAATGAAACATGGCTTTGGGGTTAAAAAGTTCAACTTAAGGGACATGCTTCTTGTTCACACAGACAGCTGTGAGAATAGGATGGAATAGAATAGAACAGAATAGAATAGAATAGAATAGAACAGAACAGAACAGAACAGGTTGGAAGAGACCTCCAAGCTCATCCAGCCCAACCTAGCACCCAGCCATAGCCAATGGCACTCAGTGCCCATCCAGGCTTGTCTTGAACACATCCAGGGATGGGGACTCCACCACCTCCCCTGCAGCCCATTCCAATGCCAATCACTCTCTCTGCCAACAACTTCCTCCTAACATCCAGCCTCAACCTGCCCTGCCACAGCTTCAGCCTCTGTCTCCTCCTTCTGGCCCTGGCTGCCTGGCAGCAGAGCCCAACCCCAGCTGGCCACAACCTCCCTTCAGGTAGTTGTAGACAGCAATGAGAGGCAGGTCCCTTCCCAACCCCTAACATTTTGTGTGATTAGACTGTGCACAAAGTCTGCCTAAGGCCAGGTGAACCAAATCCCTTCTTGAAAGGGATCACAAGCCAGAGGAGGCCATGGAAGATGCTGAGAGGGCTGCAGCAACTCTGCTCTGAGGATAGGCTGAGAGAGTTGGGGCTCTGCAGCCTGGAGAAGAGAAGGCTTCCAGGAGACCTTGGAGTAGCCTTCCAGTATCTGAAGTGGGCTACAGGAAGGCTGGGGAGGGACTATTGACAAGGTCTTGTAATGACAGGATGAGGAATGAGTTTGAAGTGGCAGAGGGGAGATTGAAACTGGATGTCAGGAGGGAGCTGTTTACAGTGTGGGTGGTGAGACACTGGCACAGATTGCCCAGGAAGGTTGTGGAGCACAGAAGTTGATCACATTGGGTGCTTCTGTGCTCCACAACCTTCCTGGAGGTGTTCAGAACCAGGTTGGATGAGTCCTTGAGTGACCTGTTCTAGTGGGAGGTGTCCCTGCCTGTGGCACAGGGAGGTTGGAACTGGCTGAGCTTTGAGGTCCTTTCCAACCTAAACCATTCTGTGATTCTGTGATTAAAGAGGGGAAAAAAAAAAAAAAGCCTCAAGCTGCTTGGTTATGTCAGGAGTCCTCTACAGGATGCTGTGGGCTTAAAGAAGTCTGGAGTTAAAGAGCTAATGCTCTTCAGCAGTGTATCTCCAAGCTCAGGGGACACAGAGCAGGGCTTTCAGGATTACACTTTAAGAAATCTGCCCTGAAGACCCACTTTAAGTAGTCTCTTCTCATCTGGGCTTTCAGGGCCAGTCCTAAACACACCCAATGCCAGCTGCTGCAATTGAGGCTGACCCAAACAGAAATATTTGCTACCTGTCTAATGGGACATCTAAACTTAATTTCCCCCTACCCTGTCATGCTGAACTGCACACTGCCCCCATTTACATCTCAAATCTCTTTGTCTGACCTGCAAATGGAAGGTTGCAGGAGTGCAGGAATAAACTGCTCAGCCCAAGGACTACATGGCTAAAAATCATAGAATCCTAAAATCAGTCAGGGTTGGGAGGGACCAAAAGGGTCAGCCAGTTCCAACCCCCCCTGCCATGCCCAGGGACACCCTGGTGAGAGCCCACCTGGAGTAGTGCAACCAGTGCTGGAGCCCCTGGGACAAGAGGGATGTGGAGATGCTGGAGGTGTGCAGAGAAGGGCCCTGAGGATGCTGAGAGGGCTGCAGCAGCTCTGCTGTGAGCACAGCCTGAAAGAGTTGGGGCTGTGCAGGCTGCAGAAGAGGAGGCTCCCAGGGGACCTTCTGGTGGCCTTCCAGGATCTGAAGGGGGCTACAAAAAAAGCTGGGGAGGGACTGTGGAGGGTGTGAGGGAGTGACAGGACTGGGGGGGAATGGACAAAGCTGGAGGTGGGGAGAGTCAGCCTGGAGGTGAGGAGGAAGTTGTTGAGCATGAGAGTGGTGAGAGGCTGGAATGGGTTGCCCCTGCAGGGAGGTGTTTGGGGCCAGATCCCTGGAGGTGTTTTTGGCCAGGCTGGCAGAGGCTGTGGGCAGCCTGCTCTAGGGTAGGGTGTCCCTGGGCATGGCAGGGGGGCTGGAACTGGCTGATCCTTGTGGTCACTCCCAACCCTGAATGATTCTATGATAAGTGGCCCCAAATGATGCATCCCAGGCTGCCCTTGGCTCTCTTCTTCACAAGGGCATATTGCTGTCCCATGCAGAATCCTAGAATCATTCAGGGTTGGAAGGGACCACAAGGATCAGCCAGTCCCAACCCCCCTGCCATGCCCAGGGACACCCTACCCTAGAGCAGGCTGCCCACAGCCTCTGCCAGCCTGGCCCCAAACACCTCCAGGGATCTGGCCCCAAACACCTCCCTGCAGGGGCAACCCATTCCAGCCTCTCACCACTCTCATGCTCAACAACTTCCTCCTCACAGCCAAAACTTCCTCCTCACATCCAGACTTCAGGAACGACTGAATCACCACTGTGAAGTGCAGGCACAAAAATGTTTTCCACAGACCATTTGTGTAAGAAGGCAAAGCAGAGACATCACAAACTTGCTTTTGCTTGCACCTTAAGGATCTAAATGGAGCTTTTCCACCTCCATGCATGGAGGTTCACAATGCATTTTCCTTTTGGCAGGTGAGATTTGCTTGCTGTGCCCTTCCTGCTAATTCTTGATCTCAAGTGCCTCCACATCCCTACCCTGATTTAAAGCTCTTGCCCTTTTAGGCTGCATTTTCTTCAAGCTGTTTCCAATGAATCACTCAGGAGAGGACAAATAATGTGAATTTCACTTTAAATCGAGGTGCAATCAGGAACATCATATCTATATATAGATATATATGTGTGTGTGTGTGTATATATCCTGATAACTCAAAATAAATAAATGTCTGCACTCCTTTCCTTGTCCTCTGTAAAGATCAGAACAGACAAGCCAGGCAGTAATGAATGTGAACACAATTCTTTAGGCATATTTAAAATGCTCTAAATATTCTCTGCACTAGACACACTCTGACCTGACAGGGAGGGAAGTTAAGAGATTAATCAGCCCTGGTGTCTCCTGCAACAATCCCTGATTCCCAGGGTTTAAGCCAGCTGCTGTCCTCACTTGCCCTGTAGTCCCAGTGCTGGGAGGTAGCAGCAGACTGCTCAATATCACTGCAGTGCCATTTTTTGATCTGTGGCAAGGGCAAAAAATACCCAAACCCCAGTGTTAGGGACCCCCCAAGGGATAAACCGATCCCCATGGTTGCTCCATGACCTATATTCCCTTCCAATCCCAGCTCAGACAGAATGTTGGGATACCCCCCACCACCAATCACATCCCTAATGGCCTCATGACCTCCCCTTCCTCTCCACTTTCCTGCTTTCAGTCTGGAATCCTCTCAATCTCAGCTTGTTTCCTTGCATCTGAGTGTGTGCCTCTTTTTTCCTCTGCAGGGAGCAGCACAACAGGAGCCAGCTCCTGTGGACAGGATGTGGATGGATGGATGAATACATACATATACACACACATATGTACATAACAGATGGATGTGTAAGTAATTAATGGATAGATACATGGGTAAATGGAGAGGGATGGATGGATGGATACATACATATATATACACACATACGTACATAACAGATGGATGTGTAAGTAATTAATGGATAGATACATGGGTAAATGGAGATGGATGGATGGATGAATACATACATATATATACACACACATATGTACATAACAGATGGATGTGTAAGTAATTAATGGATAGATACATGGGTAAATGGAGAGGGATGGATGGATGGATGGATGGATTGATGAATACATACATATACACACACATACATGACAGATAGATGTGTAAGCAATTAATGGATAGATACATGGGTAAATTGAGATGGATGGATGGATACATACATATATACACATAGATACATGACAGATGGATATGTAAGCAATTAGTAGATACATAGGTAAATGGAGAGGGATGGATGGATGGATGGATGGATGAATACATACATATATGTATATGTATATATACACGTATGTACATAACAGATGGATGTGTAAGCATTTACCCATGTAAGATACATGGGTAAATGGAGTTGGATGGATGGATGGATACATACATGTATATACATATAGATACATGACAGATGGATGTGTAAGCAATTAATGGATAGATAATTAATAGATTAATGTATAGATACATGGATAAGTGGAGATGGATGGAAAAATGGATGGATGAATACATACATATATAAACACACATACATACATACATACACACATAACAGATGGATGTGTAAGCAATCGATGGATGGATGGAAAAATGGATGGATGAATACATACATATATATATACACACACATACATACAAGAGGAATGTGTAAGCAATTAATGGAGAGATAATTAATAGATTAGTGGATAGATACATTGGGAAGTGGAGATAGATAGATAGATAGATAGATAGATAGATAGATAGATAGATAGATAGATAGACAGACAGACAGATGGAAAAATGAATGGATGAATACATACATATATATATACACACATACATACATGACAGATGGATGTGTAAGCATTCAATGGATAGATACATGGATGGATGGATGAATACATATATATATATACACACACATACATACAAGAGGGATATGTAAGCAATTAATGGATAGATAATGAAAAGATTAGTGGATAGATACATTGGGAAGTGGAGATAGATAGATAGACAGACAGATGGAAAAATGGATGGATGAATACATATATATATACACACACATACATACATGACAGATGGATGTGTAAGCAATCAATGGATAGATACATGGGTAAATGGAAAAATGGATGGATGAATACATAAAGATATATACACACATATACCTACATAACATATGGATGTGTAAGCAATTAATGGATAGATACATGGGTAAATGGAGATGGATGGATGGATGGATAGAGACAGACAGACAGACAGACAGACAGACAGACAGACAGACAGACAGACCTTCCTCTCTCTCCGGGGCACTCAGTCGCTGGCTGCTGCCCAGCTCGCTTCTTTCCCAGCCGCTCCCAGCAGCTCCTTCCGCGACTCCTGGAGCCGCCTCTCGCTTTTTTTCCGCGGGTGGCTGCTGCCCTCCGGTGGCAGAGAGGGGGAATTGCAGCGGCCACGGACGGGGCAATAGAATCGGCTCCCCCCTGCCCATTCTCGTCCCTGGCAAAGGCAAAGGGAAGACTTTCTGGTGGACAAAACTGCGTTGAAGTGATTCCAAGACGTGCTCGATCATTTCTGGGTGGTCTTGAGCAGGTAATATTTTGACCTGTGGCATTGTTCGTGGACTACAGGTTGTTTTCTGTTGGCCCTTCCCATCACTGCTGGAACAAAGCCTTATTAATTATGAAAATAGATTAATATATTTTTTTTCCTTCATTTTTTCAGTCTAACGAAGCCAGAGTCATGGACTGGTTTGGGTGGGGAAGGATTTTTAAAGGTTGCCTAGTCCAAACACCCCTGCAGACGGCAGAGACATCTGCAACTAGAGCAGGTTGCTCAGAGCCCCAAACAACCTGAGCTGGAATGTTTGCAGAGATTGGGACATCTCCCATCCTTCTGGGCAACCTGAGCCAGGGTCTCACCACACTCAGCATCAAAAGTTTCTTATAGTCACCATGGCTCACCCTCTTTTAGCTCCAAAAAACTTCACCCCTTGTCCTGTCACAACAGGCCCTGCTAAAAAAAAATCTCTCCCCAGACTTTCCTCTAAGCATTGGAAAGTCTTAAGAAGACTCTTGACATACAGGATGTGTGGCACCTGTCCAGGTATAAATTCTTGGCAGATTAGATTATCTGTCATGCACCTTCAGCTGTACCTGCTAAATGTGTGGGGTTTGTACCTGCTTACTTCATAATTATTCAGAATAAACTGGTTTAGTTCATCTGTAAGTTGCTTTTCATAGAAGCACAGAGTTGTCCCAGTTGGAAAAGACTTTTAAGGTCATCAAGTCCAACTTTCAGCCAAAGAATATCATAGCCATTAAACCCTGTCCCCAAGTGCCATGGCCACATTTATCTTGAACACCTCTAAGATGGCAATGCCAAGCACAAATCCATGCTGGGAAGGGAATGGCTGGAGAGAAGCCCTGAGAAGAGGGACTTGGGGGTGCTGGTGGAGGAGAAGCTGAAGCTGAGGCAGCAGTGTGCACTTGCAGAGCAGAAAGGCAAGCAGAGGCTGGGCTGCAGCAGGAGCAGTGTGGGCAGCAGGGCCAGGGAGGTGATTCTGCCCCTCTGCTGTGCTCTGCTGAGAGCCCACCTGAAGTAGTGCATCCAGTGCTGGAGCCCCTGGGACAAGAGGGATGTGGAGATGCTGGAGGTGTGCAGAGCAGGGCCCCGAGGATGCTGAGAGGGCTGCAGCAGCTCTGCTGTGAGCACAGCCTGAAAGAGTTGGGGCTGTGCAGGCTGCAGAAGAGGAGGCTCCCAGGGGACCTTCTGGTGGCCTTCCAGGATCTGAAGGGGGCTACAGACAGGCTGGGGAGGGACTTTTGAGGCTATCAGGGAGTGACAGGACTAGGGGGAACGGAGCAAGGCTGGAGGTGGGGAGATTGAGATTGGAGGTGAGGAGGAAGTTGTTGAGCATGAGAGTGGTGAGAGGCTGGAATGGGTTGCCCCTGCAGGGAGGGATTTGGGGCCAGATCCCTGGAGGTGTTTGCAGCCAGGCTGGCAGAGGCTGTGGGCAGCCTGCTCTAGGGTAGGGTGTCCCTGGGCATGGCAGGGGGGTTGGAACTGGCTGATCCTTGTTGTCCGTTCCAACCCTGACTGATTCTATGGTGACTTCACCACCTCCCTGGGCAGCCTGTGCAAAAACCTGACGACTCTCGTAGCAAAGAAATCACTCCTAATCTCCAACCTAAACCTCCCCTGGCACAATTTCAGGCTATTTCCTCTCTTTCTGTCACCTGATACTAGGGAGGGCAGCCCCACTGCCACTGTGGCCACTCCATTAGTAAAAGTGATACTTAGGTGAAGATGCAAACAAACCCTTCCTAGATTTCTCCCTGCAGGATGGGATTCCTCTGTTCAACTCTCCTTCCTTTCACTGTGCCTGTGTCATTGGTGCAACAGCACCAAGCCCACCACAATCTTGTCCAACAGAAGAATGGCTTCTCACAGCTCAGCTCTGACAAGGTACAGCAGGTATTAAAAACAAAACAAAAGTAATCATCATGAAATAGTCGAGGACAGCCCAAACTTCGCTACTCTCTGTAAAATGTGTCCTGGGAAGAGCAAAGGTCACCCTCTGTGCTGGTTTGAGGCCAATTGGAGGATTTTAGTGAGAAGGTAGATTACAGGCTGAGAAAGAAAAACATGATCATGTCTCCTTCACTCATGGGTTTGCTGACTGATAGAGGAGTAAGCACCCAAACATAGATAAGGCAGAGCTGCTCAGGTCACTCTGTCTGCTGATGTCTCTCCCTGCTGAGCTTTCTCCCTGCTGATCTCCCTCTCCCTGCTGATCCCCCTCTCCCTGCTGATCTCTCTGGGCATGGCAGGGGGGTTGGAGCTGGCTGATCCTTGTGGTCCCTTCCAGCCCTGTCTGAGTCTATCATTCTATGATTCTATAAAAAGCCTTAGGTTTCCTGGATAGCTTCCCTAACCTGGAAGTCTCTGCTACTTCTATAAAGCATAGAGCAGATTTATTTGTGCTGGGGTTATGACCTTAGCACCTGGCTGGATTCAAATGCAGCTGGTCACTATGTCGTCAGAAGCACTAAACATGAAGCTGGAGGTGATCTCCTCACAGCTCATCTTTCAGATCACCTGGGACACAACTATAGATGGCAGCTCCCTTGATCTCTCTGTCTCTTTTGAAAGTCTCTGCTCAGCAGCTCTCTTTTCCTTACAGGCAGTGCCCACTCTGCCCATCCAGTTGTGCTTCTCCAAGGACCTCCCTTCTAGCTAGCAGTGGCCCACGTGCTTCCATCTTCTTAATAGGTTTGTGACATCCAAGGGTCACAGGACTGGGAACCTGGCTTGAAGACAGGCCAAGCCTGGCATCAGGAGACAGGAAGTTAGGCACTGATGCTTCCTCCCATAAAAGTGGCTGAGATGTGAGGGTTTGCTGCCACCTCCTGATCGTTTTCTTGCTCGTCCAGTGGAAGGGGAGGCATTCAGAGGGAGCAAGATGGAAAAGAGGAAATCTAGATCCTAAGGCACACACTGAGAATGGAGGACAAGAGGGACGTGGAGATGCTGGAGGTGTGCAGAGCAGGGCCCCGAGGATGCTGAGAGGGCTGCAGCAGCTCTGCTGTGAGCACAGCCTGAAAGAGTTGGGGCTGTGCAGGCTGCAGAAGAGGAGGCTCCCAGGTGACCTCACTGTGGCCTTCCAGGATCTGAAGGGGGCTACAGAAAAGCTGGGAAGGGACTTTTGAGACTGTTAGGGAGTGACAGGACTGGAGAGAATGGAGCAAAGCTGGAGGTGGGGAGATCGAGGCCGGAGGTGAGGAGGAAGTTATTGAGAGTGGTGAGAGGCTTCGCAGGGAGGTGTTTGGGGCCAGATCCCTGGAGGTGTTTTTGGCCAGGCTGGCAGAGGCTGTGGGCAGCCTGCTCTAGGGTAGGGTGTCCCTGGGCATGGCAGGGGGGCTGGAACTGGCTGATCCTTGTGGTCCCTTCCAGCCCTGACTGCTTCTAGGATTCTAAGAACACCCAAGGAGTACTTTCTTCCTTTAGGTTAGTGGCCTTAGTCTGGCAGGGGGATGGCTACAGCAGGTACTTGACCCTCAGTATCTTTTAATGGGTAATGCTGTCTCTCCATCGGGGCAGTCAGTGCCTGGCACCACTTCCCTATCTCATCTTCTGCTTCCCTTATTCTTCTAAGTGGCAGGCTTTAGAAGCAGAAATACTTCTGCAATCCTATAACTCTATGCATCTTCATACCTAAAACTAATGAAGGATGAGCTGGTAAGTATCTGCTCCCCTGGAGGCATTGAGATAAGGAGATGATGACTCTTCCAGAGACCCTGAGAGCTGGAGACATCAAGATAAGGAAGTGAAGACACCTACAGGGACCCTGAAACTGGTCAGAACTGACTTAGCATTTTGATAAGCTGTACAGCTCAAGAGGGCAGCTCAAGGCTGTCACCTTCATCCCTAGAGCCCCAGAGAACGCCAGCAGGGGTGCAGCTGCCAGTGTAAAAGATAATGACCGTGGGCAGGCAGACATAAAACACCTCTCAGAAGCGCTTTGTATATGCACAAACCTTCCCTGAAACTCTCACAGAATCAGAGAATGGTTTAGGTGGGAAGAGACATCAAAGATCATCCAGTTCCAACCCCCTGCCATAGGCAGGGACACCTCCCACTAGAACAGGTTGCTCAAGGCCTCAATGAGTATGAATTAAGTAACAAGTTCCAAACCACAAGGGTTGGGACCGAGGGTATGGATGTTCTTTGGCAGAGAGATCCCCCATGCATCAGCACACTTAATAACCAGCCCAGCTTCCTAACCTGCTGGCTATACAGCTGTTCTTCCAAGTTGTGGGGGTTCAGCAGTTCCCTGCCCCCTCCCCCCACTTTGAAGTAACCCAGGTTAGGACTCAGTCGGCTGGAAGTTAACAAACAAAACTTGATATTTGCAGCTTTGCACAATATACAAACAGATATTTCCAACACAGATATAGAATCATAGAATCCTAGAAACATTTGGGGTTGGAAGGGACCACAAGGATCAGCCAGTCCCAACCCCCCTGCCATGGGCAGGGACACCCTACCCTAGATTAGGCTGGACAGAGCCTCCTCCAGCCTTGACTTAAACACCTCTTGAACTGGAGAGCCCCAAAACTGGAGATGGTATTTCAGTTGCAGCCTCACTATGGAAGAGTAAAGCAGGAGGAGAACCTCTTTCAACTTGCTGCCCAAACCCTTACAGAAGTTGTTTGGTTTTTGCACTCTCTGCGACCATCATCTCCGCTCTTTATCATAGAATCACAGAATGGTTTAGGTTGGAAGAGACCTCAAAGATCAGCCAGTTCCAACCCCCCTGTGCCCTGTGACTTTTTGTTCATCCATAGCCTGTTGCAGTGTTCCTTCTTCCCACTGCTTCCCAAGTCATCCTTTGTGGCCTAAAGCATTGCTCAGAGGAGCTTACAGGATCACACTATCACAGATCACAGGTGACAGGGGTTGGAAGGGACCCAAAGAATCATAGAATTCGTCAGGGTTGGAAAGGACCACAAGGATCAGCCAGTCCCAACCCCCCTGCCATGCCCAGGGACACCCTACCCTAGAGCAGGCTGTACACAGCCTCTGCCAGCCTGGCCCCAAACACCTCCAGGGAGGCTGTGGAGCACAGAATCACAGAATGTGATCTGGGCAGCCTGTGCCAGTCTCTCCCCACTCTTAAACACCTCCAGGGATCTGGCCCCAAACATCCCCCTGCAGGGGCAACCCATTCCAGCCTCTCACCACTCTCATGCTCAACAACTTCCTCCTCACCTCCAATTTGAAACTGGTCAGAACTGACTTAGCAGTTTGATAAGCTGTACAGCTCAAGAGGGCAGCTCAAGGCTGTCAGCTTCATCCTTAGGACCCCAGAGGATGCCACCAGGGGTGCAGCTGATTCTATGATTCCTATGCTCCGATTTAAGCTTCCCAGAGACTCAGAGCCTAACAGAACAATCACATAAATAGGATACCTCTCACCTTTGGAAAAAAAATCCTTTATCAAGAGTGAAAAAGGGGTAAAACCTTGCTCCGATTCGGAAGTTAAAAGGACTTCGTTTGTACATCCTAGAGGGCTCTATGTAATAGAGGCTGCAGAGGCGGACGTACGCCCCCGCGTGGTGGAGAGTGGAATCCTCCCGCGAAAGCGCCTGCGGCCGGGTGCCGAGAGCGGGTTCGGCTCCGCCAGCGTCGGCCACTTTCGCCTCTGCTCGGCTCCTTTCGGCTCCCTCCGGATCGGCTGTGTTCGGCTTCACTCGGCTCGACTCGTGTTCATTCGACAGCGCCTCCGTCACGCGTGCGTAACACCGCGCCGCCGCTCGACGCATGCGCGGAAGCCACAGCACCGCGGTGCTATAGGAGGCTATAGCGGGGATCCGCTGTGGCCTCCGGGCGAGGAGGGCAAGCGACAGCTCCCTAAGGAACCGGTCCCAGCGCAGCAGCGTTTGCGGGCTTCTGGAATCCTTTCTACAGCAGAGTAGATAAGGGGTCTTTATTTTGAAAATCCTCTTTTACCTAGAAATCAATACCAATTTCAATTATCTCCATAAAAAAAGAGATTTATTTCTCCTCACGTTAATCATGGAATCAGTCATGGTTGGAAGGGACCACAAGGATCAGCTCCAACTCCCCTGCCATGCCCAGGGACACCCTACCCTAGAGCAGGCTGCCCACAGCCTCTGCCAGCCTGGCCAAAAACACCTCCAGGGATCTGGCCCCAAACACCTCCCTGCAGGGGCAACCCATTCCAGCCTCTCACCACTCTCATGCTCAACAACTTCCTCCTCACCTGCAGCCTCAATCTCCTCACCTTCAGCTTTCCTCCATTCCCCCTCATCCTGTCACTCCTTGATAGCCTAAAAAGCCCCTCCCTAGCTCTTCAAGCACCTTCCATGAGAATCACCTCTGAGCACTTGGGTGAAGAATTACTTGTTAAAAAACTTCTTAATTCCTACATCTTAAAAACTTTCATTTCATATAATTGTATAGGTTGAAAAAGACCTCCAAGACCATCAAGTCCAACCATCAACCTAACACCACCATGGCTATTAAACCATGTCCCAAAGCACCACGGCCACAGGTTTCTTGAGCACCTCCAGGGGTGGGGACTCCACCACCTCCCTTGGCAGCCTGTTCCAGTGCCTGACCACTCTTGCATGAAAGAAATCAGTCCTAATCTCCAACCTAGAACAAGAGAAAATGGCCTGAAATTGTGTCATCACTTGATAGTAGGGAGAAGAGACCAGCCCCCACCTCACTGCAAACTCCTTTCAGGTAGCTGTAGAGAGCAGTGAGATCTCTTCTCCAGACTACCAATCCCAGTTCCCTCAGCTGCTCCTCATAAGATCTGTTCTCCAGACTCTTCACCAGCTTCGCTGCCCTTTGCCCAGCCTTACCATCTACCCTGTGCACCATTCCACAGATGCACAAAGCAAACTCCACCACACATGCACAAAGCAAACTCCACACGTCCCCTACAGAGTGAATTTAACCAGTCACAGACAAGATGGGTTTGAACTGGATGTCCACTCCCAAGCTCCTTCTGTGAAGAAAAGTGGTGAAACAGTTAAGATAAAACCCCAAAAGCTTCTTACTGCCGTTTATTTAAAAAACCTTATTCAAAACATGAAGGGATACAAGTCCAAGTATGACAAGAAGTACCTCAAGAGAAGTGTTCTGAGATGTCTTGTTTTGTGCTTTACTTCTTGTGTTGCAAAAAGAGGATCTCAAACTTTCAGCACTTCATTTGTAAGACAGTCTCAATGCCTTCAGACTCCTCATGCCAACAGTTGTAAAGCTGATGATTTCAAAATGTTGCAGAGCAACCTGAATGCCAAGTCATGAATTACAGGGTCTGGACCCACCTCTATTTACATATCTCTCAGTCTGAAAACTGAATCACAAAACCAGAATGTACAGAAAGCGATTTTATATCTTACAACTCGTGAAAACATAAATAATGGTAGTAAGAAGTAAAAAAGGTAAAGGGTAAAAAAAAAAATTGAAAGGAAAAAAGAAACCCTAAAAAACTTCCATGAACCTACTGTACCTGTAATTACACTAAATTATGGTTAAAAATTGGTAGTGTAAATATTGATTTACACTAAATTATGGTTAAAAATGAGTGTGCTGTCCACAGACTGGCAGCCTCACACACCTCCACTTCATCTGCCTGCTACCTGGGTCAGAAGAACAAAAGAAATCATTCTTCCATTGGCATCTTTAATGGAACCCACACAACTGACTTCCAATTGCCTCAAAATTCAACAGGAAGCTTTGATGTTCAGCCTCTCAACTCTATTTTAGGAAGCTTATTCTGCAAGGCTTATTTGTTAATTACAAAGATAATGAAATAGTCAGAAGTACTGCTAAGAGAAGAGGCAAAGATCTTGAATATTTAACAGGCTCACGGGATGTTAGGGGTTGGATGGACATCATCAAGTCCAACTGCCACGTATTAAGGACATAGATGGTATATACTTTCTGAAACAAAAATGGGTTATATGTATCCTTACAAATCATTTACTGCATGAACACAAAGAGAAATGATCACATGGTCACGCTTAATTATTCTGCCTAAGCCAGGCTCAAATGCTGCGACGAGAAAGCAGAACCCAAAAAGAGACTAATGAAAGATTTGCAGCAGGAGGGGTTTAAGCACAGGCAAAAGTCACTATGTTTACGAGCCGTAAGTGAAGAGCAAAGAGTTCATGATGACAAAAGTCATTCGTTTATTAGACCTAAGGTATTCCATGGTTATTTTTTTGTACTGCCACTGCTGCAGACAGAGGAGGCAATGCTTAAAGAACAGAAAGAGCATTCATTATAAAACTCTGTGTCTTTGTAGTCGATATAAAACGCGATTCAAAGGAGCAAACCAGATGGATCATGCCCTTGATGTCCTGTGAGATTTAACCTAAAGAACAGCCAGGTCAAAGAAGAGTACATCTCCCTTCAAGGACAAGCAGCATGTTGAGAATACCTGAATATCATTAACATGACCAGGCAGGCAAAGAGTGGTAAGTTCAGCAAACTCAAATCACAGTGCTTTCAAAAGACATAGTCATTAGTTATCTTCAGGGAAGGCATAGCTTCGTTCACATTTTGATCTAAACGATGATATTCTACTGTCCTAGAGCACAGGCCATCCCTCCACCTCCGGCTCTGGACCAGTAAGAAGATCTGAAAGGAAAAGAAACAATCGGATTTTAAAGGTGTTGTATGTCCACCCTGCTTAGTCTCATTTCTTACCATCTAAAGATCCACTTCAACTCTGCAAACCAACTGTACTGGCAAAAGGGGAAATCAGAGGGTGGTGTAAGTGAGAACAGTGAAACTAAAAAGAGAATCTAAATAAATGTGACTGCTGTCTCACAAACGTTTGCCCCTATCAATGTACTTAAGAGTATTGTCTGCTACCAAACTTATTTGCACATGCTAAAAAGTATCAGAGAATCATAGAATGGTTTAGGTTGGAAGAGCTGAAATTTGTATGGAAGGTTGGAAATCAGAGGGTGGTTTAAGTGAGAACAGGGAAACTAAAAAGAGAATCTAAATAAATGTGACTGGTGTCTCACAAACGTTTGCCCCTATCAATGTACTTAAGAGTATTGTCTGCTACCAAACTTATTTGCACATGCTAAAAAGTATCAGAGAATCATAGAATGGTTTAGGTTGGAAGAGCTGAAATTTGTATGGAAGGTTGGAAATCAGAGGGTGGTTTAAGTGAGAACAGGGAAACTAAAAAGAGANCCTGGGCAACCTGTGCCAGTGTCTCACCACCCTCACTGTGAAGAACTACCTCCTAACATCCCGTTTCAATCTCCCCTCTGCCACTTCAAACCCATTGCTCCTCATCCTGTCATAACAAAAGCTTGTGAACAGTCCCTCTCCAGCCTTCCTGTAGCCCACTTCAGATATTGGAAGGCCACTCTAAGGTCTCCTCGAAGCCTTCTACTCTCCAGGCTGAAAAGCCCCACCTCCCTCAGCCTGTCCTCATAGCAGAGCTGCTCCAGCAGCTCCATCTTTGTTGTCCTCACCGGACTCTCTCCAGCAGTTTCATGTCCTTTTTGTGCTAGGGGCTCCAGAGCTGCACACAGTACTCCAGGTGGGGTCTGAGGAGAGCAGAGTAAAGGGGCAGAATCCCCTCCCTTGCCCTGCTGACAACACTTCTCTTAATGCAGCCCAGGACATGGTTGCTGTCTGGGCCACATGTGCACACTGTCAGCTCATCAGTAGTATCATCAGACAGCTTTCCAGTCACCCAAATGACACTATGAGCTTTATTTTACTTATGGAGAAAAAACAAGGCAGTTTTTATCAATTACTTCTTCCAGTACCTGAAGGGGACCTGTAAGATAGCTGGGGGACTTTTTACAAGCACTTGTAGTGATAGGACAAGGGGGAATGGACTGAAGCTTGAGGAGGGCAGATTGAGGCTGGAGATTAGGAAGAAATTCTTTACAGTGAAGTTAGTGAGGCAGGGGAACAGGCTGGCAAGAGAGGTTGTAGAGTCCCCATCCCTGGAGGTGTTCAAGGCTAGGCTGGATGAGGCCTTGAGTAGCCTGGTGTAGTGGGAGGTGCCTCTCAAAGTTAAATCAGTCTTTACCACTTCCCCCCATAAACAACTGGCATATTCCAGATATGCCATTGTATTGCAAAGCTGATGTCTGGGGTTTGTTTTGAGCTGTGTTTTTTCCAGAGTCCTCCAAGTCCTTGACCAATTCAATGTTCTGTACCAGTATAAACGCTCTATTTCCCTCATGAGTTAATGCAAAGCTGTGCATGCATCTGTACTGGGTCTGCCTGGGCTGGAGTTCCACTTTTCAGGCTACCACTTATCTGAAGTAATCACAGAATAGTCTTGGTTAGAAGGGACCTCCAAAGGTCATCTAGTCCAACCGCATCTGCAGTAAGCAGAGGCATCCTCAACTGGATGGGTTGCCTGGAGCGCTGTCAAGCCTCACCTTGAGTACCATCAAGGATGGAGCTTCAACTACCTCCCTGGACAACCTGTTCCAGTGTTCCACTACCCTCGTGGTAATACTCATTAGTGTTAATCATGGACACTTCTGAGATACACAGAATTTACTTGCTCTTGTGAAACAATGGCCTGAAAAGACCAACTCTGAGCTTCTCTTTGTAAACTTCCTTAAACACTTCCTAAAAAATTTGTAGCTAAGCTCTCACAGTTACCTATGATGACCACCTTAAGCTAAACACTTATTCCTAGGATTACCACAGTTGTAAGAAAAACGTGCCCATGTCATTTGGGGTTAAACCTTCCTTAATTTGCTGTTTAAAATCCTGTGCGGAAGCAAAAATTGTTAATTACTTTCCCTTGATTTGACTCAGGTCTCCTTCATAGAGCTCACATTGTACACTGCCAGCTTGCATTATTGAAAAGATTGATTACTGATGTCATCAACTGACTGAGTTTCTAATCTCAAATGTCTGGTTTGGGTTGTCACTGGGCAGGTAAAAATGGCAGCAATGATCTGCTTAATTATAGAATCATAGAATGGTTTAGGTTGGAAGGGAGCTCAAAGCTCAGCCAGTTCCAACTCCCCTGTGCCATAGGCAGGGACACTTCCCACTAGTACAGGTTGCTCAATGCCTCATCTAAGTTGGTCCTGAACACCTCCAGGGAGGTTGTGGAGCACAGAAACACCCAATGTGATCAGCGATCACATTGGGGGCTTCTGTGCTCCACAACCTCCCTGGACAACCTGTGCCAGTGTCTCACCACCCTCACTGCAAACAACTTCCTCCTAACATCCACTTTCAGTCTCCCCTCTGCCAGTTCAAACTCATTCCTCTTCATCCTGTCATGACAAGACCTTGTGAATATTCCCTCCCCAGCCCTATTCAGATACTGGAAGGCTACTAAAAGGTCTCCTTGAAGCCTTCTCTTCTCCAGGCTTTAAAGCCCCAACTCTCAGCCTGTCCTCATAGCAGAGGTGCTCCAGCCCTCTGATCATCATTATCTGCTTACCACAAGACTAAGCAAAGAGTTCTTCCTCCAAAAAGCTATGTTCCTCTTACTAAGAGCACATCCAAGGCACCTCAAGTCTCTTTTCAACACCAGAGTTGGTTTCCTCCACTTTTTCCAACAGACTCACCTTCCTCTTATTGTGATAGGTGACATAAACAACACCTACTAAGAAGGCAACTACAACCAGGTGGAAAAAGAAATGGCTGTCTTCCTCTTCTTCCAGCCCTGAGACAGAAACACCTTTTATCTTCTCATTCAGGGTCTTGATCTCCTCGTTGTAATTACTAATGGTGTCAGAGTCGTCATCTTCTGGCATCTCTGGGTCCACGTTGTACCTGGAGTTTGATGTCATTTCGTAAGGGCCATAGTCATCTCCTCCATCTGACTCAATCATTTCTTTCATGCCAGGTGGTGAGCTATTGATTGTGTCTTTCAGATCTGTGAGAAGATCCTCTTCCTCAATTCTGACAGCTTCAGAAGCATCAACATCCATTTGAGACCCTGGACTTGCAGTCCCCAGGGGAGAGAGAACAGCTGGTGGAGCATCACCTTCCACTGTTGATGGCTTTGCTGCAGTTGGTGAACTGCTTTTAGATGCTGTTGGGCTCTCCTCTTCTGTCAGGGTTATGCTCTGCAAGCTGTCTGTTACATTTTGGGATCTACTTAGTGTTTCATTTTCACTTTTAGAAGAGTTACTTCTCTGAGGCATCTCCACTTCCACAGCATCTGAGAAAAGGATGAGAAACAGTCAACACTAAGCACAAGGCCCTAACTCATCCCGTGCTTCTCCAGCTACAAGTGAGGATTACTGCAAGCACTGACTTCCATGTGGTGAACAGAGCTTATTTTATACTGCAAATCCCTGAGAATCCATATGTAGAATACAGATGCCTGTACTCTGGCAATTTCAATCTTGAGAGGGACAGGAATTCAAGCTGCTTAAGCACATACTTGCTAGAGTTACTGTGCCAAAGTTTCCCTGAAAAACTGAGCACACATTTTTTTCCAGACTTGGGAGTTTGAAGGGAATAGCTTCCCCCTGGAGCTTCGTGGCTTGACGTCTTGTAGAATTAGACACAAGCAGTATTTTCTCCATTATCAACTCTTTCTCCCACAGAGCTTACTGAGATCTACAGAATAAGTTCTCAGTAAGGCTTGCCCTGCAGTTAAAGGCTTTTAATCTCTCACCACTGTGTGTTTCACCAGCCAAAAATGAGAACATGCTGCAATGCCTCTGTCAGTTGGGACACAAGGTCCCACCCACCTCTTTCCAGGCACTTATTTTGATGGAGTTTGTAGGCACAGAAAAGTATTTCCCCCTTAATTCAAATTAAACTAATAAACCGCAGCCTAAAGAACAAAGCTGAAGGAAGGACAATCTGATATGCTCCTGCAGGAAAGCCTCCTGTTGGCAGCAAACTGTTATAATGAATTAAGTCAGCAAGACTGCTCCAGAACAGTGTACCCCAAGGCAAATTTACCTCTTCAGAGCTGGGGTGGCTTTGAAGAGCTACATAAAAACCAAGGAAAACATGACAGCCATATGCAGGGTCCATCACCCTTCTCTATTCAGAAACAGGATGCAATAAAAGATGCAGAGGCAGTTTATAAATAGCTAAATTTTGTTGATCCTAATAAAAAAAAACAAAAAATAAAGAGCAAACTGCTCAAGCTCACAGCATGTTGCTCCCAGACTCAACTCAGGAGCTACCTTAAAAATGAAGAACAGATTTTTAGACTCTCAGGAAACACATTTCAACATCTGAACCATGCTTTCTTTGTATTTTGGCATCGATCATAGAATGGTTTAGGTTGGAAGGGAGCTCAAAGCTCAGCCAGTTCCAACCTCCTGCCATGGGCAGGGACACCTCCCACTAGAACAGGTCACTCAAGGCCACATCCAACCTGGCCTTGAACACCTGCAGGGAGGTTGTGGAGCACAGAATCCACCTGCAGGGAGGTTGTGGAGCACAGAATCCACCTGCAGGGAGGTTGTGGAGCAGCAAAGCACCCAGTGTGATCAAAGATCAAAGATCACACTGGGTGCTTCTGTGCTCCACAGCCTCCCTGGGCAACCTGTGCCAGTGTCTCACCAACCTTGCTGCAAACAACTTCCTCCTAACATCCAGTTTCAATCTCCCCTCTGCCACTTTAAACCCATTCCTCCTCCTCCTGTCATTACAAGACCTTGTCAATAGTCCCCCCTCAGCCTTCCTGTAGGCCCCCTTCAGATACTGGGAGGTTGCTATAAGGCCTCCTGGCAGCCTTCTCTTCTCCAGGCTGCAGAGCCCCAGTTCTCTCAGTTTGTCCTCACAGCAGAGCTGCTGCAGCCCTCTCATTACCTTTGTGGGCCTCCTCTGGACTCTCTCCAACAGTTCAATGTCCTTCTTGTGCTGGGGGCTGCAGAACTGCACACAGTACTCCCAACTGTTGGCATGCCCAACAGTTTTTGCTGTTGTTTTTTGGGTTTTAGTTGGAGTTGTTGCGAGGTTTTTTGGTTAGGCTTTTTTTAAACCTATCAATACTTTCATTAAGCACTCCCTGGTTCACTGGGAAAGTCACAGATCATAAAAATAAAGCCTTCAACCAAGGGCTTGTATCAAATCAGTCCTAAGTCAAAGAGAGAAACTGAACCATGTTATTCATGAAACAGATATATTTACAGAGGATCAGTTACAACAGACTTGTTTATATGCTGCTCTTCCACTATCTGAAGGGGACCTACAGGAGGGCTGGGAAGGGACTATTCACAAAGTCTTGTTGTGACAGGACAAGGGGTAATGGGTTTAAACTGGAAGAGAGGAGATGGGATGTTAGGAGGAAGCTGTTTCCAGTGAGGGTGGTGAGACAGTGGAACAGGTTGCCCAGGGAGGTTGTGGAGCAGAGAAGCACCCAATGTGATCGCTGATCACATTGGGTGCTTCTCTGCTCCACAACCTCCCTGGAGGTGTTCAAGACCAGGTTGGATGAAGCCTTGAGGGACCTGTTCTAGTGGGAGGTGTCCCTGCCTGTGGCACAGGGGAGTTGGAACTGGCTGAGCTTTGAGGTCTCTTCCAACCTAAACCATTCTATGATTCTCCAGCATTATTCTTTAACCAACTGCAAAACAGAGAGGGGATTCTGCCCCTTTACTCTGCTGTCGTCAGACCCCACCTGGAGTATTGTGAGCAGTTCTGGAGCCCCCAGCACAGGAAGGACACGGAACTGCTGGAGAGAGTCCAGAGGAGGGCACGAAGATGATCAGAGGGCTGCAGCAACTCTGCTATGAGGACAGGCTGAGGGAGTTGGGGCTTTTCAGCCTGGACAAGAGAAGGCTTCAAGGAGACCTTATAGCAACCTTCCAGTATCTGCCAGGGGCCTACAGGAAGGCTGGGGAGGGACTGTTCACAAGGTCTTGTAATGACAGGACAAGGGGGAATGGGTTCAAACCTGCAGAGGGAAGACTGAAACGGGATGTTAGGAGGAAGTTCTTCACAGTGAGGGTGGTGAGACGTTGGCACAGGTTGTCCAGGGAGGTTGTGGCTGCTCCTTCCCTGGAGGTGTCTAAGGCCAGGTTGGATGAGGTCTTGACTGTCCTGATCTAGTGGGAGGTGTCCCTGCCTGTGGCGTGGGGTTGGAACTGGATGATCTTTGAGATCTCTTCCAACCTAAACCATTCTATGATTCTCCAGCATTAATTATTCTTTAACCAACTGCAAAACAGAGAGGGCTCAGCTTATGCTGCATGAACCCGATATTGTGGTGCCTCAACATGACCTTGTTCAGCTCTTGTACAGGACAAGTTTACAGAATTCTTATCAACCCTCAGGAGCCAAGCCAGAGATAAATATGAAGAAAGCAAGCTGCAAAATAGTTTCCAAGTTCATAGCTAGTTGTGATGATACAGAATCATAGAATCACTTGGGTTGGAAAAGATCTTTAAGATCAAGTGCAACCATTCTCTGAGTCTACTCAGTCTGGTGCTAAACCATAGCCCTCAGCACAACATCTCTACATCTTCTAAACATCTTCAGTAACAGGAATTCAACTGTCTCCCTGAGGAGCCTGCTCCAGTGTTTGAGAACCATTTTACAGTGACAAGTTTCTTCTAATATCCAATCTAAGCCTGTTGCAACTTGAGGCTATTTTCTCTTCTGCTGGTTTGAAGTAATTGGAGGATTTGAATGAGAAATTAGACTTCAGACTGAGAGAGGAAAACATTGATGATGCTACTTCACTTGTAGTTTTACTGAAGAAAAGAAAAAAAACTGTTTAAAGAACTGTAACCCAAACATAGATAAGTCAGACTGCTTTGAGCCATGGCTGCTTCTGCATCTCTCTCCCTTCCTAACTGGATTTGAATAATTTCACTAACTTCTTTCCTGCTGCTCATCTCCTTGGCTGATCTACCTTCACCTATCTGCTGCATAAGACAGATGGTGAGAGAAGACTGGGGAAAGGGGGAAGGTGCTAGGGGTGGTTAAAACCCCCTCTCAGGGACTTTGATCTCTGGGAGGGCTGTGGTGTTTCTGTATTACTTTTTTACTGTATATATCTGTAAATAGCTGTTATATATTGTAAATCTCTGCTTGTATATTGTGCAGAGCTGTAAATATAAAGCTTCATTTATTAACTTCCAGCCTGACTGAGTCCCAGCCTGGGTTATTTCAAAGTGTGTGGGGGGCAGGGAACTGCCAAACCACATCTCTCATCCTAGCACTTGGTATGAGCGCAGTAGGTAAAATCCTACTGATATCCTCACCACACAAACAAAAGTATTAGAGAGCAATAGTTGTGTTTTTTGAAATACAAGACTGTGTTTCCTATAGAACTATACTGCATATATCCTTACACTTCAAATTAGCTCTATTTTAACATGAATGTTGCAGGATATACACTCAAAATCAAGCAGCTCCCACCAGATAATGCTGCAGTTTAGAGTGAGGAAGAAGAGTTTCCTGTTATTGCTAAAAGAATTTGTCTGTTTGAATAGAAGTGAGTTTAGCAACAAGGCCACAATCGATTTATGGTATCTACCCAAAAATATTTGGCGTTACAATTGGTGGTTGCACTGTTTACAGTTGCACAACACTGTCAGATGATGTTAGCCACAGTGCCCGGGCTCTGGAGATGCCTCAGCTTCAAAAACAGCAATTAATGCTCAGTCATGGCAACAGAACCAGCAGGACAGTCCTCTTTATAAACCCTGTACATAAAAACATCTGGGTCAAAAGTCACTGCCAGAAAGACTATTTTTTTTTTTTTAAGAACAGAAGTTGTTTAATCATTTTTACAGATAAAACTCTTGGCTTGGCTTCCCACAGGGTCTTACATCCATCACTAATTCTCACCCACTAGACCAAGTGGGAGGCAACACAAATGGAGATGGTTTGGACATAGAATCAGAGAAGGCTGGAAGGGACCACAAGGATCAGCCAGTTCCAACTCCCCTGCCATGCCCAGGGACACCCTACCCTAGAGCAGGCTGCCCACAGCCTCTGCCAGCCTGGCCAAAAACACCTCCAGGGATCTGGCCCCAAACACCTCCCTGCAGGGGCAACCCATTCCAGCCTCTCACCACTCTCATGCTCAGGAACTTCCTCCTCACATCCACTCTGAATCTCCCCACTTCCAGCTTTGCTCCATTCCCCCCCTAGTCCTGTCACTCCCTGAGAGCCTCAGAAGGCCCTTCTCCAGCTTTTCTGTAGCCCCCTTCAGATCCTGGAAGGCCACCAGAAGGTCCCCTGGGAGCCTCCTCTTCTGCAGCCTGCACAGCCCCAACTCTTTCAGGCTGTTCTCACAGCAGAGGTGCTGCAGCCCTCTGGGCATCCTCATGGCCCTTCTCTGGACACCTCCAGCATGTCTACACACCTCTTGCAATAGGAGCTCCAAATCTGAATGCAGCACATAACGGCTGAAGGGCAATGAAGGAACTGCCAGCTCAGAACTGTTCCCTTCATTTCCTTCAGTAACTTCCTTCCTCTTAGCTGCCTGATCATCACACCATTTAAAACAAAGAAAAACCTCCCCACACTTAACACACGTATTTCTTATCGGCATTTGGCTGCCGTCAGTCTGCAGGCTGAGGAGAAGTGGGAGAAAGGAAACAGACTTAACTAGGAGTGTGCTGGTTTGAACTAATTGGAGAATTTGAGTGAGAAATTAGACTATTGGCTGAGCGAGGGAAACACAGGATGGCACTGCACCCAGAGCTTTACTGAGAAAAAAAATTGTTTTTAAGTGTTGTAATCAAAATATAGATAACACAGACAATTTCAGACCTTGCTGGGCTGTGGCTGCTTCTCTTGCAGGGTTCCTTTGTCTCTCTGCCTTGGTAGCTAATTCTCAGTAATTCTACTGACTACTTTCCTACTGCTAGCCCCTCTGGGCAATCTACCTCTGCCAATCTGCAGCATCAACAGGTGGTGAGATAAGACTGGGGAAGGGGAGAGAGGTGGTCAGGGGTGGTTGGTTACGCATCTTGGGGATTTGGGTCTCTGGGAGGGCTGTGGGGCAGGGAACTGCTAAACCACCACAATTGGGGAAGGGGGGAAAGGTGGTCAAGGGTGGCTGGTTACCCCTCTTGGGGATTTTGGTCTCTGGGAGGGCTGTGGTGTTTCTGTATTACCTTTTCATTGTATGTATCTGTAAATACCTGTTATACCTTAGAATCATAGAATGGTCTAGGTTGGAAGCGACCTCAAAGCTCAGCCAGTTCCAACCCCCCTGTGCCATAGGCAGGGACACCTCCCACTAGATCAGGTTGCTCAAGACCTCATCCAGCCTGGCCTTGAACACATCCAGGGAGGGATGTGTAAATATCTGCTTGTATATTGTGCATTGCTGTAAATATAAAGCTTCATTTATCAACTTCCAGTGTTTTTGAGTCCTAGCCAAGGTTTGTATCAAAAGGTCGGAGGGGGGGGGACAGGGAACTGCTAAACCACCACAAGGAATCAACCTGCAAAACAACCTAAGTTCATTGGGGAAAAGGGAGGCTGAAAACAGGCCCATAACTGGCACAGCTCGCAGAAAGTATTGTTTGATGACTGAAGCACTCAGATAAACCGATCTCCATAGCCATAAAACCCCCAAGAGAAGCCTTGGTGAGACAACCTCAGGCACACACACGGAGGTGGCAGCAGGTTTCCCCCCCCCAGCTCTCAACACCGCCGCCTGCGATCAGCTTCCTCAGAAAGCGACAGCAGAGAGCCGCCTGAGGCCGGGCCCCTGTGCCCCGAGGCAGCCCCAGCGGCAGCTCCAGCGGCAGCGCCTCCGCACAGCCCGGGCGGCCCTAGCGGCCCAAGGGCGGCGAGGAGCGCAAAGCCCTTTAGGCCCAGAAGCTCTCAGGACGAGTCCGCTGAAAGCCTGGCGGCAGGGCGGCCAAAGCGCACCCAGCGGCCCTCGCTCAGCCAAGCCGTCGGAGTGCGGCCCCATCCAGCCCCTCCCGTACTCACCGGAGCCGTCCCCGCCGAGGGCCGCCGAGCCGCAGGCGCAGAGCAGCAGGAGGCAGAGAGCGCGGCCGGCCCGGGCACGGCTCCCCTCGGCCGCCGCCATCTTGCCGGGCAGCCTGCACGGACGTGGCGATGGCTCCGCCCGCGGCGCCTGCGCGGGAAGGCGAGAGGCGGTCCCGGGCTGCGAACGGCCTCAGCTCAGCGAGCCTCGCACCTGCCTTGCCGTGGGGCGGCGAAGCGCCGGCCTCAAGTGTCACACGGAATCGCGGGACGACACAATTAACCGGGTCGGAAAAGGCCTTCGAGGTCATCGAGTCCAACCTATCACCTCACACCTCCTAATTAACTCACCCCTGGCGCTAAGTCCCTCATCCAGCCTCATTTGAAACCCCTCCAGGGATGGGGGCTCCACCACCTCCCCGGGCAGCCCATTCCAATGCCAATCACTCTCGCTGGGAAGAATTTCTTCCTAATGTCCAGCCTGAGTCTGCCCTGACACAGCTGGAGGCTGTGTCCTCTTGTTCTGTCCCTGGGTGCCTGGGAGAAGGGACCAATCCTTCATCTCTACCTGCTTTGAGCACCGGGAATGGGGATTCAGCCACCTCTCCGGGGAGCCTGTGGCAGGGTTTCAGAACCCTTTCGGTGGAAAAGTTTCTTCCAATCGCCAACCTCATCCTCCCCCGGCACGACTTGAGGCTGTTTCCCCTCATCCTGTCACTCGTTCCTAGGGAGAAGAGCTCAAACCTCACCCGGTTTGAGGATTGATGTCAGGGATCAAAGCCTGACCACGAAGCCTGCAGCCCTGGGAAAGTGGTCAGCAGCATGAACAGGCTGCCTGTGTGCTCATGGAACACTTCCTGCAGAATTACAGACAAATGCTGTCTTCTTCTTGCCCCAGGTGAGGTGATCCAACCTCTGAGAGAAGCCTTGGAGCTGATTGTGTTACTGTGAGCTTCTTATCATAGAATTGTATAATAAGCCAGGTTGGAAGAGAGCTCCAAGCTCCTCCAGCCCAACCTATCCCCCAGCCCCAGCCAAGCAACCAGCCC
>VWZI01000493.1:0-56287 GCA_013396835.1 Psilopogon haemacephalus
CTTCCAACCTGGCTGATTGTATTCTAATATAGGTACAACTCCTCAAATAATTGCTTACGTTTGCATGTTTATATGTTAATCCAAAGATGTTTATATGTTAATCCAAATATGTTTA
Source organism: Psilopogon haemacephalus (assembly GCA_013396835.1). Classification (NCBI taxonomy): domain Eukaryota; kingdom Metazoa; phylum Chordata; class Aves; order Piciformes; family Megalaimidae; genus Psilopogon; species Psilopogon haemacephalus. The sequence continues at coordinate 116 of VWZI01000493.1, forward strand.
TGTGTTAATTCAAAGATTTTCCATTTTAGCAGTTACTCATCTGGAAAAATGCTTCTTAATATCATATATGCAAGAATAAATACTTTGGTCTTTGTGCACCTTCTGTCCATACGTGGATCAGTGTTGCCCTGATGATTCTGAGAACACAGAAACATCATCTTCTCCTTTCCCCTTATTTTTTTCACCTCTCCTTTTCCATTTTTAGGTAGTTATTTGTGCTCGAGAAGTGCAGACCCTCCTGCTAAAGCTTTAAGGCTGACATGCTCCACCCAGAGAAAAAAAATAATGGAAATCCTGGCAGACCCTTAATTATATAGCTAGGCTAACACCTATAACAACAACAACAACAGAAAAAAATCTATTTAACAAATGCATCATAATAATAATAATAATAATAATAATATTGGAAGTTGCATTTTTCCCATGTGAGACAAATGCTGTTTGCTTATTGANTGGAAATCCTGGCAGACCCTTAATTATATAGCTAGGCTAACACCTATAACAACAACAACAGAAAAAAATCTATTTAACAAATGCATAATAATAATAATAATAATAATAATAATATTGGAAGTTGCATTTTTCCCATGTGAGACAAATGCTGTTTGCTTATTGAATTAAGTTTGCTCTGCAGCAAAATCTGTTTAATGACACTGTCTGTATCTTGAATTAAACAGCAGTTGCCTATTCAGCTGTTCTGTATGCCCTGCATTATCAGGAGGAAAAGGCAAGCCACATTGCCTTGCTTATAGTGTAATTGAAATAATAAAATATATCTTCTTCTTCTTTTTTTTTTAATCACAGTGATCATTTGGAACTGTCTGGGATAGTGGACACCAAGGACATCATTATTCTTCTCCTCTCTGGTTAGCCCTGTTGTGTTAGCAAAGGAGAGCCATGAGGGAGTTGCAACCTTGAGGATCTTTCTGGGCCCTGAAGGTTGCAGAAGGTGATCCTGCAGCAAGCTGTGATTCATTGGGCAGATAACCCTGATGCAGAGACATCTACCTGCTGAGTACTCTACTGGCAGCAGTACAGCATCACAGGATCATAGGATCTGAAGGGGTCCTACAGGAGGGCTGGGGAGGGACTATTCACAAGGTCTTGTAATGACAGGACAAGGGGGAATGGGTTCAAACTGGCAGAGGGGAGATTTAAACAGGATGTGAAGAAGTTCTTCACAGTGAGGGTGGCAAGACACTGACACCGGTTGCCTGGGGAGGTTGTGGCTGCTCCCTCCCTGAATGTGTTCAAGGCCAGGCTGGAGGAGGTCTTGAGTGACCTGATCTAGTGGGAGGTGTTCCTGCCTATGGTGGGGGGTTGGAACTGGATGGTCTTTGAAGTCTCTTCCAACCTAAACCATTCTATGGTTCTATGATTCTATGTTAGGGTTTGGAAGGGACCCAGGGAGATCATTGAGTCCAACCTCCCTGCCAGAGCAGGACCAGATAATCTCATAGAATCACAGAATCAGTCAGGGTTGGAAGGGACCACAAGGATCAGCCAGTTCCAACCCCCCTGCCATGCCCAGGGACACCCTACCCTAGATCAGGCTGCCCACAGCCTCTGCCAGCCTGGCCAAAAACACCTCCAGGGATCTGGCCCCAAACACCTCCCTGGGCAACCCATTCCAGCCTCTCACCACTCTCATGCTCAACAACTTCTTCCTCACCTCCAGTCTGAATCTCCCCACCTCCAGCTTTGCCCCATTCCTCCTAGTCCTGTCACTCCCTCAGAGCCTAAAGAGTCCCTCCCCAGCTTTTCTTTGGCCCCTTTCAGATCCTGGAAGGCCACAATAAGGACATCTGGGAGCCTCCTCTTCTCCAGCCTGCACAGCCCCAACTCTTTCAGTCTGTGCTCACAGCAGAGCTGCTGCAGCCCTCTGAGCATCCTCGTGGCACAGATCACAGAGGAACACATCCAGACAGGCCTTAAAAGTGTCCAGAGAAGAAGACTCCACAGCCTCTTTGGGGAGCCTGTTCCAGCACTCTGGGACCCTTACAGCCAAGAATTTCCCCCTTGTGTTGAGGGGAAGAAAGGTGGAAGTGCAGAAAGATTTGTTAAGTGCATTCCCTGCTTTCTACCACCCTTTGTTTATCTAGAGATTACAAAGCGCCTTGAAATTGGAACTATTTGCATGCCTAACATTGGAAAGAGAAGCTGGGGAGGCTGCTGCCAAAGGACTTCTCAGCTGTCTCAGACAGTGGTCAAGTTATTTTGGCTATGTTCAGATGAAAATCTGTAGACCAAAGCAACTGATCTTCACCTGCACTCCAGGGTGACAGCAAGTCTCTTTCCTTGCATATGCCACTAGCACAAGGCTCTGTGGGCATACCCCACGTTAGAAGTGACAGCCTTTGTACTGCCAGTGCTAAGTGCAGCCCTGTAGTGATTTTCATGCTCATGGATTTTGTTAACACTTAACATCACTCTTAAGAGAAGAAATTGAGGCACGGACACAGGTTCACAGATTGCTTTGGGTTGGAAGGGATCATAGAATCACAGAATCAGTCAGGGTTGGAAGGGACCACAAGGATCAGCCAGTTCCAACCCCCCTGCCATGCTCAGGGACACCCTACCCTAGAGCAGGCTGCCCACAGCCTCTGCCAGCCTGGCCAAAAACACCTCCAGGGATCTGGCCCCAACCACCGCCCTGGGCAACCCATTCCAGGCTCTCACCACTCTCATGCTCAACAGCTTACTCCTCACATTCAATCTACATCTCCCCACCTCCAGCTTTGCTACATTCTCCCTAGTCCTCTCACTCCCTGATAGCCTCAAAGTCCCTCCCCAGCTTTTCTTTGGCCCCTTTCAGATCCTGGAAGGCCACAAGAAGGTCCCTTGGGAGCCTCCTCTTCTCCAGCCTGCACAGCCCCAACTCTTTCAGTCTGTCCTCATAGCAGAGGTGCTTTAAAGGGCATCTTGTCCAACCCCTCACTGCAGGCAGTAGGGACACCTCCAACTAGAGCAGGCTGCCCAGGCACACTGCAGGGCTGATCTTGAATGTCTCCAGGGATGTGGCCTCAAACACGTCCCTGGGCAACCTGTTCCACTCTTTCACCACCCTCATTGTGCAGAACTTCCTCCTGATATCCAACCTAAATCTCCCCTGCTCCAGTTGCAAACCATTGCTCCTCATCCTACCACTGTAAGCCCTTCTAACACGCTGACTATCTTGCTCGAGCTAAGAAATGGCAGCTGGGAGCAGCACACACATTTCATCAGTCTTGGTTCAGCTTCCAGTCCATCTCTCCCTGTTGTAGTCTCTCTAACAGCTCACAGGAATTTTAGAGGTACTGAAAAGATTAGCCTGGTGTTGAAACCTTCCTGATTTTTCAGGCGGTTTCTCAGCGTTTTTGGGATATTGCTCCTTAAAGGGCACCTCAAGCATTCATTTACTGGACAGGTTTTAATTTGTACTTATTTATACTCCTCTTGGTACATGACGTCTAGAGAAAAAAAAATATTTTTGCATTATAAACCTTTATTAATTAATTTTTTTTAAGTTAAAAAAAAAAATATATGGTTTAAAGTATCTTTCTCTCTAGAAAGGGAGAGCCCTGAGCAGACTCCGTTTCTAGGTCAGGAATGCCCTCTTCTGCTGAAATCCAGCACTGCTGCTGTAGAGCAACGTGGCTTCTCCACCACAGGACTGCAGAATTCTGTCTCGAGGAGTATTTTACAAATACCATCTTGCCCTCCTCTACAGGCTCACAGGCTGCGTTGGGTTGGAAGGGACCCCTAAAGGTCATCTTCTCCAAGCCCTCTGCACTCAGCTGGGATACCTCTGGCTACAGCAGGCTGCACAGGGCCACATCAAGTCTGGTCTTGAATGTCTCCAGGGATGGGGCCTCAACCACATCCCTGGGCAAACTGTTTAATCACTCTCATTGTGCAGAGCTTCCTTCTGATGCCCAACCTAAATCTCCCCTGCTCCATTTTCAAACCATTGCCCCTCATCCTATCACCATAAGCCCTTCTAAACAGTCCCTCCCCAGCCTTCCTGTAGATCCCCTTCAGATATTGGAATGTAGCTCTAAGCTCTCCCCACAGCCTTCTCCAAACTGAACAGCCCAAATTGTTTCAGCCTGTCCCCATGGGAGGGTGCTCCAGCCATTTCTGTGGCTCTCCTCTGGACCCACTCCAGCAGGTCCAAGTCTCTCTTAGGCTGTGTGTCCCAGAGCTGGACACAGCACTCCAGGTGAGGTCTCAGCAGAGCAAACCAGAGCAGAGTGGCAGAATCCATCTGCTGGCCTTGTTTCTTGTGATGCAGCCTGAGATGCCATTGGCCTTTTGGGCTGCGAGTGGCCATTGGTGGCTCACATGCAGCTTCTCATCCAGCAGCACCCACAAGTTCTTACCTGCAGGGCTGCTCTCAGTCTCATCACCCCCCAGTCTGCAATGACACTGAGGGTTGCCCTGACCCAGGTGCAGGACCTTGCACTTTGCCTTATTGAACCTCATGAGGTTCTCCTCAGCCCCACCTCTCCAGCCTGTCTAGGTCCCTCTGGCTTGCACCCATCCCATCCTTCAGTCTTACCAACTGCACTGCTCAGGTTGGGGTCCTCTGCAAACTTGCTAAGGGTTCCTCAATCCCAGTACAGTCATTCCTAGGAAGGAGGCAGTTGCAGAGTCTGGGCAGATGCCTTAACAGGGGCAGAACTGTAATTCCATTTGAAAGATGCTCTCTGTCATGCTGCCTTTGTTTTCAGCTGTTAACTCTTGGATCTACAGCACTCTAGTCTCATAACCCATTTTACTAACATCCTGATCTTCTTTTAAACTCCATCATTTCCATTGGAGTTCTGGGGCAGATGACACTGGGACCTGTGATTTGTTCCTCTTCCATTTATCATGTGTGATTTGTGTTTCTTCAAGGGCCTATCCTTTTTTTAACCTGATTTAAACCTCTTCATCAAAAGAACCATCAAAAGAGCTGTCCCTTAATTCAATTTAATGACAAATTTTCAGGACATTTGGTAGCATTAAGAAGAGCTGTGACCTGTACAAAGTGCCCTATAAAAATGGCAGGCCTGATGGATTGGATATACTGAACAGTACTGTGCACCTCAGCATCTTGATAAGCCCTGAGACTTGTGTGTTAGGAGCAAGCTTTATTAAGGCTGAAATAAGCCTTGCATCTCCTAAATACTCATCCTGACACAGAAGCCTCATGTGGAGAGAAGGCCTCAAAGGGCAGCAGCAGCCACCAGCCAGCTCACCATCCTTATTCTCACTTCTGCTTTCTGCCACACTCCTGCCAGAGCTCAGCTCTTGTGCCCTCACCTCCTTCACTGCCTGCCTTGTTTCCCTGGGTATGATCTACAGGTGAGACCCCAGACTCCAGCCGTGTAGTCCCAAGGAAAACACCAGTCCAGCTCCCTCCTCTTTTGTCTACTGCCTTTGCCTTCACTGCTTTCTAAGCCCCTTCCCAGGGAGATTAGAGGAAGAGCTCAGAGTTCTTTGCCTTACTCTTGTTATGCAAATAAGGCAGGAAAAGGGCCTGCCATAAAGGCTCATTAATGGAACACAGGCATCACCCAGCCTTTTGCATCTGCCTTTTTCTAAGATGAGGAGAGTTGGGTAGAGAGGAATAAAGGAGAATAAGGCCAAGTGTAGAGTCTTGCATCTGGGAAAGACAACCCCACCGACCAGTGTAGACTGGGGAGGAACCTTAGGGGAAAGGGACCTGGGGATCCTGATGGACATAACCATGAGCCAGGAATGTGCCCTTGTGGCCAAGGCCAATGGCATCCTGGGCTGGATTACAAGGGGCATGGTCCAGAGAGGTTCTCCTCCCCCTCTACTCTTCCCTGGTGAGGCCACGTCTGAAATACTGTGCCCAGTTCTGGGACCCTCAGTTCAACAATCATAGAATGATAGAATGGTTTAGGTTGGAAGAGACCTCGAAGATCATCCAGTTCCAACCCCCCTGTGCCATAGGCAGGGACACCTCCCACTAGAATAGATTGCTCAAGGCCTCATCCAGCCTGGCCTTGAACACTTCCAGGGAGGGAGCAGCCACAACCTCTCTGGGCAACCTGTGCCAGTGTTTCACCACCCTCACTGTGAAGAACTTCCTCCTAACATCCCACCTAAATCTCCCCTCTGCCAGTTTAAACCCATTATCACTTGTCCTGTCATTACAAGACCTTGTAGAAGGATCTGGAGGAATTTCTTGAGAGAGTCCAGCACAGAGCCACAAAGATGCTGAAGGCAGTGGAACATCTTCCTGCTGAGGAAAGGCTGAGGGAGGTGGGGCTTTTCAGCTGGGAGCAGAGGAGCCTGAGGGGTGACCTCAGTCATGTTGATAAAGATGTGCAGGGCAGTGTCAGGAGGACAGAGCCAGGCTCTGCTCAAGGATGTCCAATGGCAGGACAAGAGGCAATGGGTGCAAGCTGGAGCAGAGGAGGTGCCACATGAGCATAAGGAAAATCTTTTTCACTGTGAGGGTGGCAGAGCTCTGGAGCAGGCTCTCCAAAGAGGTTGTGGAGTTTCCTTCTCTGGAGACTTTCAAAACCTGCCTGGATGCATTCCTGTACAACCTGCCCTTGGTGATACTGCTCTGGCACAGGGTTTGGACTGGATGATCTCCAGAGGTCCCTTCCACAGTCTAACATTCTGTGATTCTATGATTGCTGTCACCTACTCACAGAGAGACCAGAACTGCTCTTTTTTTTTAATGAACTGCAATAGTGATGCTAGGAGATCAGGCAGTTAATTATAACAGCTGTAAAGCAAGCTTGATAAATTTCCAGAGAGGAGAGGCAAGCAGCAGCTAGTTTGAAATGCAGCTTTCTTTCCCCATAATCAATATGCAATCTACAATATGTTATTACAAGATTATCAGCATGATCTGTTTACAATCTCAAAACTGACAAAAGACCCACATAAAAATGTTATTTTCCATTAAGAGTAAGAGCAATGCTTTGGAGCTATCTAAATTATAGCTAAGAACTACTAACTGCAGGAGTTGGTTGCTGTTTTTTTATCAAAGAATAAAAAAAAGAGAAATAAATGTCAAATAGAGGTGTGCATACCAATATTGCCACTGAGAGGTCCATCAGGTAAATGAAATGCACCTAAAAGCAATGCATGAAAACGTGGACAGATGTAAACAACTTTTTGGACAATTAGCACAGAATCTGGAGGCGGGGGGGAAAAAAAAACAAGGAGAAAAAGGATGACAGCAGCTTGGCATAATGTTCACTGGAGTTCAACCCTAGATATCAGTCCAGGCTGGGGGATGATGAGACTGAGAGCAGCCCTGCAGAAAAGGACTTGGGGGTGCTGGTGGATGAGAAGCTGCACGAGAAGCTGCACATGAGCCAGCAATGGGCACTTGCAGCCCAGAAGGCCAATGGCAGCCTGAGCTGCATCAAAAGCAGCATGGCCAGAGATGGAGAGAGGAGATTCTGCCACTCTGCTCTGCTCTGCAGTGCTGTGGTTAGCTCTGGGGCCTCTGACACAAAAGAGACAAGGAGCTGCTGGAGTGTGTCCAGAAGAGGACCACCAAGAGGATCAGAGGGCTGGAGCACCTCTCCTGTTAAGGTTGAGCGAGTGGAAGCTCTTTAGCCTGGAGAAGAGAAGGCTCCAGGGACACCTTAGAACTACATTTCTATATCTGAAGGGGACCTACAGGAAGGCTGGGGAGGGACTGTTTAGAAGGGCTTGTGTGTGATAGGATGAGGGGCAATGGTCTGAAACTGGAGCAGGGGAGGTTTGGGTTGGACTTCAGAAGGAAGTTCTCTACCATGAGAGTGGTGAAATACTGGAACAGTTTGCCCAGGGATGTGGTTGAGGCCCCATCCCTGGAGGCATTCAAGATGAGACTTGATGTGTTCCTCTGCAGCCTGATCTAGTTGGAGGTGTCTCTGTTGAATGCAGAGGGGTTGGAGAAGATGACTTTTGGGGGGTCCCTTCCAACCCAATGCAATCTGTGAAGCTGTGAGGGCACCACCATCCTCATTTCTTAAGAGCTGCTACACAGGGGGAGCTGAACCAACATTCCTGATCCCTGCAGAGCTTCAGCTCTGACACCTCTGACACCAGTAAAACCTCTTTTCCTCTGTCCTGTGCTCTTTTCTGGTTGGAATAAGTAAGCATTGAATATTTCTTACATACTAGCAGCAAGAATCTGTTAAAGTGGGGTTTTTTTACTGCCTGTTGCTACTGTTCCTTTCTTGTTATTTTTCTTGCCTCTCTTTTATTCTTAGACCCTTTGATGCAGATCCCATTTTACCAGTTAAAAGCCATTGACTTCAATGGGTGTTTGCATCCAGAATTACACCAAGTCCCATTTACCTGCAGTGACACAATTAGTCTGAGAAAGATGAAGGCCAAGATCAGGTTTGGGGAAAGGGGTGGAACAACTCCAGCAAATGCAAAACTTTGTACATCAGTCAAACATGCTGTAAAAAAATTAGCTCTTCTCACTGATTTCTGGTTACAACAGAAAACATCCCAAAACCCTGCTGGGCCTCTGTGCAGGGAACTGATAATATCTGAGTACTGCTCTCTCTGTGAGCAAATGGCAGTGAAGATTATCAGCACCTCAGTGAAGGGTCAGCATTTGAAGTAGCCTGAACTGTGGGAAGCATTCCAGAGACTGCAGGCAGTAGCTGTGGGAAGCAGACAGCAGGTACATGGGGGAACCTGCTTGCTCACAGGATGCCACTGTACCTCCTGGGTTGTTTAAAGCCCCAAACCTTATGCCAGCTGGGCACTGAGCATGACAACAGCTTATAGCAACAGTTCCTCATCCCCATTCTCCTCCCTCCTCCCAGAATTACAGTTAAGACCACTTCTAGTCCTCAAAAGAGTCAAAGCCAGCATGTTTACTCACTGTCACCTGCTGTAGCATCCACAGCAAATGCTGGCAAAGGAGCCTTTAACACTGAGCACATTTCTTCAGCACATCACAGTCAAGGAAATCAGACACTGCAGGAGAAGAGGGGCAAGAGGTTATTTCTGATTTGGTGTGTTGCAATGGAATAGGAAATCAGAATTATAGAACATAGAATGGTTTAGGTTGGAAGGGACCTCAGAGCTCAGCCGGTTCCAACCTCCTGCCATAGGCAGGGACACCTCCCACTAGAACAGGTTGCTCAAGGCCTCATCCAACCTGGCCTTGAACACCTCCAGGGAGGGAGCAGCCACAACCTCCCTGTGCAACCTGTGCCAGTGTCTCACCACCCTCACTGCAAAGAACTTCCTCCTAACATCCCATTTAAATCTCCCCTCTGCCACTTTAAACCCATTCCTCCTCATCCCGTCATTACAAGACTTTGTCAGTAGTCCCTTCCCAGCCTTTCTGTAGTCCCCTTCAGATATTGGAAGGCTACTCTAAGGTCTCCTTGAAGCCTTCTCTTCTCCAGGCTGTAAAGTCCCAATTCTCTCAGCCTGTCCTCACAGCAGAGCTGCTGCAGCCCTCTGAGCACTTTGGTGGCCTCTTCTGGACCGGCTCCAACAGTTCCATATCCTTCTTGTGTTGAGGGCTCCAGAAATGCACACAGCACTCCAGGTGGGGTCTGATGAGAGCAGAGTAAAGGGGCAGAATCCCCTCCCTTGCCCTTTCTTTGAAGACTCCTAAATGTTCTGTGGTTTTAAAAGAAAACCTACCAAACAAAACCAGAATCAAATTTAAGGGCTACACTTAGCACCACTGCTTTTCTTCAGCTGTTGGTTGCCTCTCAGCCAAGACTCCTGCTCCCCTTGCATACTGCACCATGCTGGACAGATGAAAGTGCCATGAGAAATGCTACTTTTTCAGTCCCTAAATGCTGCCCTTGCTGCAGCCCACTTGGCTGTCTGGGCTGAACTGATGGGGGCAGGGGGAAAAAGAGTCAGAGAACCCAAACTTCCTTTCATTAAAGTGCAGGCTAATTCACCTCTTGTGACAGGCAAGGGGTGCAAACATCAGTCTGAGGCTGAGCAGGGTAATAGTTCACCCTTAGGCTGCACTAATTGTCAGGTTTAAGCTGAGAGCCATGCATTAAAGAGAGCAACTTCCTTTCGGTGTGGCAATATTTCTGTGGAATGAGTTCCCTCTGATCCTGATCCAACTCTGATGAAAGTTAATGGTGAGTCTTGCAGGCCTCAGAAGGAGCTCCAAGAGGCTGTACCATAGATAAAGCTGCAGCTGGACCTTTTTATGTTGACAAGTTCAGGGAGGATGGATGATCATTTGCACCATCCCAGATATCATACAGACTCACCGTGAGGAAAGATAACTTACAGTGGGGCTGTTCATCACTTAAGCCATTCTGAACAGCAGCTCAAGTCTCCAGGGGTCAGAGTTCCATAGGCTTCTTAAACATGGCAGACACAGTTTGGTCATCAAACTGGAGAAACAGGGACTTGATGGGTGGACAACTCACTGGATAAGGAATTGGCTGGATGGTGGCACGCAGAGAGCAGTGATCAATGGCAGTGATCCTGGACAGGCTGCAGAGCTGTGCCCAGGCCAACCTCATGAAATTCAACAAGGCCAAGTGTAAGGTCCTGCACCTGGGTGGGTGCAATCCTAAGCACAGCTCCAGGCTGGGTGGTGACTGGCTGGAGAGCAGCTCTGAGGAAAAGGACCTGGGGGTCTGGGTGGATGAAAAGCTCAACATGAGCCAACAGTGTGCACACACAGCCCAAACAGCAACTGTGTGCTGGGCTGCAGCAAGAGCAGCTGTGGGCAGCAGGGCAAGGGAGGGGATTCTGCCCCTTGGCTCTGCTCTTGTCAGACCCCACCTGGAGTACTGTGTGCAGTTCTGGAGCCCCCAGCACAAGAAGGACATGGAACTGCTGGAGAGAGCCCAGAGGAGGGCAATCTGTGAATCTGTGAATATCTTACCATGGTGCCTCCTGTCCTCTTCTACTGCATTGTGTAGTGGCCAGCACACAAATCTGGATCTTCTCCATCAAGTCTAACCCACTCCTTTGCAATTTCAACCTGTTGTTAGAAGACAACAATAACAAAAAATAAAAACCCAACACCCCAAAGCAGCTAGAATTAGCAAAGAGCCTGGCACTGAAGGTGTGAACTGCAGCAACAGCATGAATAAAAGCTCTGACACACACGATCAAAACATTTCCAGACTCAACAGATTTCAAAACCACTGCTCCCAAAAATAGCTCAGCTGAGGGGAAAAAACAACTCTGCCTTTACACTTGTGTTTTTCTGCCTCCTCTTTGCTCAGATAAAGCATTACTTTTTAATTGTTCTCTTGCTAAAAGTCAGTATCACAAGTACAGGAAGACAAGTCCAGAACACAAAGCAAATACTCTATAGGGGAGTGGGGTGGAAGGAGAAGAAGAATGAAGACACTGAAAATATCTTGGCAATTGCACAGAGCTTTCTGGACCACGTTTCTGGGGCTGTGGATCACTCTCTGTGCCCAGTGACTTGACTTCTGTTCCTGAGATGCAGGTGTAAGATACTGAACTGTTGAAGTGGGTTCAGAGACCACCACGAAGATGATCAGAAAGCTGAAGCACCTCTCTTACAGGCTGTAATGAGTTAAGCCCACCTGGAGCCTTCTGATTCCTCCCTGGGGGTGGTCTCACCTGCCCTCAGGTATCATGTTTAGCCCCCCTCCCACTTCCTGCTATAAAAAGAGGTTGACATCTTATCCTCTCTCTGCTTGCCTAACTCCTTGCTGCCCTGCTGCTGAACACCACGTGCTCCCCAGCCAACATGTGGAGGAACATCACCATTTTACCTTTGGAACTCTAACTAGCTGCATCTCAGCATCAAACTCCTGCATCCTGTTTCATCCTACGATCAAATCATCCATCCCAGCACTTGGATTTGACTCCTTTTCCATGGGTTGTGTTTTTACTTTGTGTATTTTGTTCCCTTTCTTCCCCTTTCCCATCTGTAGTTCCCCTCATTCTCCATACCCTGGATTCTGGTTCCCTTTTTTTCCCCACCTTCTGTAAAACTCCCCTTACCTCCTATTTATTGTTAAAGTTCATCTCTTTTACTTCCAAATCGAATTGAGTATTTATTGAGCTTTTTGAGCTTGGTGGGGGGTAGCCTAAACCCAATACCCAGGCACAGGCTGAGAGAGTTGGGGCTGTTCAGCATGAAAAAAGCTCCAGGTAGACCTTAGAGCATCCTTCCAGTACCTGAAGGTGGCCTGCAAGGAAGCTGGGGAGGGACTTTGTACAAGAGCTTGTAGTCATAGGATGAGAGGGGATGGATTGAGCAGGACAGATTTAGACTGGAGATTAGGAAGAAATTCTTAGCAGTGAGGGTGGTGAGATACTGGCACAGGTTGCCCAGGGAGGTCATGGATGCTCTTCCTGGAGATGCTCAAGGCCAGGTTGGATGAGGCCTTGAGCAATCTGGTCTAATGGGAGGTATCCCTGCCCTTGGCATGGGGATTGGAACTAGATGATCTTTAAGGTCCCTTCCAACCCTAAACCATTTTATGAATTATGGACTACAGCAAACAGATACCAGTCAGATGGCATCTCCTGGTCTGCTCTGAGTCCCAGTTTGTAAGGCAGGCTGTGTGGATGCCCTGAACCTCACAAAACAAAACCAGAACCCAAACCCACAACAAAACACACAGTGAGTTACTTCTGTTTGTTCACAGTGCAAGGTCAATCTGCTAGCAGGAGAGCACAGCTCTATTTTTTTTTTTTCTTTAATGTACAGCTGTTGTTATGATACAAGCTTCTTCTAGCCATAACCTTTTGCTCCTTGGGCATAAAGTGGCCTCTTATTCCTTTCTTTTGGTTGCTTCAGCTCATTCTTTACAGTTACTACAGTGCAAATCCTGATGTGCACAAGATTTACCAGATCCTTCCAGCTTCTAAAATTGCCTTACAAACTTAAGGAGTGCATTCTTCAAAGACATGGCTCATCTTAAGCAGTCTTCTATTAAGGGGCAGCCCTCAGGGACCATCCCAGCTCTTTAGAGACCATGGGCTGGCATCAGTCATGGCCTCAAGTTACACCAGGGGAGGCTTAGGTTGGAGATTAGAAGAAACTTTTTCCCTGGAAGAGTTCTGAAACACTGGAACAGGCTGCCCAGGGAAGTGGCTGAATCCCCAACCCTAGAGGTGTTTCAAAGAGGCAGAGATGTGGTGCTGAGGGGCATGGTTTAGGCCCAGCCTTGGGGTTGGACTCAATGATCTTAAAGGTGTTTTCCAAGCAAAAGGATTCTATGCTTCTATGGCTGCTTGCTAAGGTCAACTATTAGGGCCAGGAGGATGCTCAGAGGGCTGCAGCACTTCTGCTATGAGGACAGACTGAAAGAGTTGGGGCTGTGCAGTCTGGAGAAGAGGAGGCTCCCAGGTGACCTTCTTGTGGCCTTCCAGGATCTGAAGGGGGCTACAGAAAAGCTGGGGAGGGACTTTTTAGGCTCTCAGGTAGTGACAGGAGTAGGGGGAATGGAGCAAAGCTGGAGGTGGGGAGATTCAGAGTGGAGGTGAGGAGGAAGTTGTTGAGCATGAGAGTGGTGAGAGCCTGGAATGAGTTGCCCCTGCAGGGAGGTGTTTGGGGCCAGATCCCTGGAGGTGTTTTTGGCCAGGCTGGCAGAGGCTGTGGGCAGCCTGCTCTAGGGTAGGGTGTCCCTGGGCATGGCAGGGGGGTTGGAACTGGCTGATCCTTGTGGTCCCTTCCAACCCTGACTGATTCTATGATTCTAAGAATCTCACTTCTCCCTTAAAAATGCATTTCTTACAAGCATAGAAAAATAAAATGCTTGAAGGCCCCAGCTTAGCTAAGGCAGAGAAGCTGCTCTGTGTCCAGCAGCCACCCTTTCCAGAGCTCTCTGCTGGAGAAATTTCACTGCAGTGTTTTATTTCGAGTGCCAGAGCTATCTCGTGTATCATTTATTACAGTGTCTCTAGGCAGGAAGATAAAGGCACAGCTCAGAGTGCTGCTCAAACAAGATCTATCCCAGCTTCCAGGACAAAAGGCTACTGGGACTCCTTTCTCTAAGCTTGGTTTGTTATGGGGAAAACAACAAATCTCCTTGATTCCCGACAGAAGGCTTCCTGAACTAACTGTCAGGCAGGGTCACAAAGGACTGCCCAGACAGTGCAGCAGCACATTCTAAATTACTTCAACCCATCCCTAGATCCTAGGCTTCACTTGCTTTACACACTCACAGATTGCTTTGGGTTGGAAGGGACCCTCAAAGGTCATCTTGGCCAACAGAAACTGCAGGAAGAGCTGCTACAGCACGGGGCAAATGCAGAAGAGGCAGTGGCAGGGAATACTGCGTGTGTAGGTTCTGGGTTTGGGAAATGAAGCAGCCCTAAATGTGTCCCAAACAGCAGGTACCTTTAAGCTGAGTGGGGAAACGGAGGTGCCCAGCAATGGCCACCACTAAAGCCAACAGGAAGGGAGGGAGGGAAACCAAACCAAGCAGGAGAGGCTGGGGAGACTGGATGGAAAAACTTCACCCTTCCTTACAGGCTCTGCAACCCACTGGCTGCATCAGGACACCTCCAAGTCCTTCCTCTCAGCACCACTCTCTGCACACACAGAGGCTGGGTAAGGAGTGGCTCAAAACCAGTCTGGAGGAGAAGAACTGGAAGGTGTCAGTAGCTGACAAACTCCCCACGAGCCAGCAATGGTCGCCGGCAGCCTGAAGGCAGCTGTGTGCTGGGCTGCACCCCCAGCAGGGAGGGCAGAGGGGTGGTGGAGCAGATGATATCCAAGCTCCCTTCCACCCGAAGGTGCTCTGGGACTCTGCATCATTTATGAACTCACACAGCTCCTCCAGGGCACTACGGTGGCCGACAGGCAGCCTCAGGCCCCAGGGCCACACCTCCCGGCATGCCCTGGGAATAAACATGGCCAACAGGCAGTTCAGTGCTCCAGCACTACATCTCCCGGCATGCCCCGGGGAAGCAATATGGCCGACCGGACCCGAGGTACCTCAGGACTACAGCTCCCGGCATGCCCCGGGGAAGTAATATGGCCGACCGGACCCAAGGTACCTCAGGGTACATGAGGTACTACATGTCTACTACATGACTACATGTCCCGGCATGCCCCGGGAGCACACATGTCCCACACATGTCCCACAGCCAGTTCAGTGTTCCAGCACTACATCTCCCGGCATGCCCCGGGGAAGCAATACGGCCGACAGGACCCGGGGTACCTCAGGACTACGTGTCCCGGCATGCCCCGGGGAAGCAATATGGCCGACCAGACCCAAGGTACCTCAGGGTACATGAGGTACTACATGTCTACTACATGTCTACTACATGACTACGTGTCCCGGCATGCCCCGGGAGCACACATGTCCCACAGGCAGTGTTCCAGCACTACATCTCCCGGCATGCCCCGGGGAAGCAATATGGCCGACCAGACCCAAGGTACCTCAGGGTACATGAGGTACTACATGTCTACTACATGTCTACTACATGACTACGTGTCTCGGCATGCCCCGGGAGCACACATGTCCCACAGGCAGTGTTCCAGCACTACATCTCCCGACATTCCCCGGGGAAGCAATATGGCCGACAGGACCCGGGGTACCTCAGGACTACATGTCCCGGCATGCCCCGGGAAGCAAGCCGGGCCAACGCGGAGCTCTGTACCTTGGGGCTAGGGCTGCTGCCGTGCTCGGCTCTCCGCTCCCGCAGGCTGTTCCGCTTGCTGCAGCCCTGCCTGCCCATCCTCAGCCCCACCTGCGCCGGCCCTTGGCTCCGCCTGGTCTCTGCTTGCAGCTCAGCGCTTCCCTAGGCGGGCGCCCGCTGGTACCCCGAACGTGGGACAGTCGCGGGGGTTCCTTACCGGGAGGCGGCAAAGAGCGCGGCAACGGCGCCCGGCACTCACCAGAGCCTGGACTGCCTTTACCGGCGTCTGGCAGCAGAACGGCACGGCTCCACGCCCCGGGGCTCCACGCCCCGGCAGCCGCAGTGCTTGAACGTGCCCGTGCCCTGCAGTACAGCCATATGCAGCTCCCATCTTGAGCACTGCCTTCAGTTTTGGCCTCCCCAGTTTAAGAGGGACAGGGATCTGCTGGAGAGAGTCCAGCGGAGGGTTGCAAGGACTGGAGCACTGCCTGATACGGAGAGGCTAATGGACCTGGGGCTGCTTAGTCTGCAGAAGAGAAGACTGAGAGGGGATTGAATCAATGGTCATAAATATCCGAGGGCTGGAGGTCAGGAGGGAGGGGACAGGCTCTGCTCACTTGCTCCTTGAGATAGGACAAGGAGCAATGGATGGAAGCTGCAGCACAGCAGGTCCCACCTCAACACGAGGGGGAACTTCTTACTGTAAGGGTCCCAGAGCACTGGCACAGGCTGCCCAGAGAGGCTGTGTCTGGATGTGTTGCCGCGTGCCCTGAGCTAGATTGTCTGGTCCTGCTCTAGCAGGGGGGTTGGACTCGATGAGCTCTTTGGGTCCCTTCAAACTCTTGCCATCCTGTGATTAAGGCTGGAAAAGACATTCATTGACATCGAGTCCAATCGTAAACCAATTGTGATGACCACTAAGGTATATCCTGAAGCACCACATCTTACAGCTCCCTGAACACCTCCAGGGATGGTGACTCCACCACTTCCCTGGGCAGCCTGTTCCAATACCTGACCACTTTTGCAGTTAAGAATTTTTTCCTGTTATCCAGCCTAAACCACCCCTGGTGCAACTTGAGGCCATTTGCTCTCATCTTAATGCCAGTTACTTGGGACAAGAGACCAGCATTGGTCTCTGTCACACTACTGGTAAGACCCTGCTCTCTGCCTGTCTCAGAGTCTCTTACTGCAACTATTTGGTAAAAGTAACATTTGCCTCTTTTCCCATCGCATCGAGAAGGACAGGAGTCTAGAGAGGTAAAACAATTAAATGGCTTAATTGGCCAAAGTGATAGAAACAGCAGGCTGGGGACTGCTGGTGATAAAGGCACTGCTGGTAGGTGATATCAGTCACAGATTGCATGGAGTTGGAAGGGAGCCTCAGAGGTCATCTTGTCCAACCCCCCTGCACTCAGCAGGGACGCCTCCAACTAGAGCAGGCTGCCCAGGGACACATCAAGGCTGATCTTGAACGTCTCCAGGGACTGGGCCTCAACCAGATCCCTGGGCAGCCTGTTCCAGTGTTTCACCATGCTCAAGTGTGAGTTTTCCAACACTCTGAACTGTTTGAGTCCTATCAAATGAGCCTGTACTAAGCTACAGCTGCCAAGGCCAGCTGAGGCTGATGTCTGTGCAGAACTAACTGGTGTGCAATCTGGCACTCCTGAGCTGCATTGCAGGCTCTGAAGAATCAGAAGGGGGCAGAGTAGGAAAAGCATTAGGCCTGTTTTCTCCTATTGCCTTCTGCGATTCCTAAGGAGACCTCTCTCCCCCTAGTAAAAACTGAAAGTAACTCTACAGCTGACCTGCGATTAAGCAGAGCAGGAACAATGTAAAAAGAGCCAGAGCAAGTGTGGGAAAAAACTCATCCAACTATTTAACTTACGACTTAGTAGAGCTGCATCTGTCCATGGGAGCATCTGAGCCTTCCTTCAAAACTGCTGTTAAGACAAACGAGATCACTGGAGCTCAGGTTAGGTGTTCAGGATCATTTCTAAAGCTACTTTTGCTACTTACTCCCTGTTGGTACATCAATAAAATGCCAGTAACAATGAACAGAAATATTCCAACAGGAACAACAAACCACTTCATCATGCCAGAAATGACATTCTCATCCTGTAAGCCCCTGCCAAATATGGCCTCTGTGATATTCTGGGAAGTTAAAAGTGGAGCTATTTTTTTTTTGTTCACTAAATATTGTGCTAATAGCCTTCCAGAGAGTTATCTGCAGGTTTCAAAAGGCAGGAAAACTGCTTTGACTTTTCTAATAAAGGAAAAAGAAGAATCTGATTTCACTGAAGCACAGAAAACATCTGGTGGGAAGAGAGCTCAAAGATCATCCAGCCCAACCTTCAACCCAGTTTAGGGTCACTCCCAAACCATGTTCAGGTGGGCAAGCAGAATGAAAGGGACATTTTTGTGCTCCCACCTTGGACTTCTCCCAGCTAGAAATCTTCTTGGAAGCATCTGGGAGTTGATTCACAGATTTACAGATTGCATTGGGTTGGAAGGAACCCCCAAAGGTCATCTTCATAGAATCATAGAACCAGTCAAGGTTGGAAGGGACCACAAGGATCAGCCAGTTCCAACCCCCCTGCCATGCCCAGGGACACCCTACCCTAGAGCAGGCTGCACACAGCCTCTGCCAGCCTGGCCAGAAACACCTCCAGGAATGTGGCCCCAAACACCTCCCTGCAGGGGCAACCCATTCCAGGCTCTCACCACTCTCATGCTCAACAACTTCCTCCTCACATCCAGTCTGAATCTCCCCACCTCCAGCTTTGCTCCATTCCCCCTCCTCCTGTCACTCCTTGATAGCCTAACAAGCCCCTCCCCAGCTTTTCTGTAGGCCCCTTCAGATCCTGGAAGGCCACAAGAAGGTCACCTGGGAGCCTCCTCTTCTCCAGCCTGCACAGCCCCAACTCTTTCAGGCTGTGCTCACAGCAGAGCTGCTGCAGCCCTCTCAGCATCCTCAGGGCCCTNCCCACACTGCTCCTGCTGCAGCCCAGCCTCTGCTTGCCTTTCTGCCCTGCAAGTGCACACTGCTGCCTCATCTTCAGCTTTTCCTCCACCAGCACCCCCAAGTCCCTCTCCTCAGGGCTGCTCTCCAGCCACTCCCTGCCCAGCCTGGATTGGTGCTTGGCATTGCCTCCACCCAGCTGCAGGACCTTGCCCTTGGCCTTGTTGAACCTCCTGAGGTTGCCTTGTGCCCACCTTTGCAGCCTGTGCAGCTCCCTCTGGATGCCATCCCTGCCCTCCAGCCTGTCTGTCTTCTCCAACCTCCCTGCACTCAGCAGGGACACCTCCAACTAGATCAAGCTGCCCAGGGACACAGCAAGGCTGATCTTGAATGTCTCCAGGGACTGGGCCTCAACCACATCCCTGGGCAACCTGTTTCTAGTATTTCACCACTCTCATTGTGAAGAACTTCCTCCTGATGTCCAACCTAAACCTACCTTCCTCCCACTTGAATAGATGATGGGAGAGTGAGTTTTGACTGCTGGTTCCTGGCACTGCTCCTTGCCCTGTGCACAGAGCATGTTGATATTAGTGTGCTGTGCTTGCACTGAGGCTTTCCAAGCACTTCTTTAGGCATCAGGCTTCAAGAGCACGACAGAGAGAAGAATGCCATTAGCCCTGTTTTGCAGATAGGAGCTGAATGATGTGCTCAGGGTCAAATGAAGAGCTTAACCTGCATGTCTGGACCATCTCCTGATTAGTCACTCTTTCTACAGGCTTGTATTAAGTGTTGACATCTCCCTCTTAGCAGCACTCAGATACGTGTCAGATGGGATGTGCTCTCTCCAGGTATGCAGACACAGATGTAGATACTAGGGGCCAGATTATGCAGTGCTTCTAAACTCAGGAATTGGATCAGTAGCCACAGCAGAGCACAAAAAGGGTCAGCACCCAAAGGTAGCAGTGATTCTGCTGTCCCTCTGGCCTGACTGTTAGAAGTCAGTGGTTGGGACTATCTGCAAACAGCCTTCCTGCAAGTGGCTGGAGCTTCTGAGGTTGTCCATTCCTCATACAGGCACTCAGGCAAACCCTGCAGCTTTCCTGCCTCCCTCCCACACCTTGCTGTGTTCCAGAACAATACGGCAAGATGCCAGCAAGCCAGAACAAGGCCTGGTTCTCAGGGCAGTGAAGGAAAACAGTGTCCCAGGGAACCATTCCAGGCTGGGGCAAGGTGGTTCACTGCTCTCCAGCTGTGTGTGACACATGGCAATGCTATGCCAAAAGCTGGGGGTGAAGGATGAGTTTGGCAGCACATTTTACCATTAGCCAGCAGAATAACCTATGAAGCCCAGTGCTAATTCCCAGTTCCAGTAAAGAGTTCAGAAATAGCCCTGTTTCTCCTACTCCTCTGGCTCCAGCCTGCCTTCCCGTTCAAAACAACTACACAAAGTGTCATAGAATCATAGAATCAGTCAGGGTTGGAAGGGACCACAAGGATCAGCCAGTTCCAACCCCCCTGCCATGCCCAGGGACACCCTACCCTAGAGCAGGCTGCCCACAGCCTCTGCCAGCCTGGCCAAAAACACCTCCAGGGATCTGGCCCCAAACACCTCCCTGCAGGGGCAACCCATTCCAGCCTCTCACCACTCTCATGCTCAACAACTTCTTCCTCACCTCCACTCTGAATCTCCCCACCTCCAGCTTTGCTCCATTCCCCCTACTCCTGTCACTCCTTGATAGCCTAAAAAGTCCCTCCCCAGCTTTTCTGTAGCCCCCTTCAGATCCTGGAAGGCCACAAGAAGGTCCCCTGGGAGCCTCCTCTTCTGCAGCCTGCACAGCCCCAACTCTTTCAGTCTGTGTTCACAGCAGAGGTGCTGCAGCCCTCTGAGCATCCTCGGGGCCCTTCTCTGGACACCTCCAGCATGTCCACATCCCTCTTGTCCCAGGGGCTCCAGCACTGGATGCACTACTCCAGGTTGGGTCTCAGCAGGGCGGAGTAGAGGAGGAGAATCACCTCCCTCAACATCCCTCTTTGCCTACCTTCAAAATGAATTAGCCACTTTTACCTGGAGGTGAATGGCTTCATCAGCTATCACCTGTGCAGTGAATCCTGGCTGCAAGCTACAAAGAACTGAGCCTTTCCACCACGCCTGTAGAGGATTGACTGAGGCAAGTGAAATCAATCAAGTGGCAAAGCCCTCACCAAATGATGCAAGGCAATGCAGTCTGCAGTGACCTGAAACAACTGATCTGTCTGGCCCAGAGATAAAAAACAATTACAGACTGAACAATGTTTAACCAAGTCTCTCAGATGTGGGGAGAAGCAGAAAGGCTTTATCCTTAAGGTACACAGCTGCTAACCACCCAAAATCACTCACAAGAAGCACTCCTGGGCAACAGAATCTGAACAGGCCAGCACGGTACTGTGAGCGCTTTACTAGATTCATTGCTCATGTGCAGCAGCAAAGTGCCTGTCATAGAGTCAGAGTGGTTTAGGTTGGAAAGGACCTTAAAGATCACCTAGCTCCAAGCCCCTGCCATGAGCAGGGACAGCTTCCACTAGACCAGGTCACTCAAAGCCTCATCCATCCTGGCCTTGAACACCTCCAGGCAAGGAGCATCCACAACGTGCCTGGGCAACCTGCTCCAGTGTCTCACCACCCTCACTGGAAAGAATTTCTTCCTGATCTCTGGTCTCAATCTGCCCTCCTGAAGCTTCAATCCATTCCCCCTCATCCTGTTAGTACAAGCCCTTGTAAAAAAGTCCTTTCCCAGCTTTCTTAAAGGTTCCCTTTTCAGGTACTGGAAGGCTGCTCTAAGGTCTCCCTGGACCTTTCTCATCTCCATACTGAACAGCCTGAACTCTCTCAGCCTGTCCTCACAGGGAAGGTTCTCCAGCCCTCTGCTCATCTTCCTGGCTCTGCTCTGCACCCACTCCAGCAGCTCTGTTTCCCTCTTAGAATGAATCATAGAATCATAGAATGGTTTAGGTTGGAAGAGACCTCAAAGCTCATCCAGTTCCAACACCTCTGAGCCATAGGCAGGGACACCTCCCACTAGATCAGGATGCTCAAGACCTCATCCAGCCTGGCCTTGAACACCTCCAGGCAGGGAGCAGCCACAACCTCCCTGGGCAACCCGTTCCAGTGTCTCTTATGCTGGGGGGCACCAGAACTGGACACAATACTCCAGATGAGATCTCAGGAGAGCAGAGAATCAACCCTTGTCCTTGCCCTACACTGTGCCACACACCATCCAAAGCCTAAGGCTGGTATCATTTCCTTCTAGTTAGTGCTTCTATCTGCAGCCTCTCCACCTGGCACTGCCCTTCTCCCAAGGAGCTCCACCCCCACAGGCTTGTCTCCAATTTCCCAAAGCACCCAGTACCCACTTGGCACACAGGTGGCAGAGTTTAGAGGCAGCCCCAGCTGAGTGTGGTGTGTTGGCATACCCATGGTGTGCTGCACTACTTTTTCTGGCAGTCCTTTGTCAGCGATGAACACGTTTGTAGCTCTGGCTTGTTGTGGCTTGTTCCCACCTCATTGAGAGGGTAACACCTCACATCATTTCTTTTCTTTCATGACCTAAAAAGAGAAAAGGATCAAATGCATGTAGCTCTGTGTAAAATGTCCTGTTTGTGAGGACACACTTGCAATGCTTCTTTTCCCTGCTTGGGAGAAGGCCAATACTGTATTCAAGCCAATTAAGAAGAATGTGGCCAGCAGGTCGAGGGAGGTTCTTCTTCCCCTATACTCAGCCCTAGTGAGACCACATCTGGAATATTGTGTCCAGTTCAGGACTCCCCAGTTCAGGAGGGACAGGGAACAGCAGGAGAGTGTTCAATGGAGAGCAATGAGGACAATGAAGGGACTGAAGGATCTCTCTTATAAAGAAAGACTCAGAGACCTGGGAGAAGGCTGAAAGGAAACCTTATCAGTTGTCTCCAAATACCTGCAGGGTGGCTGTCAAGAGGATGGAGCCAGGCTCCTTTCAGTGATACCCAGGGACAGGGTGGTGTGAGCCTTAACAAGGCCAACTGCAGGGTCCTGCACTTTGGCCACACTAACCCCATGCAGCACTGAAGACTGGGGCATGAGTGGCTGGAGAGCAGCCTGGCAGAGTGGGACAGTGCTGGGTAGTCACTGGTTGGACATGAGGCAGCAGTGTGCCCAGCTGGCATGGAAGGCAAATGGCATCTTGGTCTGTATCAGGAACAGTGTGGCCAGCAGCACTGGGGATGTCATTCTGCCCCTGTACTGACACTGCTGAGGTCTCACCTCAAGCACTGTGTGCAGCTCTGGGCCTCTGACTGGAAGAAAGATATTGAGGTGCTGGAGTGGCTCCAGAGGAGAGCAAAGAGACTGGGGAAGGGCCTGGCAGGAAAGTCTGATGAGAAGGGCTGAGGGAGCTGGAGGTGTTCAGCCTGGAGAAGAGAAGACTCAGGGGAGACCTTATCACACTCCACAACTACCTGAAGTGAGGTGGTAGTAAGGTGGGATTCAGGTTCTCCTCCCAGGTAACTTGTGACAAGACAAGGCATGGTCTGAAGCTGCACCAGGAGAGGTTTAGGTTGGATATTAGGAAGCACTTCCTCATGGAAAGGGTAATCAGACACTGGAATGGACTGCCCAGAGAGGTGGTGGAGTCACCATCCCTGGAGGTGTTTAAGGAAAGACTGAATGTGGCACTTAGTGACGTGGTCTGGTCAGTGTGGTGGTGTTGGTTCATAGGCTGGACTTGATGACCTCAGAGCTCTATTCCAACCTTAGTAATTCTGTGATTCTGTGACAAGGGCAAATGGACATAAACTCAATCACAGGAAATTCCATCTCAACATCTGTGCAGATGCCAGAGCCCTGGAGCAGGCTGCCCAGAGAGGTTGTGGAGTCTCCATCTCTGGAGGCTTTCAAAACCTGCCTGGATGTGTTCCTGTGTGACCTGCCCTAGGTGATCCTGCTTTGCAGGGGGATTGGATTCTCTAGTCTGTGGAGGTCCCTTCCAATCCCTAGCATTCTGTGATTCTCTGATTCTCTGATTCTCTGTTATCCAGCCTGCTCAGCATGTGCATGTCTGTGGAAGGAGAAAGATCACGAAGCTGTGATTTGTCTCACACCCCTAAGAAGAGGAATCCAGGTAAGCACTGCCTGAAGAGCAAACTTGCTACCTTTTAGCCAAATACTTAGAGAGACCTCCAGCACTGGTGAGTCTGTGCCCTCCTCCTGTTCAGTGCTGGGTAGTCAATGCCCTGGAACTATACATCATGAGCCACAGATACCCTGTCCAGACCCACTGCTATCTGTTCTGGGTAGATATTAGCAGGAGACAAGAAATGCTTGAGCTTTGCTACCAAGGCTCAGCCTCTTAGACCTCTGTTGCTCTCTTCCTTGCAGACCCAGAGAGATAACAAATCAGCTCTGTGGCCTGATACCTTTCACCCTTTTTTTCTCCAAAGTGGCCCTTGTCTGTGTGCCATGGAAGTGGTGAGCAGTACGAGCAGGGGCCTGCAAGAGGCACCTCTGAAGGTAGCTTTCTCAGCAACCTAGAGGGCAAAGGGAAGGTTTCTGAGTCTTCTGCTCCCTATTACCTTTCAGTTAAGGGATGAGGCAGACCTTCAATACTCTTCTCCATAGCACCTGACAGCCACCTCTGCCCAGCTCCTCCCAGCCAGGAACTCAGGGACCTCCAGCATTCTCACTGGCATTCTCACTGGCATTCCTTGCCCTCTCCAGCTGTGTGGAACACTGAGAGGCCCAGAAGGAAAATGAGGTGGAAATGATCAAACAGATGTCTCACTCTTCTCACTGTGTCTTCCTTTTGGACAGAAAACTTCCATCTCAAAAGTTTAAACTGGCAGAGGGGAGATTTAAAAGGGATGTTAGGAGGAAGATCTTCACAGTGAGGGTGGTGAGACACTGGCACAGGTTGCCTGGGGATGTTGTGGATGACAGAAGCACCCAATGTGATCAAAGATCACATTGGGTGCTTTTGTCATCCACAACCTGCCTGGAGGTGTTCAAGGCCAAGCTGGATGAGGCCTTGAGTGACCTGATCTAGTGGGAGGTGTCCCTGCCTATGGCAGGGGGTTGGAGCTGGATGATCTTCGAGGTCTCTTCCAACCTAAACCATTCTATGATTCTATGGTTCATTCTAAGAGGGAAATAGAGCTGCTGGAGTGGGTGCAGAGCAGAGTCAGGAAGATGATCAGAGGGCTGGAGAACCTTCCCTGTGAGGACAGGCTGGATGAGGCCTTGAGCATCCTGATCTAGTGGGAGGTGTCCCTGTCTATGGCACAGGGAGGGTTGGAACTGGATGAGCTTTGATGTTTCTTCCAACCTAAACCATTCTATGATTCTATATAAACCTGCCATGCTGTCTCCTGCCATCACTAGATCATCTTGAAAATAAAGTACTGACCCAACTCAAGTGGAGCTTTGTCTCTGCCCCTTTGCAGAGAGGGAAAAGAGAAAGGAAGGACAAGTGCAAAGAATGCCTGAGCCCTTTGGGATGAAAATCCAGAGTTCAGGAATTGGAGCAGTCCTAAGCCTGCCAAAAATAGCCTCATCATTTGAATCCTATGATGATACTGGACATGCATCCGCCACGGAGTGAGTCAGGAAGATCTTGTTTCTTTACAGGGCCTGCTGCTGTCATTCTTGGCCATAAAGCCATGTAAATAACATATGGTACAACGAATGGCGTCACCAAAAGCTGCCAAAGGTTTGAAATACCTACAGGTTAACTACTAAAACCAAGCCACCTGCCCAGTGACTTCTACTTGAGCTGTTCCACTCCATCATCCCTCTGTTATTATGGCATGTTGATGCAGCACCGTAAATCTACCCAGGCAGAGAGGACATTGTCCTCTGAAGAAGTGACTCTGTCGAGAAAGAAATGCATGAACACAAGGCAAAACCTTTCAAGAGACAGCTTAGCTGGGCCCCAGTGGTTGCTTGGAGGAGGAGGACTGAGGGAAACATTTCCAGAGCAGCTTTTAATCTGTGGTTAGCTGCGGGAAACACAGGGAAAAGAGGGTGGCAAGCATTGTAGTGTGGTTGGAGAAACAGTTTGGGCTTGTCCTATACAACAGGATTTATGAGTCTCCTGTGAATAGCCTGGACACTTGTCAACCTAATGACATGACCAAGAGCTGCCTAATTGAGACACCATCAACTCTTCATTCCGCAGATTAGTTGCATGCCTACTACTAATTTCCTGTTGCAATGGAGCCCTTCTTCACTGCGGGGCTCAAAGATCCTGCCAGGCTCTGGTTCTCTAATTTTGTTTGGTTTGTAGAAGTTTGGCCACTCTGGCCTGCTCCTCTGTGTGTTCCTCTCTGGGAACTTGGCCCACTTGGCTTTAAAGACTGCAGCTTTCATCGGGTCCTTCAAAGCAGTCAGCATCAGAACTGGCAGAGCTTTTCTTGGGTGTTCCTTGGCACCCAGTAAGTGGTGAGCTGCTGGGTGAGGAGCAGACAGACTCCTCTCAGAAAACAGCAAAGAGGAGGAGGAAAGCCACCCAATGCAAAGGCTGACAGTGACCTTGCTGTCAGAGATCCCTGGACTCACTCTTCCCAATGCCCTTCGTGCCACTTCAACCCCAGCCCCACAGCAGAGCTGTTTATGCACCTGATGAAACTGCACCATAGTGTAAGTATCAATAGGCAGTGTGAGGTGAAGATAAGATGGCATGGCTGAAGTGTCTGCTACAGGGTCAGGACTTCCAGCTGCTACAGCAAGCTTTCCCACTCACATTGCTTAATCACAGAATGGTTTAGGTTGGAAGGGACCTCAAAGCTCAGCCAGTTCCAATCCCCTGCCACAGGACTAGAACAAGTCGCTCAAGGCCTCATCCAACCTGGCCTCGAACATCTCCAGGGAGGGAGCAGCCACAACCTCCCCAGGCAACCTGTGCCAGTGTCTCACCACCCTCACTGTGAAGAACTTCCTCCTAACATCCAGTTTCAATCTCCTCTCTGCCAGTTTGAACCCATTCCCCCTCGTCCTGTCATAACAAGACCTTGTCAATAGTCCCTCCCAGCCTTCCTGTAGGAGCCCTTCAGATATTGGAACGCTACTATAAGGTCTCCAACCTCTCTCTGAGTTGCAACGTCAGGATATTTTGAGAATGAAATAATCTTCAGCAAACCATTTTAACATCAGTGAAGAGAAAGCTCTGGAGAAGTGTGAACCATTATTAGTAATAATTTTGAAGTATTCTAGTTTTCCTTGTATTTGTACATACATAATGAGGATAGGTATATCATCATAGTACTTAGACTCATAGGATCAGTCAGGGTTGGAAGGGACCACAAGGATCAGCCAGATCCAATCCCCCTGCCATGCCCAGGGACACCCTACCCTACAGCAGGCTGCACACAGCCTCTGCCAGCCTGGCTGCAAACATCTCCAGGGATGTGGCCCCAAACACCCCCTTGGGCAACCCATTCCAGGCTCTCACCACTCTCATGCTCAACAACTTCCTCCTCACTTCCAGGCTCAATCTCCCCACCTCCAGCTTTGCTCCATTCCCCCTAGTCCTGTCACTCCCTCATAGCCTCCAAAGTCTCTCCCCAGCTCTTCTGTAGGCCCCTTCAGATATTGGAAGGCCACAAGAAGGTCACCTGGGAGCCTCCTGTTCTCCAGCCCCAACTCTTTCAGTCTGTCCTCATAGGAGAGATGCTGCAGCCCTCTGAGCATCCTCTGATATCCCTGTTGCAATTTATAATAACACCTATCACAGTTTTATTATCACTTAATAGAAGATTGATTTATTTCCTGCTGAGAGGTGCAAGATTCTTGCTAGAAATGCTCACGTTTCTGGAGAAGGCAGCAAGCATGCTGGAATGTGACCGAATGTAACACTGCTGAAAAGAGGCGAGAAGCACATGGCAGCTGCAGGCGTCAAAGCTGTGTTGTGGCTGGTTTCGTAATGCTCCCTTCTTCTTACAGGCAACCAAGAGACTCCTCAGAGTCTGGGAACTTGCCTTTTCCACAGGACTACTCCAGCTCGCTCTGTAAATTCAGATCTGCAAAAGAATGCAGGCATATAGCACAAAAATTGCATGGTATTAGGGCACTGAGGTAAAAACCTTTTAGCCTGCGTTCTACTCTCGTGTCACGCTGGAGGAACGAAGGCATCGGTGGATGCCAGCACCTAGGTTTCTGTATATAGAAAGTTTCTTAAGTTTCTTCTCTTTCCCCTGCTTGGAAGGGCTCTATCTGGCAAGTGTTTGCAGAGCACATTTAGCAGATCAGCTCTTAGACAACCTCTGGCAGCTGATGCAAAGCACGGGTGAAATAGGTGTCACTGCTGCTTCACCTGCAATCCTTTGGTGGAGAGCACAAAGCCAGAATGGGCACTGCTCCCCACAGGATTCATGGCAATGTCTTCTGCCTCTGAACAAGGCAGAGTTTGCACAAGACCAGACTGGAAATTTGCCTGGGATTTGGAAGGGATGGAAGAGCATTTCCATTCTCATTTCCTCTTGCTGAGCTTTCTCATTGTGTAGAGCATAATAATAAACAAGAATATGAATGAAGCTGGAAGGAGAAGGCAAGAGCATGCATAACAATTAGGGTCCCAGTATGAGGGTGGAGTGCCACAAATCTTCACAAGCAAAAGAGGAACCTGAATTTGGGCCTCCCAAAGCCTGTGAGAGCTGCCATGGGGCAGATAAAATAACCACTGCTACTCTTTCTGAAGCAAAGAATGACTCCCTGCTCTGGTTTGGAAGTACAGCACTTTGCTCCTTCTCCCTTTCAAGGGGCAGGGCTGTAAATCCCATAGCTCATAGCACTAAACACACCTCAAATATTGGCAGTACTTTTTCTCTCTTACTAATTTTTTTTTTCCTCCAGTCCACAGAGAGATCTTGCATGGCTTTGGCCATGGAACAATATTCCATGTATGCTTTACATACACAAAGCTCAACTTTTTATTTAGGATCATAGACAAAGTCAGGCAACCACGTCCACAAAATTTAGCCTCTGGATTTTAAGTTTTGGGTGTCCTGGTCCCTCCTCCCCTCAAGAACTAAAAAGTAACAAAAAACCCTAAAACAAACAAAGAAAAGACAGAAAATATGTGCTCCCAGCAGCTTCAGTTCAACCTTCTTCAGTCTTCTCTCTTTGCATTCCAAATGGAGAGGGAAAAACAGACACTTCCCTCTTCTTTAGTCTAAGTATAGAAAGAGCTGGCCTTGCACTCAGATTCAAGGGGTCTTTTAAGGCTGCAGAAACCCTGGCAACAGGAGGTGTGATGCAAATTGAACAGCAGCAGCAGCAGAAATATCCAAAGGTTTACCACGTGGCAATGAAGGGAACCAGCCAGGCCTGAATTTGAAAGACAGGGAAAGCTCTATCCTGTGTTTGTGCTGCCTACATCTCCAACTCTGACAGCCTGCTCATGCAGAAACTCAGGCAGTTCTCCATGCTCAGCACTGTGAGTAAGACATATTTCACAAGTGATGCCAAGCTGATGCAAGCAAAGTGATGTTACACTGAAACTTGGAGCTAACACCCAAATTCAGTGCAGGAGTAGATAAAAGACTATGCTCAGGAAAGACATCTGAAACACCTCTCTCTTTCCAGATGAGGGTAAAGATAATCTTTCCTTCAGAGAAACTGGCATGGAATTCACCAGGAGTACAAGATTTAATTTGCATGTATTTCTGGAGGTGTCTGCATTAAGAAAACTGGGCTTTTATTTTATTTTAATAATCAGAATCATGGAATGGTGGAGGCTGGAAAGGACCTCTGGAGATCATCGACCTGCCAAGGAAGGTTCACCAAGAGAAGGTCACACAGGAACACATCCAGCTGGGTTTTGAATGACTCCATTACCTCTCTGGGCAGCCTGGTCCAGTGCTCCATCACCCTCACTTTAAAAAAAATCCTCCTCATGTTTAGATGGAACTTCTTATATTCAGGTTTGTGTCTGTTACCCCTTGCCCTGTCACTGGACATCACTGTAAAAGGACAGGTCCTATCCTCCTGACACCTACTCTCAAAGTATTTATGAGCATTTATGAAATTCCCCCTTCAGTTTTCTCCACACTGAAGGACCAAATTCTCTGTTTCTCCTCATGAAAGAGATGTTCCTAATCATCTTTGTAGCACTTTTCTGTACCTTCTCCAGCAAGCCCCTATTCATCTTGAACAAGGGAGCCCAGAACTGAACACTATTCCAGATGTGGCCTCACCAGGGCAGAGTAGATGGGGAGGAGAACCCCCCTCGACCTGCTGGCACTGCATTCTATTCTATACAAAACCTTTCAAGGCTGCTATCTTACTGTGCCATGGCTTTTGCATCACCTAACAGACCTAGTCTCCAGCCCATCTTTGGCCTTTCCATTCCACATATATTGTGCCTGCTCACAGCTTGTGTGTAGAACAATTAAGTCAACAATGCATCTTCCCCAGGGAACTCTTTTTTTCTTTTTTAACCTTTCAGGTTCTAATTTATCCATCTGAGTACTGACCGAGGCTTGCTTCCACTCGGATAGTGTCTGGGTGATGAGTTTTGCTAAATCCCTTTGTAACTGGCTGTCCAGTGCCCAGCAGTGACCTCCCACTGGCTTACCTGGGAAGCTGAGTGGTGCTTGGGTGAAGAAGCATGTCTTTTTTATTGGAAAGAAGCATGAAAATGAGAGACTGTATGTATGTAGTAGATTGTGTGTTCACAAATACCAGCCAAACAACTGGTATGAGGAGCTGGATAGAAGGGATGCAGTTTTCCCCTTCTCTAGGTGTGTGTGGGGAAGTTTGCCACCGGCAGGTTGGCAGTGAGGTGTAGAGTTAACCTCCTAGAGTTACACTTACTGCACACCATTTACCCAGTTTCTTTCTTTACAAAGCCACAGCATCCTACCGACTTTGATCTGGGTCCTTCAGTGTGGATTTAAGTGCTTGGTTCAAGCTGCAAAGGTTGACCAAAGCACACAATTAAACAATGCTGAAATGAAAGCTTGGGGCTGTAAGTTACGAGAGAACGAGGGGAGAATTAGGCTGTTTTAAGAGGAAATGAACTGTTTCACCTCCAAACCTCAGCCAAAGATGCTTCCTGCAGTAATGCAGCCGTGTGGCAAACGCACCATAGAGGATATATTGTCATTTTTCAGACAGGGAAACTGCTGACACAGACAGAAGCTTACCAGAAATCCATCCAGAAATGCAGCCAGCTGGAGCTGCCTGTCGTTGCCCTTTTGCCCCTTGCAGTATCTCTGAGATGAGCCATCGCTGGAGGTGGCCTGTCAGAAACAATGTCCTGTATTTATTCCCCATGCAGTTTCACACACAGGTGCCAGCAGCATCGACTGCGACTTTAAGGCAATGGCTTTCAAAGCTCAAGGTGGCCTCCACACAGAAACTTTTCTGGGACACGCAGCAGCGCAGGATGGGACTTGACCCCTTTGCTTAGCATTCACTTGTCGCCCTTTTGCCCCTTGCAGTATCTCTGAGATGAGCCATCGCTGGACTCAGCCTGTCAGAAACAATGTCCTGTATTTATTCTCCACGCAGTACACGAATATGCAGTTTCACACACAGGTGTCAGCAGCATCGACTGCGACTTTAAGGCAATGGCTTTCAAAACTCGCGGTGGCCCCCACACAGAAACGTTTCTGGGACATGGAGCAGCGCAGAATGGGACTTGACCCCTTTGCTTAGCATTCACCTGGAGCCTCTGTGTGTTAAAATGGGACACCCTGAGCAGTGATTCCACTCCCCCGCCTCCTCCTCCGAGCAACCTGATCTAGGTGAAGAGGTCTGCCTGCCAGTGCACTGGACCAGAAGACCTCTAAAACCATTCCAGCCCAAAACACTCTATGGTTCCAGCCATGGTTCTCCATCTCGGGCCCTTCTAAGGCTCGGGGAACTCTCGGGGACCCTCGAGGGGTCCAGCTTCACCGGCTCAGCCCAGGGCGACCCAGACAAGTGAGTGTGATGCGAGGCCACCTCTGACCGATCCCCCAACCCAGTCCGCTCCCGCCTTGGTTACAGAAGCCCCTGAGGCCCGGAGGGGACCGGCCCACCACTGCCAGGCGGCGGCGGTAGCGGGGCTGCCAGGCCTCTCTTGGATGCCGGCGGGTACCCAGGCGCCGCCTGCCCTCCCACAGCACACGCACCTCACGCCTCGCCTCGCCGCCCCCCACTCTCCCTCTCCCTCTCCCCCTCCCCGCCCAGGCGCCGCCGCTGCCGCCGCACGGACCTCACGGGCCTCACGTCCCCCTGCAGCCGCCGCTTAGCCACACGCCGGCTGCCGGCCCGCCCCCGCCATTGGCCGGCGCCCCGCCCGAGCTCTCCTGCCATTGGCCGGACCCGCGGGTCGGCGGCGCTGGGGCGCTCCTCAGTGGCGGTTCG
This sequence comes from Psilopogon haemacephalus, assembly GCA_013396835.1. NCBI lineage: Eukaryota > Metazoa > Chordata > Aves > Piciformes > Megalaimidae > Psilopogon > Psilopogon haemacephalus. The sequence goes on from VWZI01000493.1 coordinate 31,969, forward strand.
GCCGCGGGGGCGGGGCGGGGCTCCGGCAGGCGCCAATGGGAGCGCGCAGGGGGCGGGCGGTGAGGCCGGGCCTAGGCCGGGGGTGGCAGGGGCGGTAAACAGGAGCGCGGGGCCCGGGCGGCGGGCGCGGAGCTGAGCGGGGACAGGTGAGCTGGTGCCCAGCCGGGCCCTGCTGCCGGGGCGCAAGGACTGGCCGCGGCGGCGGGAGGGGAAGGGGCTGCGGGGTACGCGCTAGTGCAGTGGTTCCTGCAAAAGGGCTGAGCGATGGAGGCGCTGCAGCGGGGACAGCATCCTAGGTCGGCGCGGAGAAGGGACACAGCCGCCCTCAGGTGTCTCGGCCAGGTGGCTCCGCCGGGGGGGCGTGTGTGGGATCCGGCAGCGCCGTGCCAGCGGCTGCCTGAGCCCCGCGGGGCTGGGTCGGTGCCGTGGCCTTCGCGTGCCCTTGCCGAGGTGGTGGCGGAGAGGCCGCAGGCGGGAAGCGGCGGAGCCTCGCTGGCAGGCTGCTGCCGGGGTTGGTTGGCTGCTGCCGGGGCTGCCCTTGCGGGGTCAGCAGGCGGTCAGCGAGGCGTTCCGCTGCCCCACTTCCTGACCGACCGCTACGACCGGAGCGCTCGGGTGCTTGTCCGTGTGCCCGGCTGCCCAATGCAGCCCAATGCTCTCTGCAGCGGCCGCGTCCGGCCGCGCTGCTGCCATCTTCTGCAGCCTGGCAGCTCGGGGTGCCCGCGGGCTGCCCTGGGGCTGACCGGCTCCTGACCGGCTCCCGTGCCGCAGCCCTGCCCTTCGAAGAGGGGATGGCCACGGCTCTCCGCTCACCCAAGCAGGTGTGCTTGGCGTTCTGTATGTTCAACATAAAATTGCTTAGGGTAGAGGGTGGGATCGGCGTTTCTGCTCTGCAAGGGACCTGTATCTTACCATGGATGTCACAGAAGAAAAGGCAGCCTTGTCCTTTGTCGTGTGCATGTGCTGGCTTCCCAGGCTGCTCTGATTTGGGCCGCTTACTTCTCTGTCTCTGGGAACCTCTTGTGCGTCTGGTTGAAGATGGACATAAATCTGTTGCGCTGTTGTCAGCTTTCCTGTGGCAGATACACGGGGAAAGAAACTGTGGTCAAGCGCTCCAAGGAAATAAGCTTACTTTTTGCGAGCTCAAAGGATCTTTGAACAGAGTGTACAGGGGTTAATGGGGAGGGGGGAGACCTATTTCTGTAGTTTGGGAATGCTTTTTTTAATGCTGTTAGTTAGCAATGGCTTTGGTAACCTTGAATAAGATATGCTTAGACTAAACAGTTCTGCGTTGTCCAGAGCTAGTTAAGAGCCAGGGTGAGGGGGGAAAAAAATAGGTGACCTGCTGTTGCCTCCCTTTCATAAACAAAGTGATGTGATTAAGTAGAAGAAAAGGTCACAACATGTGGAGAGTTTCCCTTACATGTTTACCCCCTGCATATCGATCGGCTGGTTTCGCTGCTAAATCATCAGCGCCATGCAACGCTGCTTGTTTCGTTTGTTGATGTTTAGAGCAGGTTAATAATAGCTCACATTGCACCCGTGCAACAAGAACAGAACCTTTTTGGGCTTCTGGTCCTCCGGCAGCCCTTTGACGGGCGGGAGGTGATGCGTTATACAGCCTGACAAACGGGGTGCGAAATCATTTGTGTAGAAACGGAGAGGGACGAGGGACAGCAGCTGAATTCCTGCTTTTGAAATTGCCCTCATGAGAAACTGATTGGCTGGTTACAGAGACTTTTTTTTTTTCTTTTTTTGTTTACAGGTAAAAAGAGTTGTTTGTTTTTCTTCCTCTGTCTGTGTGCTTCATTGTTTTTACAAGGATATGTTTCTTGTGGTCTTCTATTTTTTTGTGTCAGTGTGCACCGTGTAGCTTGCTTGGTCCAGCTGGTTTGCTAAAGGCATGTCAGGACTTGGCTTGATGCACGATTGGACATTTCCTCTTATTCCTTGTATCATTATCAATGGGTGAACACTCTACCTCCACGCTAGACTGATGAGTCTGAAGCAGTGTTTAGTTCTCCTATCTGCGGTGTGTCTGTAGGTCTCCTGGCTTCCTCTGTCTAAAGTTGTTTAAGAAAGGATCCTGAAAGAGAAAGCTTTTTGCCTTACTGAGTCAGAGCATCTCTAGAAAAGTAGCTTGTCTGTCTTTTGGGTTATAGAAGTGCTTAAAATGCTGGCTGTTCGGTGAGTGTGTGCTGAAAAAAATGAAGTTACCTGGTCATGGAGCCAAAATGCAAAGTGGGTTCAGTCAGCATCTGCTTTCCCACCCAGCTTCTCTTTACTGGCACATGCCTGTCCTCAGGTTCAAAGATGCTCTTTCCAGTTTTTTAGATGCCACTTGCTTTGTGTGTCCTCCTCCCATTACAGTAGACAGCAAAGCTAAACCAATCTGAGCTGCTGAGAAAACAACCAAAAAAAACAAACCCTGAGATATGCAAGTTTTGTGAGTGGGTTATGTATTCTCTTCCCTCTTCTTTACCTTTTTGAGAACTACAAGTGAAGAGTGATTGGGTATTGAGGGTGGGACTACAGAGGACCTTTCAAAGCACCTTCCAGCCCAAACCATTCTATGATGTAAGTGCAGAAGGAAGACCTGCTATTTTTCTCAAGAATTTTGTCTTCAATAATGATGTATTTGAGGGTAAAAATTCTGCAACTTTTTTTTTTTTTGGTTGAGGCAGGGCTTTTTTATCAAGTTTCCAACTCCTAAATTTGACTCAGTGTGCTCTCAAAAGAATGAATACCTCCAACAAAAACAATTACAACATAACAGTGTATGCCAAAGCAAAGCCCAAACTTCCAAAATGATGAACTCCCTCATTTTAACACTTCATTCCAGTTCAGAGCATGAGGCCAGTGGGAGCTGTGTTGGTTACCTGTGCTGTGCATCAGACAGGGACTGGCTCCCTGTTCCTCTCAGACAGCAGAATTTTAGTGGTCTCTTCTTCCTTAACTGGTGAAGTGACTCTGTGAGCCTCTAGATCTACTCTGCAAACCTGGGGGAAGATGTTCAGGATGTTTAGTTTTTGTTTAAATTACACTGGCTCTAACTCTTCACTGCTGGTCAGAGTTGTTCCATGTGGATGTGGGGATTTGTCTGTGTGCATGCTGTATACTGACAGAGGGATGACTTGGAACTGGTGAACTCTGCTGTCATGTCAGCTTGCCACAAAACCAACCAAAGGTGCAAACTGAGCTTGTAGTGGTATTGTTTAAGTATATGCTTCAAATATGGGATCTGCCTGGACCTGATGTTAACCTGTGTGTTTTGTTTACATGCTCCAGTTTGTGGTATTTTCTTGTCCTTGTTGCTGGATGAAAGATCCACATGCGTGGGAAGTAACTTCTGTAATTGATCAGAATTGTTCAAGTGATTAAGCTTAGACCTGTGCCTGCAGCTTTTAAGCCTTTCAGAGAATGCAAGGCAGTAGCTTGTTCTAAGCAGAAAGCCCCTTTGACTTTTCCTTGTCCTCTTATTCTTTCTCCCTTTCTTCTTGACAAGATAGCTGTCTGAACATGAACCAGCAGTGTGCTCAGGTGGCCAAAAAGGCTCCCTCTCTGGAGGAGCAAGGTCCTGCATCTGGGTCGAGGCAATCCCAAGCACAGATCCAGGCTGGGCAGGGACTGGCTGGAGAGCAGCCCTGAGGAGAGGGACTTGGGGGTGCTGGTGGATGATCAGAGGGTTGCAGCACCTCTGCTATGAGGACAGATTGAAGGAGTTGGGGCTGTTCAGTCTACAAAAGAGGAAGTTCCCAGGTGACCTTCTTGTGGCCTTCTGGTATCTGAAGTGGGCTACAAAAAAGCTAGGGAGGGACTTTTTAGGCTATCAGGGAGTGACAGGACTAGGGGGAATGGAGCAGAGCTGGAGATGAGGAGGTTCAGACTGGACGTGAGGAGGAAGTTGTTCACCGTGAGAATGGTGAGAGGCTGGAATGGGTTGCCCCTGCAGGGAGGTGTTTGGGGCCAGATCCCTGGAGGTGTTTTTGGCCAGGCTGGCAGAGGCTGTGAGCTCTAGGGTAGGGTGTCCCTGGGCATGGCAGAGGAGTTGGAGCTAAATGATCCTTGTGGTGCCTTCCAACCCTGACTGATTCTATGAGGTGTTCAAGGCCAGGTTGAATAAGGCTTTGACCAACCTTGGTGTAGTGGAAGGTGTCCTTGCTCGTGGCAGTGAGGTTGGAACTAGATGACCTTTAAGTTCTGTTCCAACCCAAACCACTCTGTGATTCTGAGAATGAATTGAATGATTGGTAGCTTTGAAACCCCAGCGATGAGGCTGCCTCTGCTTTGGTGTGAAGGGAGTCCAGGCGTGCCCAGGGCAGGATTGATTGGAGCTTTGTGGCGATTCCCATCGGCGGCAGAGGCGGCTCACTAATGAGGCATCAGGCTCCCGCTAGCATCTTAATTAGGAGTGCATTGTTTCGAGCTCCATGGCCAGGGAAGAAAGAGACTCTATTAATTCCAGGCGTGTGGGATGTGCCTGTGCTTTTGCATGGCCCCGGACATTCCCCAGAAAGCAGTAAACAGCACCCTCAGTCCAGCATTGGCTTTGTAGTGATGTGCCTAAAATAAGGCAGGCTCCGCTGACTTTGAAAGTGACCCAGCAGCCTTTTACCACGTTCATGTTGTGTTTCGAGCCATTTATGGGGAGAAATTGTTTGGGCTGGGTTTTGAACCGGCTGTTCATTCACCAAAAATAAGTGCCAAGCCCTCTGAATGTTGGGTGGGAAGATGCTTTTCTCAGCTGAGCAGCCCACTTTTACCAGTGCCTGTACTGCTATTAGAATGACTGGAGAGTAAGTTCTGGAGCCCCTGGGACAAGAGGGATGTGGAGATGCTGGAGGTGTGCAGAGAAGGGCCCCGAGGATGCTGAGAGGGCTGCAGCAGCTCTGCTGTGAGCACAGCCTGAAAGAGTTGGGGCTGTGCAGGCTGGAGAAGAGGAGGCTCCCAGGGAACCTTCTTGTGGCCTTCCAGCATCTGAAGGGGGCTACAGAAAAGCTGGGGAGAGACTTTTGAGGCTGTCAGGTAGTGACAGGACTAGGGAGAATGGAGCGAAGATGGAGGTGGGGAGATGCAGATTGGATGAGAGGAGGAAGTTGTTGAGCATGAGAGTGGTGAGAGGCTGGAATGGGTTGCCCCTGCAGGGAGGTGTTTGGGGCCAGATCCCTGGAGGTGTTTTTGGCCAGGCTGGCAGAGGCTGTGGGCAGCCTGCTCTAGGGTAGGGTGTCCCTGGGCATGGCAGGGGGGTTGGAACTGGCTGACCCTTGTGGTCCCTTCCAACCCTGACTGATTCTAGGATTCTAAACCAGCTCCGCCAGCCCCTCAGAGCTGTTTGTTTTAGATAGCATTGGCAAACTACTTTGTGCAGGGGCAGTTTTAGAGCAGCTTTCAGAGAACGGTTCTGGTGCCCTCTATGTAAGAAGGACATTGAACTGTTGGAGCAGGTCCAGAGGAAGCTACAAAGATGATCAGAGGAGAACCTCTTTTATGGAGACAGGCTGAGACAGCTGGGGCTGTTGAGTCCAGAAAGAAGGCAGTGGGGAGACCTCATAGTGGCCTCCCAGTACTGGAGAGGGACTTTGGACAAGGGCTTGTAGTGACATGATGAGAGGGAATGGATTGAAGCTTGAGGAGGGCAGATTTAGACTGGAGATTAGGAAGAGATTCTTTTCAGTGAGGGTGGTGAGACACTGGAACAAGTTGTCCAGGGAGGTTGTGGATGTCCCCTACCTGAAAGTGTTCAAGGCCAAGCTGGATGAGGCCTTGAGCAGCCCTGGTCTAGTGGAAGGTGTCCCTGCCTATGGTGGGGAGATTTGAACTAGAAGATGCTTAAGGTCCCTTCCAACCCAAACTGTTCTGTGGCTTGATGACTTCAATTTATGGAGGCTTTATTCAAAGCTATGGGGCAGGACTCAAATGTAGGAGTTCTGTTGTAGGTCAGATCTTTAAAGGTGCTTCTTTTAGAGCTGCAGTCTGGGAAGGGGGTACAATGAAAGGCAAGTAAGCTTATTTATCTATCACCCTGATTTAAAGGACAATGACTGCTTTCTCCTTTTAAAATGCAGTTTGTTTTGTGCCCTGCATGGTTGAAATTTGCTTCAGCTGCAACCCAAGACATCCAGATAATGAAAACATGGCTAGGCAGAGGTCTGGAAATCTAGCACCAAAAGAACTGGTGGGGAGGTGTGTTTTGAAATGGAAAAAGGCCAGGAGTGAAAGGCTCACATGAAAGGGCTGGTGTGATGACACACATGGAGAGAAGCAGAAGAGTCTGTGCAAGATCAGTTACAGAAGAGCTTAATGTCCGATGCTGACTTTTGAAGGTAGTCTGTGGCTGGTTTAGGGCCACAAAACAAATGTGCTGTGTACCTGGTGACCTGTATCTTGTTTGTGGTGTTAATTCTCATTTCACACTGTTGCCACCCTCACTCCAGGGATGTGGGTGGCTACAAAGCAAGATTTGAGGGTTAGAGTCCTTGTTTAAACACAGCTGAGATAAGAGTGATTGTGCTAACGGGTGATAGAGAGGGAAAGCACAGAGGCTGTTGGCTTTTCCTTTTGAAGCATGGTACTTAATTGCCTTTACTACCTATACAGCCTAATATTTTTCATTTAAAAGGAAAAAATGGAGATAAAAAAAGCAACTAAAACTCCTGCAGATCTGAGAGTGGAATATGGGCTCCTTGGAAGTCACTGGTTTCAGAAAAGGTTTTTTTTGTTGATGGGGGTGGGTTTTGTTGTGCTTTTTTTCATTCCATTTCTCTTTTTTCCCCATTTCTTCTTTTTCTCTCTTTCCCTCTCTCCCTCTCTTTTTCTCTCTTTCATTTCTCCCTCTCTTTTTCTCTGTTCCCCTCTCTTCTTTTTCTCTGTTCCCCTCTCTTCTTTTTCTCTGTTCCCCTCTCTTCTTTTTCTCTGTTCCCCTCTCTTCTTTTTCTCTGCTTCCCTCTCTCTCCCTCTTTTCTTTTTCTCTGTTTCCCTTACATCATTCAACAGCAGATGAGTTCTTTTCTTGGGTGGTTAGTAAACTGTTGGTGGTAGAAGTAATTCCCTTACTTTGAAAGAGGCTGCATTGTCCTGCACAAAAAATATTTCTGGTCTATTTCTGTATTATTAGAGGTCTCCTTGTGTTTAAACTTGGTCTGGTTTCTGTATATGTGTATGTGAGTAAAGGTTTTGATTGTACAAGCACTGGGAAAAATGCACATGAAGTCAGAGGTTGGTCTGTGTCTCTCTAAAAACAGAGAATCACCAGGGTTGGAAAAGACCTTCAAGGTCATCAAGTCCAGTCATTATCTAACTCTACCAGGATCACTACTACACCATATCTAGACAGCTTTTGATACATTCAGGGCTGGCAATTCAGCCACTTCCCTGTGCAATCTGCTCCAGTCTTTGAGAACTCTTTTGCTAGAGTTTTTCCCTAATGTTTTTCCTAACTATAGACATTTACTCTGACCCACTGGGGAGAAGGGTGCACAGGTTAGTGTGTGGAAAAGAAGGGGACATTTACTCTTTCCCACTGGGGAGAAGGGTGCACAGGTTAGCATGTGGAAAAGAAGGGGAATGAAGGGAGAGATGTTTTGCAACTGTGTAAATACAAAAATGTAAGCGTTCCTTCTTGTGAAGCTTTGTGTTTTGATACGCTGAGTGTCTCAGTATGCTTGCTTAAACTTCAGTCCAGTGGTCTGGCTCGTTGAGGAAGGGAAGAAATGTGCTGCAGTTAATCACTAGAGAACAGTGGCTCGTGAGGCAGATGGTCATTGCACACAGGAGCATCCCAGGGATTGATTTGACTTTGCCATTACAACAAGGTTCAAAATCTGGTGCAGTGTCAGGAGACAATTCACCTACTAGTGTGGCATCCAACCTCCACAAGCCCCTGTGCCAGCTGTATGGACCTCATCTGCTGTCTGAGCCTGACTTGGCTCAAGCTTCCTCATGCTAGCAGGTGTGGGTGTTTTCCAGAGATTCATTCACCTCTGCTATGAGGACAGGCTGAGAGAGTTGGGGCTTTTCAGCCTGGAGAAGAGAAGGCTTCCAGGAGACCTTATAGCAACCTTTCAGTATCTGAAGGGGGCTACAGGAAGGCTGGGGAGGGACTGTTCACAAGGTCTTGTAATGACAGGATGAGGGGGAATGGGTTCAAACTGGCAGAGGGGAGATTTAAACTGGATGTTAGGAGGAAGTTCTTCACAGTGAGGGTGGTGAGACACTGGCACAGGTTGCCCAGGGAGGCTGTGGCTGCTCCCTCCCTGGAGGTGTTCAAGGCCAGGCTGGATGAGGTCTTGAGTGTCCTGATCTAGTGGGAGGTGTCCCTGCCTATGGCACAGGGGGGTTGGAACTGGATGATCTTTGGAGTCTCTTCCAACCTAAACCATTCTATGATTCTAAGTTTACTAAGCAAAAGCTGTGACCCTGCTTGGCTGACCCTTCTTGAGCCCCTCCAATCCAGGTTAGCAGGCACTCTGACAGCTTGTGTTGCCATGACCCACTTGTCCATACTGCCTGATGGCACTGCCTGGCTTTGCTAGTGCAGGATACTGAGTCCTTGGGAGACAACTCACCTGTGGTGCAGACCTTGGACCACTTCTGTTTTGAGACCACTCCTTAAGTCTGTTTTTGATAGAACTTGCTTGCTTGTTGATTTAGAACTTGCCATGGGGGGGAACAGTCTCTTGCCTGCTGTCTGCCCTGAGTGTTAACACAAGGCTATTGCTGGGGATCCGTACCAGACTTCTCAGAAGACTTCTCTCCCATCTTTCCAGTCTTCACATCTCTTGTCCTTTCTTGTGCTTACTGCTTTTTCACTAAAGGAAAAAGGTGATTTTCCTTTTTCTTGGTTATTTTTTCTGGGTAGCCTTCCCTTGTTGATTATCGAGCATTTGTTTTCTTTCATGCTTTCCCCATCTGGTTGTGCTCATCTTGTTAGTCTTTGCTTTCTGTGTCCTTCACAGAATAATTATAGAATCACAGTCAGGGTTGGAAGGGACCACAAGGATCAGCCAGTTCCAACCCCCCTGCCATGCCCAGGGACACCCTACCCTAGAGCAGGCTGCCCACAGCCTCTGCCAGCCTGGCCAAAAACACCTCCAGGGATCTGGCCCCAAACACCTCCCTGCAGGGGCAACCCATTCCAGCCTCTCACCACTCTCATGCTCAACAACTTCCTCCTCACATCCAATCTGCATCTCCCCACTTCCAGCTTTGCTTCATTCCCCCTAGTCCTGTCACTACCTCATAGCCTAAAAAGTCCCTTCCCAGCTTTTCTGTAGGCACCCTCCAGATATTGGAAGGCCACAAGAAGGTCATCTGGGAGCCTCCTCCAGCCTGCACAGCCCGAGCTCTTTCAGGCTGTGCTCACAGCAGAGCTGCTGCAGCCCTCTCAGCATCCTCGGGGCCCTTCTCTGCACACCTCCAGCATCTCCACATCCCTCTTGTCCCAGGGGCTCCAGCACTGGATGCACTACTCCAGGTGGGCTCTCAGCAGAGCACAGCAGAGGGGGAGAATCACCTCCCTGGCCCTGCTGCCCACACTGTAGTGGTGTGCCCAGTGCTGTCTTTTATAGCCAGACCTGTAAGGGGCAGTTGTTCCCCTTTGCTTGTTTATTCAGTGAGGGAGGGTTGAGGGCAGGTTGTGCAATGTCTCTTTTCCATTTGTGGCTGCATCCCAGCAACTTTGTTGGAAGATTAATTTTTATTTATTTGGAAATGCATATTTAGTGTATTGTAACTGTCACTTCAAGAGAGATCCTTTAGCTGCTCTGGGGTGAAAGGAGGATATGGTATGAAAAGAATCCTTGTTAAAAGTGTACGTTTCGGTGTGTGTTGTGTGAGCTTATGCTGATCTGTGCTGCTTTGCCACTTCTTGCCCCTTTTGGGTGGGTGGGGGGAGCGAAGTTTTCTCATTCGAGCCCTCCTGTGCTTCTGACACTCGTGATGGCAAATGCACTTCTTTCTTAGCCGTGGCAACCTTTGGAGAGTCCCATTTCAGCTAGGACAGCACTCTGTTGTTGGCTGCCTTCTTTGCCTGCCTTTGAATGGCAGGGGACTGCCTGCAAATGCTTTGAGCGAGATTCATGTGGAAATTTCCAGTGTGAAGATGTGTGGGGAAGAAACCACCTCCTGTTGACAGAGTGCATTTCCTTACCTGGCAGACAGCTTTCCAGTTGAAGGGTGTGTTATGCAACAGTAAAGCCAATTGTAGTGATTTAACTCTGGAGAGATTCCAAGAGCAGCATTTCGTAGATTCAGAGGATGGTTTTGGTTGGAAGGGACCTTGAAGATCATCTAGTTCCAACCCCAGTGCCATGGGCAGGGACACCTTCCACTAGATCAGGTTGTTCAAGGCTTCATCCAACCTGGCCTTGAGCACCTCCAGGGAGGGAGCAGCCACAACCTCCCTGTTACAGCTAGCCCGTTAGGCCTGATTCTTTGCATGCATTTGACTGTCCTTCTAACAACTGTATTTAAAACTGTGACTCATTACACTCACTTCCTGGCTACTTGGCTCCTGATTTTGATCAGGGTTTAACAGTCATTAATTGTGTTTCTGAAATCCAGCTGCCTGTAACCTGCACATCTCCTGTGAGATGCAGTAAAATCATTTATGTATCCAGAAACTAAACTCTAGCACTCTGTACTTCTCCAGTGTGACTGGTACAGCAGCCATGGTTTTGGATATGTTTTTGTGTCTCCTGAGGAGGTAACTGGATGAAGCTGTTGGTGATATGCAGCAGGATGTAACACTTAGAGTGCTGTGGATACAGGGTGAATCTCTGGTATCACTTCAATGTATTAAGGTTTATACAGACTGTGTTGTGGAATCACAGAATGCTAGGAGTTGGAAAGCACCTCCAGAGATCACAGAGTCCAACCCCCCTGCCAAAGCAGGGTCACTTAGGGCAGCTCACACAGGAACACATCCATGCAGGTTCGAAGATCTCCAGAGAAGGAGACTCAGCAATGTCTCTGGGCAGCCTGCTCCAGTTCTCCAGCACCCTCACTGTAAAGAAGCTGTTTCTCCTTTTGAGATGGAATTTCCTGTGATTGAGTTCACATCCATTGGCCCTCCTCCTATCACTAGGTATCACTGGAAATAATTTGGCTTCATCCTCCTGACATTCACCCTTCAGACACTGAGAAGGTTCCCTCTCAGCCTTCTCTAGACTAAACAGCCCCAGGTCTCTCAGCCTTTCCTCATAAGAGAGATGTTCCAGTGTCTTCTTCACCCTCCTAGCTCTCCACTGAACTCTCTCCAGAAGTTCCCTGTTTCTGTTGATCTGGGGAGCCCAGAACTAGACACAATATTTGAGACTTGGTCTAACTAGGGCTGATTAGACAAGGAGGAGAACCTCCCTTGACCTGCTGGCCACACTCTTAATGCACCTAAGTATACCCTTGGCCACCAGAGCATATTGTTGTTCCATGGATATCATCAGCTAGGACTCCAAGGTCCAGCTCTGCAGAGCTACTCTCCAGCAGGTCAACCCCTAACCTCCACTGGTGCATGGTACTGTTCTTGCCCAGGTACTGGATTCTGCACTGACCCTTGTAGAACTTCCTTAGGTTTCCTTTTGGTACTGTTCTTGCCCAGGTACTGGATTCTGCACTGACCCTTGTAGAACCTCCTTAGGTTTCCTTTTGGTACTGTTCTTGCCCAGGTACTGGATTCTGCACTGACCCTTGTAGAACTTCCTTAGGTTTCCTTTTGCCCAGCTGTTCAGTCTGCCCAAGTCCTGCTGAATGGCAGCACAGCCTGATGGGCTGTCAAGCCACTGCTCCCAGTTTGGTATCATCAGCAAACTTGCTGATTTATGGGGCTGTTGACAGGCTGTCTTCTAAAAATGAATTGGTGCCTCTGTGCCTGCCCGGGAAAGAACTGAAATATGTGGCCTTAGACTACTGCGGGGCTGTTTTGTGTCCAAATCAGCACTGAAAATGCTCTATGGGTAAGGTTGAACCTTAGTCAGCATCTAGTCCATGTGCCAACACACATCTTCTGTGTCAGAAAAGATGGGAGGACATGCAACTGAGCCAGCCCTGGAACTGTGAACCCAGCTGTGCTTTAAAGATCTGGGAGATGAGTGAAATAACCAGGTGAAAATCTCTCTTGCAAAAGGGGTTTGGCATCCTGGGCACTGTTGGCTTTGTGTCGTGGGATTTTTGTTTGGTTGTTTTTACTTTGGTTTTTGTGGTTGGGGATTTTTGTGCATGTATTTTTTGCTTTTGTTTTCTTTATTTGTTGCTCTCCCTTTTTTTTTGCTTGGGTTTTGCTCTGTTTTTTGTTTGTTTGGGTTTTTGCTCTGGTTTTTGTTTGTTTTGGGTTTTTGCTCTTTTTTTTTGTTTAGGTTTTTGCTCTGTTTTTTGTTTGGCTGGAGTTTTGCTCTTTTTTTGAGGGGTTTTTGCTCTGGTTTTTGTTTGGTTTGGATTTTTGCTCTGTTATTTGTTTGGCTTGGGCTTTTGCTCTGGTTTTTTTTTTGGCTTGGGGTTTTGCTCTGGTTCTTGTTTGGTTTGGGGTTTTGCTCTGGTTCTTGTTTGGTTTGTTCCTTTTTTGCGTGTGTGTGTTTGTTTATTGCTTGTTTGGGTTGGTTTTTGTGTTGTTTTGTTGTTTACATGACCAGCAGTGATGTAAGAGAATCCATGTCCTGAGCCTAAATTTGATTCTAGGCTGAGACAAAGGAGTTGATGGAACTTGTTCTTTTCAGAGAGACTCCGTTCTTCATCCTCTGCAGCACCTGCTTTGTGTTTGAAGACACTGAAATTGCACAGACTGCTTAGGAATGGAGTATGTCTGGGACAGGAAGGGAGCTTCAGTGAAAATGCAGCATTCTAGTGCAGTACTTTGCAAATACTGTGGCAGGGAAATGTTCTGAGCTACTTAAGTTTCCAGTTAAAAGTAGGAGAGTGAGCTAGGTGTTGAGGACTGAGCAGACTACTCTTGGAAGACAGACAAGGTTTACTCATTGGTCTTTCGCCATGTAAAATGAGTAGGCATAGGTGCAGGGAAGGAATGGGATGTGACAGTTGTCAGTGCACTTCATCTGTGCTACAAGGCACTGAGAATCTGTTCCAGGCCCTGATAATAATGAAAAGTCAAGTGCTAATGCTTTTAATCCTTTTTAAATGTCAGGAAGGAATCGAGACCATCTCGGCAGTGTTACTAACTTTTACCTGTCTGTGCTTCCCCTGGTCGATGGTTGTTTGTGTGTGCTGGAACAGTCACAGGGAGAGCTGCCACTGTGGCTGGTAAGGTCAGCTAAGTAGCTGTCACTCAAGCTGGGCTGTGTGCTGTCTGAGCTGCAAACAAGTTCCCATGGTGGCTGGTTGCCAAAGTGAAAAGAGGTTGTGTGGGATATGCCCCTGGCTCTTAGGACAATTGAAGCTGGTTGCAAAATTGTTCCCTGACCTCTTGACTTAGTTTTTTTTTTCTCCCTTTCTTTTCTCTCCTTTCATCTTTCAGCACAGAAAGACATCAGTCATGGCAGGTGATGCCATCATGGTCATGAGAGGCTTGACCAAGCTGAGCAAAGCAATCCTAGAAACCCAAGCAGGTCAGCTTCGGCAGGTGGTCCTTGGAGGCGATGCAGTTACCATTGCAAGGACTCTGCAGGCCACTGCTGAAGAGCAGTTCAGTTCTGCCCTGGGCAAAGTGCAGGTAAGCAAAGCTCTTTCTTCACAGTCTAAGCTGAAGTTTTGCTTTTCCTCCAGCTAACCTTTTGGTTTTGTTGTGAGAGTGGCTAGGAACTCCTACTGTGAACTAGAACTTCAGTCCGAAGTGCTGGATGGATGATACAGGCATTGGAGTGCTCTGGGAGTCCTACAGAAATGCTGTGGTGTGCAGAATGCCTGACCACAGCAGGGCTTAAAGTCCTGTTGATTTGCTGTAATAGTCATCAGGCCTTCCAAGATATTACCACTGCTGAAGTAACTAACTGAAATAGTGAATCATAGAGTAGTTGGGATTGGAAAGGACCAAAAAAGATCATCTAGTTCCAACCTTGAGTATATGTCAAGTAACAAGTAAATGGGAGACGATGCTCTGCTACTGACTGCTTTTCTGCACTGAAAAGTAGTGGCAAGTAGCTGGACTTAGGGAAGCTGGGAAGGACTGGGTGGGGAATGTTACTGCAGAATGATTTTTCTCTTTCCATTACTGAGTGTTTAAGACATGCAGAAAATGAAAAATGCTCTGTTCCCCTGGTCCTGTCAAAGATCAAACTCTTGCTAAGGTTGGCCAGCAGCTTTATTATTTAGAGTTTCCTGTAAAGTTCAGTCAGTGACTGCCTCTCCTTCCTCTGTGAATGAACTCTTTTAGACTGAATTGGGTTTCTCTCAGTGCTGCTTCCTTTCTTGACAGAATTGACGGCATGTGGTATTTTTCGGAATGGCTCAGGGGCAGGTGTTTGCACATCCATCACTTGCAGCCCAGACTGGATTTTCAGAGCTCATTTTTTTTCAAATGAGGAACATCAGGAAAGGCAGACTTTAGTTTTAAAAGCAGCAAATTGTGATCAGACGTGAAAATGCCTTCATAGGTCCTTCACATTTGCTGTTTTGTCACCTCCTGCAAACATGGGGCTTGTCTGAGGAAGAGAACTTCTCTGAATCAAACATTAGCATTCTTTCCCATCCTTGAGCTTCTAGCTCTTACCATTCTTTTTGATTATTTATGAAGGTTTGCTATTTTTTTGTCTTTTATGCAATGAACTCAAGACTATTATGACAGCCCTGGAATCTGAGCCTGTGTTTCCTTGGTTCTCTTTAAGATAGAATCATAGAATGGTTTAGGTTGGCAGAGACCTTAAAGATCATCCAGTTCCAGCCCCCTGTGCCATAGGCAGGGACACCTCCCACTAGATCAGGACACTCAAGACCTCATCCAGCCTGGCCTTGAATACATCCAGGGAGGGAGCAGCCACAACCTCCCTGGGCAACCTGTGCCAGTGTCTCACCACCCTCACTGTGAAGAACTTCCTCCTAACATCCAGTTTAAATCTCCCCTCTGCCAGTTTGAACCCATTTCTCCTCATCCTGTCATTACAAGACCTTGTGAACAGTCCCTCCCCAGCCCTCCTGTAGGCCCCTTTCAGATCCTGGAAGGTTACTCTAAGGTCTCCTGGAAGCCTTCCCCTCTCCAGGCTGAAAAGCCTGTCACTATGGACATAGAATCATAGAATGGTTCAGGTTGGAAGAGACCTCAAAGTGACATAGTGACATAGTCTTGCCTTTGTCCTTTTGCAAGAGAGAGATGATAATCTCCTGTTTCTCTGCATGGTTCTCACACTCACACCTGCAGAAGACTTGCCCTGTAAATGAGCTGCCTGAGAAACTGCTGCCAAAGCAGTGCTTAGTTAGAAATCTGTACTCTGAGCCTGCAACATTTTCTGTTTTGAAGGGGAAAGCTTTTATGGTAAATGACCATAGTTTACTTCTCTTGATCTGTGGTGGGTTATAGACTGCCTGACAGGCTTTATAAGATAATAAATAGGGAAGAAGTGAGGCCTTCTTGCTTGAAATTATTAGTCAGTGGTGTGGCCACAGTCTCCATCTGTAAATAGACTTCTCTTCCTCCCTCCCCGAGCTGTGCTGCTTAGGTTCAGACTAGCATGAGACCTGCTGAATAACAGGAAAGACCTCTATGTTCTGGGGTTTTTTGGGCTTTTGTTGGGTTTTTTTTTTTTTTTCCTTGTAAGGAGGGGAGATGTAGTTAGTGCTTAGGGAAAAGTCTAAAATTCGCTGCCTGCTTGCCTGACCACAGCAGGGCTAAAGTCCTGTTGATTTAGAATCATAGAATGGTTTAGGTTGGAGGAGACCTTAAAGATCGTCCAGTTCCAACCCCCCTGTGCCATAGGCAGGGACACCTCCCACTAGATCAGGTCACTCAAGACCTCATCCAGCCTGGCCTTGAACACCTCCAGGGAGGGAGCAGCCACAACCTCCCCAGGCAACCGGTGTCAGTGTCTCACCACCCTCACTGTGAAGAACTTCCTCCTAACACCCCGTTTAAATCTCCCCTCTGCCAGTTTGAACCCATTACTCCTCATCCTGTCACTACAAGACCTTGTGAACAGTCCCTCCCCAGTCTTCCTGTAGGTCCCCTTCAGATACTGGAAGGCTACTCTGAGGTCTCCTGGAAGCCTTCTCTTCTCCAGGCTGAAAAGCCTGTCACTATGGACATAGTGACGTAGTCTTGCCTTTGTCCTTTTGCAAGAGAGAGATGATGATCTCCTGTTTCTCTGCATGGTTCTCAATATAAGTGTCCCCACACTCACACCTGCAGAAGACTTGCCCTGTAAATGAGCTGCCTGAGAAACTGCTGCCAAAGCAGTGCTTAGTTAGAAATCTGTACTCTGAGCCTGCAACATTTTCTGTTTTGAAGGGGAAAGCTTTTATGGTAAATGACCATAGTTTACTTCTCTTGATCTGTGGTGGGTTATAGACTGCCTGACAGGCTTTATAAGATAATAAATAGGGAAGAAGTGAGGCCTTCTTGCTTGAAATTATTAGTCAGTGGTGTGGCCACAGTCTCCATCTGTAAATAGACTTCTCCTCTCCCCCCCGAGCTGTGCTGCTTAGGCTCAGACTAGCATGAGACCTGCTGAATAACAGGAAAGACCTCTGCGTTCTGGGGTTTTTTGGGGGTTATGTTGGTTTCTTTTTTTCCTTGTAAGGAGGGGAGATGTAGTTAGTGCTTAGGGAAAAGTCTAAAATATGCTGCCTGCTTGCCTGACCACAGCAGGGCTTAAAAGTCCTGTTGATTTAGAATCATAGAATGGTTTAGGTTGGAAGAGACCTCAAAGATCATCCAGTTCCAACCCCCCTGTGCCATAGGCAGGGACACCTCCCACTAGAACAGGTTGTTCAAGATCTCATCCAGCCTTGCCTTGAACACCTCCAGGGAGGGAGCAGCCACAACCTCCCTGGGCAACCTGTTCCAGTGCCTCGCCACCCTCACTGTGAAGAACTTCCTCCTAACATCCGGTTTAAATCTCCCCTCTGCCAGTTTGAACCCATTCCTCCTTGTCCTGTCATTACAAGACCTTGTGAACAGTCCCTCCCCAGCCTTCCTGTAGCCTCCTTCAGGTACTGGAAGGTTGCTATAAGGTCTCCTGGAAGCCTTCTCTTCTCCAGGCTGAAAAGTCCCAACTCCCTCAGCCTGTCCTCATAGCATGAGACCTGCTGAATAACAGGAAAGACCTCTATGTTCTTGGGTTTTTTTGTGATTTTGTTGGGTTTTTTTTTCCTTGTAAGGAGGGGAGATGTAGTTAGTGCTTAGGAAAAAGTCTAAAATATGTTGCCTGCTTGCCTGACCACAGCAGGGCTTAAAGTCCTCTTGGTTTGCTGTAATAGTCATCAGGCCTTCCATGATATTACCACTGCTGAAGTAACTAACTGAAATAGTGAATCATAGAGTAGTTGGGATTGGAAAGGACCGAAAAAGATCATCTAGTTCCAACCTTGAATATATATATGTCAAGTAACAAGTAAATGGGAGATGATGCTCTGCTGCTGACTGCTTTTCTGCACTGAAAAGTAGTGGCAAGTAGCTGGACTTAGCAGGGCAGCTCTTGGCAGGACAGGAAAGAAGAGTGTGGTTTTCTTTTCTGAAAGTATTGCTGTTATTGTTTGCAGGAACTGGGCAGGCAGAAGGAGAACTTAACTGATCTCAGTGAAGATTTTGGGAAAGACTATGACTTCTCAGCCCAAGAGCGACCTGATGCTCCAATGGACTTCTCCACTCCCCCTGGCAAGCCTCACCAACATGGCAGTGAGGGCCCTGCATACTCTTACACTGCAAATGGACCTTTTAGAAGTGCTGGTGAGACTGGAGATTCTGACATGGGTCAGAAGTCTTCCCCTCCCAAAATGGATGCAAGGTTATTCGGAGGCTTTAGGGACCCTGGAAATCCTTTTGCTGCTACCTTTGGACAAAACAGGGCTTTTCATCAAGACCATTCCTCTGTTAGTGGATTAACAGCTGAAGATATTGATAAAGCCAGACAGGCCAAACCAGGTCCAGAACAGAAACCCTACAAACAGATGGTATGTACTTTTGGGTTTTGCTTTTAAATGAAGGCTTTTCAGTATTATGGTTCCTATACTGCATTCTCCTTGCCTTCTCCTTGATTTCTCTCATTGCTTCCTCTTCTGCTGTTCCCTTTTGTGGAAGCAAAAGAGGGGAAGTGGCAGTCTTCATTGTCTCTGTGGTTCTTATTCTGCCACAGAATCACAGAATGCTGGGGTATGGGAGGGACCTCTGGAGATCACCCAGTCCAATTCCACTGCCAGAGCAGGATCACCTAGGGCACGTCACACAGGAACACATCCAGGCAGGTTTTGAGTGTGTCTAGAGAAAGAGACTCCACAACCTCTCTGGGCAGCCTGCTCCAGGGCTCTGCCACCCTCACAGGGAAGAAGTTTTTCCTTATGTCACCATGGAACCTCCTTCACTTCAGCTTGCACCCATTGCCCCTTGTCTTGTCATTGGACATCCCTGAGCAGAGCCTGGCTCTGTCCTCCTGACACTGCCCTGCACATCTTTATCAAGATGAATGAGGTCACTCCTCAGGCTCCTCTTCTCCAAGCTGAAGAGCCCCAGCTGCCTCAGCCTTTCCTCATAAGGCAGTTGTTGAATATGTCAGTAGTTTTCGTTTCACATCTCCCCCCCTGTATTAGATATTCTGATGTGAGAAGAAGTTTAAAAAGCCTCTTCAAGATTAGGATACATTTTTATATTAACAGGAGTTCTCCTTTCATTCCCTGGGCTAGGAGGACTCCATGTATTTATTGATACGCTTTACAGTAATCACAGAGTGATGGGGCTTAGAAGGAACCTGTGGAGATTATCTAGCTCAAGCCCCCTGCTAAAGCAGGTTCACCTGCTGAGGGGTCTGTATTTCATCCAAATTTTTGGGGTGAAATGGTGAGCAGATGGCTACAAAGGTTTGAAGACTGACCTCAACAGTCTGTCTTCTTCAAGGGCCTTCTTCCCTTTAGGCAGTTGTTTTGCTGTGGCTGAAAAGAACAAATTTGATCTAAGCTCTTCTTGGTGAGGGCTGTGGCTTCCTGTACTGTGTCTTGCAGTCCTTCTAGAAGTGAGGGGAACCTTGCCCTGAGCATTCATAGACTGGAGAGGAGCAGAGCTCACAACTGTTGCTTTTGTGCTTCATGCCCTTATGTGAGACAGTGCAGAAAGCCCATAGATGAATTCACAGGGGAGACACCTGCCATCTGCTTGGACCTTCTGCCTCCTTCCCCAGACCCAGTGTTAGCTGGCTCCATGCAGGATATTGCTTTGGTGAAACTGTGCTTGTGCTGCTCCAGCTGTTGTGTGTGCCTGGACTTCCTTACCTTCCCTGAGTTTGAATTCCATACATGAAAGGGAGATGGGATTGGTGCTTTGCTGCTTCTACAACTTCAAAATGCAAGGGCTGCTGCCATGGAAGGGAAAAAAAAGGATTTCTGAGTGTGGTTGGCAGCTCTTCTGCCTTCCCCCCCTCATTCTGCTTCCTGCAGGTTTCCATTTGTGGTGTTCACTTTCAGTCTTTCAAAATACATAAAGCTCAGTGTCGAGGATGGATTTTCCTGTAGCATGGAGAGTTGCTCAAGTGTTTTCAGAGGTGCACTCTGAATCTGCAGCTGTTTGTCTGAAGCCCAGTTGCTTTGTGGATTTCTTTTTGGTTGATTTTCCTTTTCCCCCTTCTTTCTGCAGCTCAGTGAGCGAGCCCGAGAGAGGAAGGTTCCCGTCACACGGATCGGACGGCTCGCCAACTTTGGAGGTCAGTTGGCACACCCATATCTGCCCTTCACTGTGCTTGCACGTTGGAATCACAGACTGGTAGGGGGCTGAAAGGGACCTTTGGAGATCATGGAGCTCAAGCTCCCTGCCAGAGCAGGATCACCTAGGGCAGGTCACACAGCAACGCACAGCAATTAGCGGCTGGCTGTGGCCAGTGCTCCTGCCTTGAGTTAGTTCTGTTCTCTAGGTAAGCTTGCTGATGAGAAAGTTGCTTCCCACAAATAGCTGTACAGCTCAGAGCTTTTGCATTACAGTTATGGATCTTGGCCCTCAGTCAGAATGAAGTTGCACTTTGAATCCTTTGTCTTCTGCCTGCTCCTTTATCGTAACTGCCGCTCTGATAGCACGGCAAAGAAAAAAGCTCCCTGACCAAACAGACCTTTCAGGTGCAAACAAGAACTGCAGAGCTGGCCTGGCTTTTTGTTTGTGTTAAGATGGCAGGCTGATGTGCTCCTGGAGTTTAGTTTTCCTGTGCCTGTTCCAAAGTGGAAAACAGAAGTCATTCTTTGGAGGGTAGGGCAGATGATCTGGGAGCAGGTAGCAGAGCTGCAGCTCTTCCTGGTAACACAGACTGAGCTGGGTTGTCTCAGTGAGAGGGAGAGAGCAAGGTGCAAGTAGTTCTGCAGTCTGTGCAAGAACTCTGCTCCAGCCTATTTGATTTGACTTTGCTGAGGAAACTCCTCCTAGTCCCTACTATCCTTACCGTTACCATCAGGAGCAGCTGTCACTTCAAATAGTTATTTTTCCCAAATTTATCCTTGCTGCTTTTCTGAAGAGTGGTTAAATATAAACCAGATCTTTTGGGTTTTTTTGGTATTGATTTTTGAGGGTGAGGAGATGATAGTTGTCAAGGTTCTGTTTACCTAGCCATTGTATATAAGCAGTTTTCTCCCAGGAAGGCTGTCCAGTGGAACTGGTTACCCGAGGAGGTTGTGGATGTCCCCTCCTCAGAGGTGTTCAGGGCCAGCTTGGATGATGCCTTGAGCAACCTGGTCTAGTGAAAGTGTCCCTGCCCATGACAGAGGGGTTGGAACCAAATAATCTTTAAGGTCCCTTCCAAACTAAACCATTCTATTAGAAGTCTGAGCTGGTAAGATGAAGCTAACTGAAACCTATGTGAACTTTCTTTGCAGAATGGGACTTTCTGTGTTAAAAAGCAGCTAAACATCTACAGTAATATTAACAGATAGTGCTGGTCTAATGTCTTGTATCCAAGACTAAACATGTTATCCCAAGCACAAATACAGGCTGGGTGGTGAGTGGCTGGAGAGCAGCTCTGAGGAAAAGGACCTGGAGGTCTGGGTGGATGAGAAGCTCAGCATGAGCCAACAGTGTGCACACACAGCCCAGACAGCAACTGTGTGCTGGGCTGCAGCAAGAGCAGCTGTGGGCAGCAGGGCAAGGGAGGGGATTCTGCCCCTTTGCTCTGCTCTCCTCAGACCCCACCTGGAGTACTGTGTGCAGTTCTGGAGCCCCCAGCACAAGAAGGACATGGAACTGCTGGAGAGAGTCCAGAGAAGAGCCACAAAGATGATCAGAGGGCAGAGATAACACCTCTGCTATGAGGACAGGCTGAAAGAATTGGGGCTTTTCAGCCTGGAGAAGAGAAGGCTTCCAGGAGACCTTATAGTAGCCTTCCAGTATCTGAAGGGGGCTACAGGAAGGCTGGGGAGGGACTGTTCACAAGGTCTTGTAATGACAGGACAAGGGGGAATGGGTTCAAACTGGCAGAGGGGAGATTGAAACAGGATGTTAGGAGAAAGTTCTTCACAGTGAGGGTGGTGAGACACTGGCACAGGTTGCCCAGGGAGGTTGTGTCTGCTCCCTCCCTGGAGGTGTTCAAGGCCAGGTTGGATGAGGTCTTGAGCGACCTGATCTAGTGGGAGGTGTCCCTGCCTATGGCACAGGGGGGTTGGAACTGGATGATGTTTAAGGTCTCTTCCAACCTAAACCATTCTATGATTCTATGTTCCTGAGGAAAAAAAAAGGGAATTATCACAGTGTTGCAAATGGAAAAGATGATCATAGCTAGTCTTAACTTAGCTAATCACCAGATGTGCAGTCTCATTGTTCTTTTTTTCTGTTGTGACTGCAATGTTTTCAGATGATAGCAGCCTACCTAGGTTGTGAACAGCTTCCCTCAAGCAGCATGTAAGGCCCTTGGGATTCTCTTCCACAAAATCTGATAGGGAAGCACACCTGCAAAGCAGACAGCCAAGTGTTACAGATGCCAGCAGAAATGAAAACATCCTGTCAAATCTAGTTCAGATCAACTATTCTATATTTAAACAAAAAAAAAAACCCAAACCCACAATGTTCTTTCTCTTTGTATCAGAGTAGGAGGAGCTGGGGGCAGAAACATTCCATAGAGTACAGGAATAATCAGCAAGTGGGTTTTGTGATAGTGGCTTTGATAGTGGCCAGAGTTCACTGCAGGTGCCCTGGCTTCTCAGCATGCTTAAGTGTTCTCTAAAAGGAAGAAGGATTCCTGATCTGCTTTTTGCAGTAACAAGGCATCACTTTTGCAGTAACAAGGCATCACTTAAAACCTCACTTGACTTCACTGTTTTCAAGCTCTAGTAGCATACAAGTCTCCATTGTAATCCAGCCCTGATTTCTACCCAAAGTGTCACATCACACTTAGCTGTCATCTTCCACATTTATCTCTGCTTGCTTGCTGACAGCTGCTGGGTGTGAAGTGGCAGATGACCAAATTTTCTATGAACTTGGAGTTCCACTGCCGTGGTTGGACACTCCAGCACTCAGCACCCAGGGCTGTTGCATGTGGAAAGGCTGATCTTTGCTTCAAGGAGAGACAGAACTAATTGTCTGCTGTGAGGACAGGCTGAGGGAGTTGGGACTTCTCAGCCTGGGGAAGAGAAGGCTTCCAGGAGACCTTATAGCAACCTTCCAGAATCTGAAGGGGACCTACAGGAAAGCTGGGGAGGGACTGTTCACAAGGTCTTGTAATGACAGGATGAGGGGGAATGGGTTCAAATTGGTGGAGGGCAGATATGAAGGGGTTGTTAGGAGAAAGTTCTTCACAGTGAGGGTGGTGAGACACTGACACCGGTTGCCTGGGGAGGTTGTGGCTGCTCCCTCCCTGGGGGTGTTCAAGGCCAGGCTGGATGAAGTCTTGAGCAACCTGATCTAGTGGGAGGTGTCCCTGCCTATGGCACAGGGGAGTTGGAACTGGATGATCTTTGAGGTCTCTTCCAACCTAAACCATTCTATGATTCTGTGATTCTGCTTCTGACCTCACATTAAAAAAGAAAACCAGCCATGGTATTGCGCATCTCCAAGTTGAGTTCCATGGATTCCAGTTTATCACTGATGTAGAGGGCAACACCTCTTCCCCTTCTCCTCTGCCTGTCCCTCCTGAAGACTCTATAACCATCTATCCCAGTGCTTAATTAATCTGTGGCTGAGGCAGGGCCTCACACTGACTGCTTTCAAGGGTGACAGAGCACATGGAATGCTGCTGTTTAGGCTCATGGTCATACTGTCGTTGTGTGAGGTCACTCCCCAGCACAGCTCCTTGCAATTGGAGGTTACACAGTTTGGAAAAGGTGAGCCTGGGGTGTGGCTGTTCAACATAGCCCTGGTGCAGGTGGAGCTCAGCCAGCCAATGGGCACAAATGCTTTGACAGCAGTCACAAAACCTTAAACTGCTTGCAGTGGCTTAAGCTAAATGCAGTTGTGCTTCCCCCTGCTGTGGCAGCATGGTGGGCAGCGAGGGGGATTCTCTTCTTCCTTGAGAATTGTACTTGGAGAGCCACGTTGGTGAGCTTTGCTTTTCTCCTCCTCTTCTAAACCCTGCAGTCGGAGTCTTCAGCAGGAATATCAGCCTGAGGACAGAGCTCTGAGTAGCACAGGTTGATGTGCTTTAACAGCTGGGCATCCCAGAGTGGTCTAGCTTATGATAGCTGGGATGCTGAGCTGAAGTACAGGAGAAAGAAGTTCAACACCAGCTTTAAAGACAACTGGACCACAAAAGCCAAGGGCTTCTGATCAAGCTGTTTTGCTGCTGTGCACTTGGCAGTGTGTCTTAAGGCTAATGTAACAAATGCTTGTGTATGTGGCTCAGAGGGTTTAAAATTCTGACCTGGGTCTTTTCCTTCTTGTTTTTAAAGGACTGGCTGTCGGTCTTGGCATTGGAGCATTGGCAGAAGTTGCAAAGAAGAGCCTCAGACCTGAGGAACGCAGTGGTGAGCCCCTTCTGTATTCTCCTTCTTGATTATTGTTATTTTTTTTCCCCCTTATTTATTTCCCAGGCAGAGGTTACCTGCATTTGGAAGATTGTGTTGTTTTGAAAGCTGGACTGGTGAGGCAGTCAGAATAGCAGGGCAACGTGGGCAGTTATTTTATTTATAACATAATCCTCTCTACTTTCAGACTTTAAGTGGTTGCACTCTGAAATGGAAGGATGTTCTACCCAGCAGGGACTCCAAGGGTGACTGCAAAGAGAGACTCTCTGGACATACTAAATGGCAATTTCCAATACTTTTTTATATATATATA
>VWZI01000493.1:56309-78603 GCA_013396835.1 Psilopogon haemacephalus
TGGGGAACTTGAACAGCTCTCCTATGAGAGACCTGGAGTAGAGAAAGATGAGAGGGGATCTTCTAAGTGTCTATATCAATATCTGAGATGTCAAGATGAAGGTGCCAGGCTCTTTTTGCTGGTGCCCAGTGATAGGGCAAGGAACAACAGGAGGTTCCACCTCAACATGAGGAGACACTTCTTTATGGTAAGGGTGGCAGAGTCCTGGAGCAGGCTGCCCAGTGAGGTTGTGGAGTCTCCTTCTCTGGAGGCTTTCAAAACCTGCCTGGATGTGTTCCTGTGTGACCTGCCCTAGACTATCCTGCTTTGGCAAGGAAGTTGGACTCGATCTCTGGAGGTCCTTTCCAATCCCTAACATTCTATGATTCTTCTGAGGGATTCTCCTAACAGGTTAAAAGGCCATGCTGTGCAAATTGACCTGATGTTTTCTTCCCAGCTTCTTGGAAGTTGGAGGTGCAACCTTCCTGAGTTGTACACAGGCACATCATGTGGCTTTCTTCTAACTTTGTGTGTTGATAAAGTATGGTAGCACCAAATGGTTGTGTGCAAGTGAATGTTTTAGGGCACAGAATGGACAGAACTTTGTGTCCCAAGTTTTCTGGCTTCCAGCGCCGTTAGCACAGGCTAAGACCTGTCTCTGTTGAGGATGACATTGTCCTGTTCTCTGGAAGCTGGTAGAAGATGTCTTTTGCTCTCCCCACTGCTGCAGTATCATTAATAACTCCTTGGCACTTCAGACATAAACAAGTGAGGCGTGTGTATGCCCAAAGGCATGCTGAAGAATTTCATGCTCACTGACATCCAGGAATGACAGGGAAGTGCCTTCTCTTGGCTGTCCTCCTCTCGGCCAGTCAGTAGTGTCTCCACTTCTTTCAAATGGAGCTAGAAATAGTGGTCCTCAAGTCACAAAACCACAAGCTAGAAACTCCTTAGCTACAGGTGATCCCAGCATCATGGATCCTACTGCTCCTTTCAGTTGCTGATCCCAAATGGAGGGACCACAAACACCTTCTCTCCTGCGTGTTCTCTAGCATTGGTGGGATTGCTGAAAGTGAGAGCTGTTATGTGGCTTCAAGCAGTCTCCAGAGCCAGCTTTTCCAAGTGAGTGGATCCTTCTGCCCTGGGCAGTCTCTGGGACTGCTCACAGCAAAACATGGTCTGAGAGTTCCTGTGTGAGATGCAGAAAGCTGTGCCTGCTCTCTGTGGAGCTGCAGTGCCCACTCTGGCTGTGCAGCTGCAGACTAGAATGTGCTGGTGTGTGAACATTTGTGTTTCAGGTAAGAATTATTTGGTATGAGAGATTTGGTGCCAGTGTGAATGCCTGCTTCTACCCTAAGGAGTGCCAGCATCTTCTCAGTGTAGACCAATGTGCTGTCAAGGCTTTTCAGTTCTCCCTTTGCTGAGGCTCACCCCTGCCTCTCTTCTGATGCTGCAGCAAGTGGCATGGCACTGGAGAGACCTTTCTGCAGTGCTTTAGGCTGAGCTAGGTGATGCAGTGAGTTCAAGTACCAACATCTGCCCAGGCCTCTGGACATTTTGCACAGCAGCACAGATGTTCAGGAGGCTGTGACTTGCTGCTGTTAGCCCTCAAGCCAGCAGTGTCAAAGTGGTCCCAAGACACATCCAGCTTTGGTCCATGCCCCTGGGTTGCAGTGAAGGTGCTGATTGTACTCCTAGTTTGACTTCTTTGGGCGTATCTCCTGCTGAATGTGGGCTAGCAGAGCAAAGTGATCTCGCTGAGGTAAGGGTGGTGCTCACCCATGTGCTTTCTCTCCTCACCCAAAGGCAAGAAAGCAGTGATGGACTCCAGCCCGTTCCTGTCAGAGGCCAACGCAGAACGAATCGTGAGAACCTTGTGCAAGGTGCGAGGAGCAGCACTGAAGCTGGGACAGATGTTAAGCATTCAAGGTAAGTGGTAGGAGAGGTCAACTGCTGTGCTTAGTGCTGCCACTTCAGGCAGTTGATGCCTTGTGCTGCATGGTCAGCTGTCTGCAGTCACTCAATGTCAAGTGAGGGTGAGGAGCCCAGGCAAGTGGCTTGCCCACATGAGAGCTGCAGTGGAGACATGCTTGATTGAGTTCTCTCTAATCCCAGTATGACGGCACTAGATGGGTGCACCAGATACCACCATGTTCCCAATATTCCGGTCCTGTCAGGCACACAGCTGGTCAGAGTTGGCTGAAAATAAAAGTGGCACTATCTGTGAATTGCAATGCCTGTGTTAAAAGCGGTTGTTGGGAAGCATGAATCTAGAAGGGATGCCTGCTCAAGGTGCAGGTGTCCCTGCTAGAAAGGAGGAGGACAGTGTCAAGAGAGGGGATTCTTCCGCTTTACTCCAGCCTTGTGAGACTCCACATGGATTGCTGCGTCCAGTTCTGGCGTCCTCATCGTAAGAAGGGCACAGAGCTGTTGGAGGGAGTCCAGAGGAGGACTACAAAGATGATCCAAGGGCTGGAGCACCTCTGCTGTGATGATAGGCTGAGGAAGCTGGGCTTGTTCAGGCTGCAGAAGAGAAGACTCCAAGGGGGACCTTAGAGCTGCCTTCCAATAGCTGAAAGGATCCTATAGGAAGGCTGCAGAGACTTTTCACAAAGGTGACTTGTGACAGGCCAAGGAGGAATGGTTTGAAGCTGAGGGAGAGTAGGTTTAGACTGGATCTTTGGAAGAAGCTCTGCAGAGTGAGGGTGGTGAGACTCTGGAATAGGCTGCCCAGGGAAGCTGTGGATGCCTCCTCCCTGGAGGCATTCAAGGCCAGGCTGGATGAGGCCTTGAGCAGCTGAGTCTAGTCAAGAGGCATTCCTGCCCATGGCAGGGGAGTTGGAGTAGATATCTCTGAGACCCCTGCCAATCTAAACCATTCCATGAAGAACATGACTCCATTCTTTGTTGCCCAAAAGTGGCCAAGGTTATATCCACAGCCTCCTCCCATTATAGCAACCTGATTACGGTCTTACATGCATTGTTGGCACTGAAGCTTTGCTTGAAAGGCCAGGACAGCTGATAATAAAACCACTCCTTTTGATCTTGAGGAGAATTCAGACTGATACTCCATCGAGCTCTGAAGTCACCTGAAGTCAGTGACCACAGGGGAAGGCAGGAGTGACATCAGTGTCTGTATTGAACTGTTAAGTTTATAGTCCTGGGAGATAGCAGGTGTGCTGAACTCAAACCTTATCTGGACCTGTCCTCTTTGCTTCCTGCCCAACTTCTTAGGGAAGGAGAGGACCAGCCAAAAATAGCTATTACCCCTGTCTGGAAATAGCTCTGGAGATGTCAGTGTCTGAGTGTTTGAAGGGCTTAGCTTGCTTGGCTTGTGTTTCTCCTTGCGTTTTTGTAGGTGCTGGCTGCTGAGGCTGGATCTGGCATTGCATGGAACAACCTGGGCTAGCCAATAAAGCAAGAGCAGCTCCCTGTTCCACAGAGTCCTGCCTCTGGCATTCCATCCTTTCCCACTTGCCAATCACTTATTTTAGGTCTGTGTGCCAGGCTGATGGCAACACTAACAAAGCAGGGTGGGAGGCAGCAGCTGCTGTGTCAAAGACTGCCACACAGATGCTGCTTTTGTCACCCTTTAAAAAGTGCCAGGTGCCAAAGACTGATGGTTCACAGTGCAGATCCAGAAGAAGCTCTTGGGTTCCTTGTGTTTTGTGGCAAGTGTCTCAGGAATGAGGAGTGGGTGAGCTCTGTCTGGAAATCAGCTCTTAGGTTAGCTTGGGATTAATTAAAGACACTACTGAGTCGCTCCTGATGTGTGCCCAGAGCCTGGGCACAGCCGCCCCTAGGCTGGGATGTGAGTTAAGAGGGAATAGCTGTGAAAAAGCAGCTCTGAGCAGCAGAAATGCTCTGGATTTTTGTCACTTGCCTGCTGCCTCCTAATGTTACTGAGCTCTGGCAAGAGTGTCAAACATTTGCTGATTGACTTCACTCTGGTGTCAGGAACATGCAGGCCTTCAGCAGCCTCGGTGGTGCTGCCCAACTCTCACTTGGTGTGAAACAAGTGAAGTGCTGCAGTGCCTGCTGAGAACACAGGCAGCCCCTGGTAACTGCTGAGGGACAGCTCTGGGTGAAGCTTGAGGAGGACACATTTGGACTGGAGATCAGGAAGAAACTCTTCAGAGTGCGTCTGGGGAGACCCTGGAACAGGTTGGCCAGGGTGGTCATGGATGGTCCCTCCTTGGAGGTGTTTTAGGTCAGGTTGGATGAGGCCTTGAGCAAGCTGCTCTAATGGGAGGTGTCCCTGCATGTGGCAGGGGGGTTGGAACTAGATGATCTTCAAGATCCCTTCCAACCCAGCCTGTTCTATGAGTAAGTTAGATACCTCCAACAGTGTGGAGCATCAGGTTCTTGGTCTGGCTGTTGGGACAGGAGTTTCACACAGCTTCTGCCACTGTGGCCTGGTGAGTTTGAGTTGCTTTCTTGCCACTAACAGGGAGTGTGTGCTAATGGAGCACAGCTGCTTTGTGCTGCCTTGTCCAGCTGCAACTGAGCACCTGTGAGCTAAACTACCCCTAAGTTCCAAAGCAGTGTCCTTAAAAGCCCCTAAAGCCTGCTTTTGGGAGTCAGTGGATTCATTAGGGACACATATCCAGGAAAGTCATGCACAGAAAGGCTTCCATGTTCTGGTGTCATCACAATCATAGCTCTTCTAAACAGTCCCTCCCCAGCCTTCTCTTAGGTTCCCTTCAGATACTGAAATGTAGCTCTAAGGCCTCCCCAAGAGCCTTCTCTTCTCTGGGCTGAACAGCTCTGTTTGATGGCAGCACTGGTGGCAGAGCAGAAGTTTCTGTCAGTGTTTGGAATGCACATGCCCATGCAATGTCTGCACTCCTGGCAGGGTTCTAATGTCACAAGTGGAAGCTTCACTCCCTTTTCCTGCACATCCTCTTGATCTCTGACTTGAAATGACAGAATAGGACCTCCTCTTGATCTCCTACTGATTCCAGTGAGGGTTTGTTAGTACTTTGAAATGCTGCCTATGGCTTCAGTGGGAATTTCTGAACAGTACTGTTTGTCATCTGCATTCTGGGTCTTTTTCTCGCCATCTTCCCAGGATGGTGCTCTGCACATAGCTGTTTCTTGTCTCCTGAGATAACCTCACTGTTGTGAGTGTTGGATCTGCTGGAGGGTAGGAAAGGCTCTACTCTGCAGAGCTGTCTGGACAGACTGGCTTGATAGGCTGAAGCCAATTGCATGAGGTTCAGCAAGGCCAAGGGCCAAGTCCTGCACTTGGATCACAACTCAACCCCACCCTGTCCCATGCTTCTGGCTTGGGGCAGAGTGGCTGGAGAGCTGCCCAGCAGGAAAGGACCTGAGGGACTTGGTTGCCAGCTGGCTGAATGTGACCCAGCAGTGTGCCCAGGTGGCCAAGACCAACAGCACCTTGGCAGGACTAGAGAGGTGATCTTCCCCTTTAAGCAACACTGATGAGGCTGCACCTCAGATCCTGGGTGCAGTTTTGGGCTCCTCACTCCAAGGACAACATATCCAGAGAAGGGCAACAAAGCTGGGGAAGGGTCTGGAGAACAGGGCTGAGGAGGAGCAGCTGAGAGAACCTGGAATTCCTTAGTCTGGAGAAGAGGAGGCTGAGGGGAGAGCTCATTGCTCTCTGTAACTCCCTGGAAGAAGGCTGGAGTGAGATGGGGTTGATCTCTTCTCCCCAGTCAAAAGGACGAGAGGAAACGGCCTCAGGTTGCACCAGGGAAAGTTCAGATTGGACATCAGGAAAAAATTCTTCACTGAAAGGGTTGTGAGACACTGGAATAGGCTGCCCAGGGAAATGGTTTGAGTCACCATCTCTGAGGGTGTTTAAAAGGT
The DNA here is from genome assembly GCA_013396835.1 of Psilopogon haemacephalus. NCBI lineage: Eukaryota > Metazoa > Chordata > Aves > Piciformes > Megalaimidae > Psilopogon > Psilopogon haemacephalus. Next base: position 62,124 of record VWZI01000493.1, read on the forward strand.
ATGTAGATGTGTGGTGCTGAGGGACATGGTTTAGTATGGACTTGGCATTCTTAGGGTTATAGAATAGAATAAGCCAAGTTGGAAGAGACCTCCAAGCTCATCCAGTCCAACCTAGCACCCAGCTCTAGTCAATGGCACTAAGTGCCTCATCCAGGCTTTGCTTGAACACCTTCAGGGACAGCAACTCCAGCACCTGCCCAGGCAGCCCAATCCAATGCCAATCACTCTCTCTGCCAACAACTTCCTCCTAACATCCAGCCTAGACCTCCCCTGGCACAACTTGAGACTGTCCCACTTCATTCTGTTGTTGATTGCCTGGGAGAAGAGCCCAACCCCAACTGGCTACAACCTCCCTTCAGGTAGCTGCAGACAGCAATGAGCTCTGCCCTGAGCCTCCTCTTCTGCAGGCTCCCTCAGCCTCTCCTCACAGGGCTGTGCTCCAGGCCCTTCACCAGCTCCATCATTATGGTTGAACTCAAGGATTTTAAAGATCTTTTGCATCCCAGACAGTTCTGTGAGCCTATGAATTTTATTTGAATGTCACAGTTGACTCTCCCAGTTTTAGGAGAGGAGTTAAAAAAAAAAACCCTAATTCCTACATTATCTGTCTTGACCTGAAAAATTTACCAGACCTGGTGGCTTTTCTCTGAGTTGCTGTAGAAGCCTTTGGGCTCAAAGGGAGCTCAGAGGAGAGAACTACTCTTTCCAAATGCCTCTACCCCTCCTCCTTCTAGCAGTGTAAACATTTGCTTGCTAAAGCCTTCTGGTTCTTAACATAACTTGCTTTTGGCTCAGCTGTGTTTTCTTCTCTCCACTTGTAGCTGCTTTGCAGTTGGCTGTTTACAGTAGGAGATGCTGAAGCCTCCCACTGAACTGAGGGTTCAGGACTTGGTGGTGTTCCACCATTGCACAGCATTCTGGAGAAGCTGCTGCCTGTTAGAATGGGCAGGATTAAACCATGGAGGGTTGGGATGACTCTTCAGAGGTTTCCTTCTGTGACCTGTGTTTCCATGACACACTCTCCTCCCCTAGACCTCAATGCTGTGCTGTTCAGCAAGAAGTTGGGCTGGTGGATGATAAGAAGCTTGTGCAGAGCACTCTGCCCTTGGCTTTGTGTAACCTGCCACCACATCTAAAAGCCTCCATGCTGTGTGCAGCTGCTCAGTGCTCTCAGCAGTGCTGCTGGACCAAGCCAGGGAGCACTCTGACAACTGATGCTTGAGTCCAGAGTATCTTAGCATACTTTCTAGTACATCCCTGCTCTATGTCCAGCCTAATCTAAGGTAGAGTGTTCCTGCCCATGGGGAACAGGGGGGTTGGAACTTGATGATCCTTGTGGTCCCTTCCAACTCTGACTGATTCTATGATTCTGTGTTTTCCTTGGTGATTGGAAGGGGGTGCACACAAATTTGGGTGTCTTTGGAGATGCTGGGGGTAATCTGCAGGTTTACTACAGGAGTGAAAAGGAATCACAGAACGTTAGGGGTTGGAGGAGACCTCCAGAGATGATTGAGTCCAACTTACCTGTCAGACCAGGATCACCTAGGGCAGATCACACAGGAACATATCCAGGCAGGTTCTTAAAGTCTCCAGAGAAGGAGACTCCACAAACTCTCTGGGCAGCCTTCTCCAGGGCTCTGGCACCCTCACAGTGGAAAGTTTTTCCTGACGTTGAGGTGGAATTTCCTGTGTTCTAGCTTGTCCTTGTTGTTCCTTGTGCCATCACTGGGCACCACCACAAAGAAGCCTTTTTTGCTGTTGTTTTGCTGCTTGTGCACAGGGCTTCTCTTCCTCTCATTTCTAAAGGTGTGAGGTGCACCAGAGGTGCGCATGGAGATTGGACACGGAGAGTTGCTGAACTGCAACGATTTCAGAAACCTTCCCTGGGGTGTGCCTGGGGGCAGGACAACTCAGCTTGTCTGAATGCAGGTGCCTGTTTCTTCGTGTGCTGAAGCAGTGGTGGAGAATGCAGAGCTGTGTGCTTTTCCCTTGGCAGATGATGCCTTCATCAACCCCCACCTCCAGAGGATTTTCGAGCGCGTACGGCAGAGTGCTGACTTCATGCCCATAAAGCAGATGATGGTGAGGAACATTCCTTCCTGCTTATGGGGGAGGAGGGACAATATTAGAGAGTGAATGTCACCTGTGACATATCCCCAGAAGGCAGGTGGCTGGGGGATTGTTCTTTCAATAAATATTTTTTTCAGCTGTGGGCAACATCTGATCCTTTATCCCATTTATGTGCTGCCTTTTCACTCCAGAGCATTGAAACTTAGCTCTAGACAGAGGTAAAAGTTTGGTTTGGGTGTTTTTTTAATGTCCCAAGACTGTGCTGATGGAACAAGATGCCGCACACAAGTATGATTATAGGGTCCTGTTGAAGGTAGCCTCCTCCTCTTCTGTTTCCTTTCTCTCATCTAGTGTCTAGAAATGCCTAAAAGCAGCTTGACAAGCCTTAGTCTGAAAAATTAACAGCAACCTCGTCCATCCTTTCTTTGGTTAAAGCTAGCCCATCATCAAAGAGAGCCAGAACAAAGCAAACTATCTGTCCCATGTGTACGTGTTCTCTTTCTCCCTGCTTTTCCCTCTGTAAATCCAGCTGACACCACAGGAATTGTCACTGCTGCATCTGAAAGACACTGAGCAGAGCAACAACTGGCAGCGTAGCAAAAAGGCTCTTAAAGCAGGCTGTGATGTTTAATTGTCAGTACTGCCTTCAACAGAGTCACTCCTGCATGCCCGGGTTGCTTCTCTTCATCTTGGCAGTAAGATGGAGGAGGAGAAATATCTAACTCCTTACTCAGTTTCTGGAGGAGAACAAGGGGCACCAAGAAAGAAGACTTTGCATTGTGAAGGCAGCGATGTTTGTGCCCAAGATCACTGTCCTTTAGGCCACAGCAACACAGCCTCACCCAGGGCTGATCAGCATCTGCTTCGTGCTGTGCAGCACTGCTGGCTGGTCCACTCCTTGCAAGGGTGTGCAATGATGTGGGAGGGAGGACAGCCTAGAAAGCAGGGTGCAGGTATTCACAACCACTGTAAGGTGTGAGAGTCACCTCAGAGGAGTGTGATTTCCACTACTGCAAATCCTAAACCTTTGCTTCCCATACTCTCAGAGGACTGTGATTTCCACTAGTGCAAGAGAAGTGACCCTGCCTATGGCAGGGGGTTGGAACTGGATGATCTTTGAGGTCCCTTCCAACTTAAATTGCTCTATGATTCTAAATCCTAAGCTTTTGCTTCCCATACCCTCAGAGGAGTGTGATTTCCACTACTGCAAATCCTAAACCTTTCCTTCCCATACCCTCAGAGGACTGTGATTTCCACTACTGCAAACCCTAAACCTCTGCTTCCCATCTCCTGATGCTTTTTTTTTTGTTGTTGTTGTTTGTAGAAAACCCTGAACAATGATCTTGGCCCCAACTGGAGGGACAAACTGGAATCCTTTGAAGAACGCCCCTTTGCTGCTGCTTCAATTGGTCAGGTTCACCTGGCACGCTTGAAAAATGGGAAAGAAGTTGCCATGAAAATCCAGGTGAGCCTCAGACCAGCCTTAGCATTTTTCTGTGGCCCACAGAAGGGCAGGGGAGCTGTATAAACGTTGCTTGCTGCTAGACAAAGACCTTCATGCAAGTGCAAACGCGGCCCCAGTGCGAGGCTGTGCAGCTGGAGCCAGCCTCTGACTCCACACCAGTGGAGACACCTCATAGTAAATCACTGCAGCATGGGGATAGGTGCTTAGTGGCTGCCTCTGCTTTTAGGGTCTGACCTGATCAATCCCCTCCCTGAGAGGTGCATGTGCCACTTGCCCCTTTTTAGGCCACAGCCCAAAGGTTTAAGAAGTGCCAAGCAGTGAGAGTGACCTTTCATGAGTTGAAAGAGTCCCTGTCAAAGGACATGAACAAGCCCTTCTGGTTGCAAGGAGCTACATCTTAGCATGGTATCTGTGCCATTTTAGCTGCTGGGCTGTAAATAAGCTTTCAGAGGAGGGGTAAGGTTTTGGAGGTGGTGCAGATATGCCTGGTTCATGGCCTGTAGGTAGCTGCATGGAAGGAGTTTTTTATCTTGCTCTCTACACCTCATGTCATTTAGTCTCAACACTGCCCTCTCCCATTCTGTCCTGCAGTACCCTGGAGTCGCCCAGAGCATCAACAGTGATGTTAACAACCTGATGACTGTCCTGAGCATGAGCAACATTCTCCCTGAAGGTAAAAAGACAGCCTTGGTAGGCACAGAGAGCCTTGGCAGGCCCTGCCCTCTCCCTGGCACAGCAGGAACAAGCAGCACACTACACAGTTCTTTCTACAGACTGGAGAGAGGGAAGCAGCCTCGAGGAAACTCTGAAAAAGACCTGAAAATTGACAGCTTAGCCCAGGAGATCTCCTGCAAAAAGTGGGGGAGGTAGTGGGTGTGGGCTGTGGGTGCAGGGCCAACTTCAGGTGCTCTTGGTGCTCACCCTTTACATCTTTATAAGCATGAATAAGGGCACCCCTCGGGCTGCTCCTCTCCCAGCTGAAGAGCCCCAGCTCCCTCGGGCTGCTCCTCTCCCAGCTGAAGAGCCCCAGCTCCCTCGGGCTGCTCCTCTTTGAGCTGAAGAGCCCCAGCTCCCTCGGGATGCTCCTCTCCCAGCTGAAGAGCCCCAGCTCCCTCGGGATGCTCCTCTTTGAGCTGAAGAGCCCCAGCTCCCTCGGGCTGCTCCTCTCCCAGCTGAAGAGCCCCAGCTCCCTCGGGCTGCTCCTCACCCAGCTGAAGAGCCCCAGCTCCCTCGGGCTGCTCCTCACCCAGCTGAAGAGCCCCAGCTCCCTCGGGATGCTCCTCTCCCAGCTGAAGAGCCCCAGCTCCCTCGGGCCGCTCCTCTCCCAGCTGAAGAGCCCCAGCTCCCTCGGGATGCTCCTCTCCCAGCTGAAGAGCCCCAGCTCCCTCGGGATGCTCCTCTTCGAGCTGAAGAGCCCCAGCTCCCTCGGGCTGCTCCTCTTCGAGCTGAAGAGCCCCAGCTCCCTCGGGCTGCTCCTCACCCAGCTGAAGAGCCCCAGCTCCCTCGGGATGCTCCTCACCCAGCTGAAGCGCCCCAGGTCCATCAGGCTCTCCTCCTAAGGAAGATGTTTTCACTCCATCATTTTTGTGGCTCTGAACTGGACTCTTTCAAGCAGTTCCCTGTCCCAGCATACAGATTAAGTGCCTTTTACCACAGGGAATATAGGACTTAGTACTCCTTTTTTTCTCCCCCAGTTATCTGCCTGCAGCAGCTGTAGATTCATGGATTCATAGAATGGTTTAGGTTGGAAGGGACCCTGAAGATCATCTAGCTCCAACCCCGCCATAGGCAGGGACCCTCCCACTAAACCAGGCTGCTCTCAGCCTCTTAGTGAGACTGTACTTTGTAAGGCTTTAAAACCAGCCTGAGTGCTGACAGAACCTGGGACTGCTCTCTGTGGTGGCTGGGCAGGGCCCAGCTGTGTCTGGCCCAAGTAGCAGAAGATTGGTTTTCCAGCTCCAAGACTGAGAAGGCTGAACCTAGCACCTCAGGCCCTGCCTAGGTGCTGCAGCAGTTCACCATCCTGGTCCTGCTGTTTCTCACTGGTGTAGGCAGATTTTGGACCCTTCCTTGCTGCTTCTTCTGCTAGTGTTTGGGTACCTCTGCTCATTGTGTGTCTCTGCACAGCTGTGCCAGTATGGAGAAGTGAAAACTTGGGCTATGGGGTGGGGATTGAGGGGTGACAGAGCCCTGCTGCACAAAAATGCTGTGGATGAGTCTTGCTTTAGGAGCAGCTGCGTAGGCTTGGCCCAGGATTGCCCACAGAACCTGTGTCTGCTTGGGAATGCTCTTTGGCTCTGGGGCCTCCTGTACTCCTTGGCATATAGTTGGCTGGGTAAGCTTAGCCTGAGGAGCTCCTTTTTTTTCTAAGCCTGCTTTCTCCTCTGCTCTTTGACTTTCAGGTTTGTTCCCTGAACATCTGATCGAAGTTGTGAGCAGAGAGCTAGCCCTGGAGTGTGACTACCAGAGAGAAGCTGCCTGTGCAAGGAAATTCCAGTATGTCCAACCCCTTCCATCTCTGCATGCTGTAGAAGGCAGGAGAGGTTGCTTAAGTGCAGGGAGATGAATGCCCTGCCCTGGGATGCAGCAGAGGGGAGGGCTGTGTGCTTCTGGGCTGATCTGTCTGCCAGAATTACCACAATGTCTCAGCCAGGCTTGGAGTGACTCAGCTGAATTGTGATGTTGAGCACGAAACAGGGGGATGAGGCAGGTGGCTGCTACCCTCTCCTCTGCAGAACCCAGTGTGAAGGTACTGCAGTAACACTGGAGGCCAACTTGCAGTGCTTTCTTTAGAAGGAGTCCACAGAGAGAGGAGTGCCACAAAGATGATGCAAGGGCTGGAACACCTCTGCTAGGAGGATAGGCTGAGGCACCTGGGGGTGTTCAGCCTGGAGAAGACCCTGGGGAGGACCTTAGAGCTGCCTTCCAATACCTGAAGGGATCCTACAGGAAGGCTACAGTGGAATTTTTCCTCAGGGGGTCTAGAGAGAGGACAAGGGGGAGTGGTTTTAAGCTGAGGGAGAGTAGGGTTAGACTGGATCTTAGAAATTCTTCAATGTGGCCTTGGGTAGCCAGATGTAGTTGAGAGGTGACCCTGTCCACGGCAGGCAGATTGGAGTAGATGATCTCTGAGGTCCCCTCCAACCTGGACCGTTCTGTGATACTCTTTGGTCAGCCTTGTGCAAGTCTCTCTCATCCTTAGGCCTAGGAGGTTTTTCAGTTCAGCCCTCCTACAGCAGTGAGCACCACCACCACTGCCTGCTCCCTTGTCTTGCCTTAGCAGGGGGGACCACACTGTTTTTACCTGAAGGCTGGGGGAGGGAGAGCTGCCAGAGGCTGGATGCTCCTTCTGCCCTCTGCAGGCACTGGGACAGGCTGCTCAGGAAGGTGGCAGTAGAGTCACCAACCCCTGGAGGCGTTCAAGGAACCTGTGAAGATGGCACTCTGGGATATGGTTTAACAACCATGGTGCTGCTGGGTTGATGATGACTGGATGATCTTAGAGGGCTTTCCCAACTGAAATGATTCTATGATGTAGTAGCCTAGAGGCCTCCCAGCGTCACTGTCTGGCCAGTGATGTGAGCTCAGCAGCTGACAGCAGATGTATGTCACTGGTGTGGCTTCTGGTGACTTGATCCCTACTGTAACTGCTAAGGTAAACAGCTCCTGGCAAGCTGGCCTGAAGGGGCTGTGTGAGGTGTTGCAGAGGAGCCCAGCTGCTCTGCAGGCTCCTAACCTTTTCCTCTCCTTTCTCCACTCCCTAGGGAGCTGCTGAAGGACCACCCCTTCTTCTACGTCCCAAGAGTGATAGATGAGCTGTGCAGCAAACACGTCCTGACCACGGAGCTGGTGTCTGGCTTCCCCTTGGATCAGGCTGTAGGGCTGAGCCAGGAGATCCGAAATGAGGTACTGGGGGGTGCTCCTCCTGCCTCCCTCCCTCACTCACAGCAGCACCCTTGGCCTGCCTGCTGACTGGGGGACCAGGGGCTTGCCTAGAGCCTCTGTGCAGGGAAGGTGGCAGTGACCTTGGAATCTCCCCAGGCCTTGCAGGGGCCAGCATTCAGTGGGGAGGGGCTGGAAGGGGGAGTGGAAGGGCAGCTGAAGGGGAGGTAGCTTAGCTGCATAACTCCGAGATGCTCTTAAGCTTGGGGAGGGATTGTCACCTATGGGAGGGGGTCTTGTTTTGCAGCTGCTCTCTTGGGCAGAAGTGCAGAATGATCTCAGTGTAGTTATCTCCTCCTGTGGGCCTGACCTGTAGTGCACACAGGGCTGCTGGAAAAGTACCTCTGGTAAACAGGAGGGGGGATGTGGGGATGGGGTAGGCGTTGCTGCTGAATATAGCAAGGGATTGGAGTGCTGTGGTGAGCCAAACAGCTGCTCCAGGAGCAGAAATAACTGCCCTGCTATCTGGAGAGCTGTTGGTTGGGGTGGTTTTTTTTGTCTTTTTCTGTGTCTTGCTGTGAGCTGTCAGCTGTTAGTAGGTCACTGGGGAAGAAGGCAGAGTATGTTCCTCTACATAAACAGATCTCAGTGTCACACTGGACTTGAAGCTATGCCAGAGCTGGCTGCCTGTACCCCCTGAACTGCATGTTCTTAGGGCTTATCCCCTCCAGTGAGCTGCTGTCTCATCAGGGCTGCTTTCAAAAGGCTGTGAGCAGGGATGTTGCTGCAGGAGAACCCCTTCTTTCCTCTAAGCAGCTTTCCTACAGCCTTCTGACTTGGATGGCAGTGTCACGTTGCATTTGGTGCTCACCTACCTCCTTCCTGGACACATGCTTCACTCAGCTTTGCAGAAGCTCAGGGACAGAATGAGCCTGGCAGTTCTGCTGACCAGGCTCCAGCTTGCATATCCTCAGAGCAAAGCTCTGCTGCAGTGTGTAACTCAGCAGTGGGCTCTTCAGCCACTCTTCCTTCTCCCATGCCTGTCAGTCCCAAGGTGTGAGTCTGCTGCTCATCCCTCATGCTGGCTCAGTGCTGAGCCCAGCAGACTTGGCTGAGGAGTAGATGGTGGATGTATACAGCTAGTGAAGCCCCTCCTCAGTAGGGCTCTGGTCCTAGCTCTGTGTGGTGTTTGGCAGTGTTACATTGAAAAGAACCCCCAAGTTCTGCTTCTTTGGGCCTTCAACTTCAAATATGGAAGCACATCTCATTTTCTGTCGCCTACACTGGCCTCATTTTGCTCAGGGTCCTGCAGAGCATTCCACCAGAGCACACTAACACTTTGCTAGCCTCTCCCACCTCTGCTTCTGGATCCCCCTTTGTGCTGTGGAGATGTTCCTTTGCTCTCAAAGCAACAGCCAAGTGTGTGGTCAAAGGCAGGCCCAGGACACAAGTGACCTGTGCAGCTTAAGGATCCCTGGAGCCTGCTGTTCTCAGCTGCCAGATGCAGGCTTGCAGCCCTTCTGGAGGCACCTCTGGGGGCTGACAGGAGCCACAGCTCAGCCATGTAAGGCGTGGGTGGCTCCTGCACTGTCTGCCATGTGCCCACAGCGTGGCAGGTGTGGGTTGGGAGTTGTGCAGAGGTGCTCCCTCACCTCTTCAGGAGTCTTGCAGCATGCAGCAGGTAGTTCCTGCCAGTCTGGTGATGTGTCCCTGTTTGCTCATGTCCACTGTGAATTCGGTGTGTGAGTAGGGCCTGCTGCCCTCCTGACTTGCTTCTTTCTCTCCTTGCTTTCCAAGATCTGTCACAACATCCTGGTCCTGTGTCTGCGGGAGCTGTTTGAATTCAGGTACATGCAGACTGACCCAAACTGGTCAAACTTCTTCTACGACCCCCAGCTGCACAAGGTAAGCCCAAGCTGCTGCTGTTCTGCCTGTACCAGAGCTGTTTTACACCAACTTTGGCTTGTTCCCCACTGCCAGAGTTTAATGAGCCCTTGCTGAGGTTCTCTCAGATTCCTGCCCTTGAGCCTGGGGCGGGTGGGACAGTGAAGCCTGTCCCTTTGCCACTTGTCCTCACTTGATCTGGGTGGGAGAGCAGGGCACCTGCAGCCCTATCTGGCTGCCTGGACTTAGATCCAGTCACAGGTCCTTGGCCTCAAGGTCTGTTTTGAAGCTGGTCAGTGGGAAGTTGCAGCTGGCAGTGCTCTCCCAGGACACTCTGGAGCCAAAGACTCTTCAGTTGAATGCTTCAGTCTGAAAATGAGGGCAGAAATTGCAGCTGTGCTGCTTGCTGGTTTGGGCTGCAGGTCAGATGGAACTGCTTTCTCTTCTGTGAGGTCTGTGTTGGGAAGTGCTGGGCCAAGGTTCCATGCTGCTCTGTCCTCACACAGCCTGAGTGGTGTCACCAGCTGAGCAGATGTGACAGTGTGGGCACAGGCCACGGCTCCTCTGCCATCTACCAGCGCAAATGTCTGTGCTGCTGGCAGGGAAAACAGGAGTTAGGGGAAGGCTGAGCTGCTGTGGAAAGGCTTTCCAGCCAGCTGAGCTTCCTGAAGACATCAGCAGAAGGTCAGGCTCTTGCTTGAGTGGCTGGCACTGTAATACAGAGGGGATTGTCCATTTCCAGGTGGCCCTACTGGACTTTGGAGCAACAAGAGGCTTTGACAAGAAGTTCACAGATGTCTACATAGAGGTGAGGACTTGCACTGTGTCCTAGCTTGCTGCCCCTGGCATCTTCAGAGTACTTGCAGAGCTCTGCTTGGCTCTTAGCTGTATCACTGTGCACCTGAATTGACTGAGAGTGTGGAGGGAAGCAGGGCTGGAGAGAGAGAGAGCTCTGTTCCCCTTTCATCCCTTACTGTAGTCTTCAGCACATCTGCTTCTAGCCTCTGGCTGTTTGGATGCTCTGATTGCATGACCAAAGGTGCAGCACTGTCCTCTTGCTTCCTGGGAGGCTCAGGCAGCAGAGCCTGTCAGAGCACTCAGAATTCAGTGCTTCTTAGAGCAGGAATTGCCTGTCCTGTCCACTGTGTCTGCCTGTGGTTTCTGGGCCGCTTGCAGAGTGAAGTTCATGTGAACTCTTGTGTGCTTGCTTCATCCTCACTCTGTTCTGCACCTGATAAATCGAGCTGCAGGGGCCAGAAGTTGTCACCTGGAGCTTCTCACAGCACTCCTGTTTTGCTGGGGGAGGGGCTGACTGATTTTTGAAGCTTTTTATGATGCCCCTTGTGTTCCCTGGGCTGTTTGTGTTGCCCTTAGTGGGAAGAGATCTGGTATCACTTTGGCAGCAGCTCTTAAACTGGGCAAGCTGCAGAGCTCTAAAGATGAGGGGCAGTGAGTGGGCAGCACATTGTGCCTGCAAGCAGTTTTCAGCCATGCTCTAGACCTCCTGAAAGTCTTCCTCCTGTTCAGGTAATCAAGGCAGCTGCTGACATGGACAGAGAGAGAGTTCTGAAGAAGTCCATTGAAATGAAATTCCTCACTGGCTATGAAGTCAAGGTATGGAGTAGAAGGCTTTGCTTTTAGTGGTGGCCACCAATTAATGTGGTGTGTGTCTGTGGACATCTCCAGATTTGTGTTAGAAGACAATGCCAGTCTGAAAGCCCTGTTGAGGAGAGAGGATGAGGGGGATGGGGGGAAGGCTTTGACTTGGGTTCAAATTGGTGGAGGGGAGATTTGAACAGGATGTTGGAGGAACTTCTTCACAGTGAGGGTGGTGAGGCACTGGAACAGGTTGCCCAGGGAGGTTGTGGCTGCTCCCTCCCTGGAGGTGTTCAAGGCCAGGCTGGATGAGGTCTTGAGGGACCTAATCTAGTGGGAGGTGTCCCTGCCTATGGCACAGGGGGGTTGGAACTGGATGATCTTTGAGGTTTCTTCCAACCTAAAACCATTCTATGATTCTATGACTTCTGTTCTCTCCATTCTTTTTGGAGAATGGGAGCCCCAAACTCCCTCTCCTTCTGTTTCTCCTCATGCAAGACCCTGTGGGTGATGACTGCTGAGATTTCCTGACTGGGTGGATGGGCTCTGTAAGGTTTAGTTGCTCAAAACTTGTACTGACCTCATGTTCTTCAGTCTTGTTGGGGGCTAGAGGTGACCTTTGTTGTGGGCGCCTCGAGTTGCTGCTGCTGCATCGTTTCTCCTTTCCCTCCCCGGTGCTGATGTTCTTTATGCCTCCTTCCTTTTGGGCAGGAAATGGAAGACGCCCACTTAAATGCTGTCCTCATCCTGGGAGAGGCTTTTGCATCCGAGGAACCTTTTGACTTTGGCAACCAAAGCACCACTGAGAAGATCCACGGCTTAATCCCAGTGATGCTGAAGCATCGGCTGATCCCTCCACCGGAGGAGACCTACTCTCTCCATCGGAAGATGGGAGGCTCTTTCCTCATCTGCACCAAACTGAAGGCCAAAATTCCCTGCAAAAACATGTTCCAGGAGGCATACAGCAAATACTGGAGCAGCAGAGGCAAGAAGCCAGAGGAGTAGTGGGGATGAAGTGCGCTGTCTCCTTCTGAGGGCACAGTCAGCTGAGCCTTGCAGAGAGCCTGCTCGCCTCCCATGCCTTGCACCCCAGTTCTCCATCCTCTTGAGATGCAGCAGCTGTGCCCTGGAAGCCAAGGTTGGGTTTCACAAGGACAAAGCTGTTCTGTTTTGTGCTGTGTGTGTCCTACACTGACTGCCAGTGCAGCCTGCAGCTTGCAGGACGCTGTCTTCTCGAGTGCTTCTCTACTGTGTCAAGGCAGCAGCTGACTACCTTGAGTGCAATTGTAACGTTGTGAGGGTGGCTGCAGATTGACTGGGGAGGGGAAAGGAGGACAAGAGTAGCACTGAATAGGGAAACCTGTTGAAAATTCTCCAAGAAGCCATTTGTTGTTTTGTTTTTTTTTTTTTTAAAGCCTTCCCTCTTTCAATTCTCTTGGTGGAATTCAAGTAGTTTTCATACTGTGAATGGAATACAAAGGTGTACCCCTACCACGTTCAGCACCTTTCCCCCCACTCCCTTTTGGTGGCAGTCTGAAGACCCCTCCTGGGTTTCACCAATTTAGTGCAAGGGGAGGGGATGTGTGTACCTAGGATGAAGCTGTTATGCTTTCTGCCTCTCTTTGGCTTGCATAGGAAGTATTTTTAAAATCTGAGAGCTGAGTGCCAATCTCTTTGAACCACAGCTGCACACTGACACAACCCTTCTCGGGTCTGGGAGTCAGAGATGTCATCCAGAGAGCTGTACCTGAGCACACAGAGTGGGACTCGTCACTGTCTGGCAGGTTCTCACATTTCCTGGTTTAGATCAGCTCCAACTCCTGACACCATCTGCTTGCTGGACTCCTAACCAAGAGCCTAGTCTGTCTGTCTGTCTCTTTGCTGTCCTCTAATACAGAACTTAAGGCAAGGCAGACCTGTAATGTCTCTCAGGAGCATTTCAAGCTTTTGCTGAAGTGTCACACTCTCACGAGCAGCCACACAGGGTTAGTCTGTTGGAGCCAAGCTAGGAAACTGACTTTCTGTAGAGTTTTGTACCAAGCCTGTACCTGTACAACTTCCTGGTTTCAATAAAAAAAGTGCTTGTGCAGTGGGCCTTCTGCCTGCCTCTTTGTTCAGCTCCTGGTGCCCACTGAACCCTGGCCTGGCCTGTGGGATAAACAGGAGAAGCTTCCAAGGTTGCTCTTGCTGCAGTTGTTTGCTCAGAGCATAGCTGCTGTCCTTGTAAGGCCATCTGCTTGTGGGTTATGCCTCCATCCTGCCCTTGTGGCTCTCATCAGCACTAAGCAACCACTTCGGGTGGCTGTCAGGAGGATGGAGCCAGGCTCTCTTCAGTGACAGGAGGAGGAGCAAAGGATGCAAAAACTCAATCACAGGAAATTCCATCTCAAACTGAGGAGACACTGCCTTACTGTGAGGGTGCTGGAGCCCTGGAGCAGGTTGCCCAGAGAGGTTGTGGAGTCTCCTCCTCTAGAGATCTTCAAAACTCTCTTGGATGTGTTCCTGTGTGACCTGTGCTAGGTGATCTTGCTGTGGCAGAGGGGGTTGGACTGGGTGATCTCTGGAGCTCCTTTCCAACCCCTAACAGTCTGATTCTGCAAACAGTGATGGTGAGCCAGAGGGACATCATCAGCCTGAGCAGACATCTAGCCATGGAAATCTCTGGGAATGGACTTGTCTTCTTGTTTTCATTTGTTCATTCTCTCTGTCACCAGTCTCCTGGACACAGGTCTCTTTGTCTTGCCTCCACTTGTGATGAAATTTTGAGTGGCTGCTAGAGTGGATGCTTAGCTGGTGCTGGTAAGGCAGATATCCTGAGCTGGCAAGTGCCAGATATGTAGCTCGTCCTACTCAGGTAACACAGCCCAGCAATGCAGGATCTTAAACCTCAGCAGGTAAGAAATCCTCTCTTGTAACACTTGCAGAGGTAAAGGACAGGTGAGTGAGTGAATAAATTGTGTCTCTCAAAAGGGACGTCTGAGAAGCAGAACAGGTTATTGTGTTACCTTTATTCTGAGGTCCTAAGTGTGTAAATCTCTTCATTTAGGGCTTGGTTGGGAAAGTTTAATTCAGCTAAAGTACTGCTCAGCTTATTCCTGGCTCTTTGGGATGTCTCTGTGAAGTAACTGTTTTGCATCAAGGTGTTAAACTTTTTGTGCACTGACAGAGTAACTTTTCCTTCTTCTGGCTTATGATAAGTTTATTTTTTCTCCTTTGGGCCTAGACCTTGCAGCTGTCACAGCAGTGGAACTGTTTGATATGTTAGAAGCCATTGGTAAAGGTTGAAAAAGTGCTAAAAGGTGAGGAGGGGGGTTGGATTTGGTGAGCTCCAGAGCAGATGATGCAGAGCCAGTGGGTTCAGAGAGCTTGCCAAGAAGGCAAAGTAAACTCAGAGCATTCCAGTTCCCCTCCCAGGTGAGCCTGCTAAGTGCTGCTTCATGTGACCACAGCTCTCTGGTACACTTTGCTGGGGCAGGAAAGATTTCCCTTCCCTGGGAAGAGAGCTGCTTAACGCTGATAGCTACGGCAGAGCATAAACCCATGAGGCTGTTCTGCATTTGCCTCAAGGGTAGCAGCTAACAGGAGGTCAAATCTTTGGGTTTTTGTTAGGAGAGCCAATTAGAGCTAACCCTTCTAGCCTTCAGTGTATGTTCTAAGAGGATTCATTTCACTAGCTTTGTCCAGTGAAGTCTGTGTATGGCAGTGTAACAGCTTTGAGGGAAAGGTGAGCCAGAAAGCTGTGCTCTGGCTGCAGGTCAAAGGCTTTGGACTGGCAAGAATCCTCCACTGTGCTGCTGGCTCTGCACCGGCTGCTGCCTTATCTACACCTGTAGGCTGAGATGAATATTTCTCTGCAGCAGGCTTCTAAACTGGAGAAAAATCCTCCTGCAGCAATCAGTTCTTTGTTCCACAGGGCAGGCTGGAGGTTAAACCTGCTTCTCTGAAGAGAGGGATTTGTTATTCTATAAAATCAAGATTCAGGCTGCACATGGTAGCACCATTTTGTTTCCTACCTTCTTTCTTCAAACCAGATGATGAGTGCTGAGGAGCTGAACAGGAAGCCCAACATGCAGTTCACTTCCTGCTTTCCTGGTGTCCAAATCTCCTGACAATAGAAGGCTCATTCATTTCCCAAGACCTTCATAGCTGTGATAGTGCAACTGGGACCCTGGGGATTCAGAAATACAGCACCAAGAGTCCAAGCCAGAGCAGAGGAAACAAGTGGTAGTTAGAGCAGGTAGAAGGGACCTGCAGTGGGATGAGCCCATGAGCTTAAATAAACATAAAATGGAGCAGGGGAGGCTGAGCCAAGGATACTTTTGACTGAAGGAGAGAGAGAGAGGATCAGAAGCTTCTGCAGAGAGAGGCAGCCTGTAGCTAGGTAGGAAGTGGGAAGCATACTGCTGTTTCTCAGGGGGACTGTGGGCATGGGAGGGTGCCCAGGCTGGCACTGCTGACAGCACAGAATCAGTAAAAACATTGACTGAGGCATGTAATCAAAGGTAGGACTTTTAGCCAACAGGGTACTGAACAAAGAGGAAGAGGTCCCAACAGACACTACTGTGGAGAAATTCCCAGGGATCATGGTGGATGATGTGGAAAGGTCAGGCCACAGGCACAACTTCACAGGTACTTTGAGATGCCCTTCAACATTCATGAAAGCCAATTTGATGTGACATTTTGTTGCTGGAGTATGTCCAGAGAAGGGCAACAAAGCTGGTGAAGGTTCTGGAGAGGAGCACCTGGAGCTCCTTAGTCTGGAGGAGGCTGAGACCTCATTGGTCTCTGCATCTCCCTGAAAGGAGGCTGGAGTGAGGTGGGGTTGGTCTCTTCTCCCTAATATAAAGCAATAGGATGAGAGGAAATGGCCTGAAATTGTGCCAGGGGAGCCTGAGGTTGGATATTAAGGATTTTTTTCCTAATTTCTTTGCTGCAACAGTAGCTAAAGATTGGAACAGGCTGCCTGGGGAGGTGCTGGAGTCACCATCCCTGGACCTGTTCACCAAAGCTGTGGACATGGTGCTTTGGGCCACGGTTTAAGGGGTGTTGAAGGTTGGACTTACTTTGGTTGGAAGAGACCTTTAAGATCAATTCTACTGTGGAAGGTCAGAAATGCCTCAGAATCCAGCCTCTATCACTAGGGCAGCTGCATAGTTGTACTGGATGTGTAACTCTGTGCAGGAGGAACACGAGAAACGATGACTACAAATAGTCACCAGGAAGAGATGACCTAATTAAAAACAGGTCAGGCAAGGTGGCTGAAGCAGGTCACTGTACCAAAGCAGAAGGTGGCTTGATTGACTTCTCCAAAAAGGTTCTGCTATTTAATTTTTTTTTTTTTCCTGAAAGCTGTAAAGAAATGAGAGAAATTTCATTTTCCTCCCCACCATGCATTTGTGCTGATGTTACAAGGTTTTTATCTTCAAGAACACCATTTATTCCCCTTGCCATTTCCTCCTCAAAGCTTAGAGTGAGAAGGGAAAGGAAGAAGAAGGGAAAAAAAAAAAAAAAAAAAAAAGACAAAACATCTGCACTTCTAACAGTTCCCTGTTTTATTGCAATAAATCAAAGAAGGTTAATATT
>VWZI01000493.1:83195-120077 GCA_013396835.1 Psilopogon haemacephalus
TTTTTGAAAATTTTTTTTTTTTTTTTTTTTTTTTTTTTTTTTTAACCTCTAACATCTGCATATTCATTTAAACTCTGTCCTGTAGTAAAATATGCATCATCTTCATCGATAAGGATTTGCTGGCGACAATCGGATTGACATTCAAACGTGGTGGCTTGGAAAGCTTTTTATGTGCCTCTGACGTGCTGATCATCGTTCCCCCCCGTGCAGGGGAAGGTTGTTGGGGGGGTAGTCTCTGTGCTACTTTTGTACAGTACAATGAGCTACTGTATGAAAACAAACAAACAAAAAAATCCCTCTGAATTTCTTTTTTTTTTCCTTGTTCGGTACTGGGCTGGTCTACGTAAGCTACTTTTTGGGAAGTGGAGGGTGGGGATAAATACGTCTTTAAAAATGAAGCAGCTGTAATCACAAAAATGAAACCAATGCTAATACAACTCTACAGCATCTGATATTTACCAACATCCTAGCTTTGCTCCTTTGCTGCTTGTCGAATCTGGGGAAGGGGAGGGGTGAGGCAGTGCCAAACGGTGCTGAAGGCGCCCAGCTTTTACCTTCCTCTGTACCCCACTCCCAGATCACTTTCAGACAGGGATCGGAGAAGGTTAGGATGATGAAGGTGAGCAACTGGAAGAAGTGAAGGGGACAGCCATGGGGAGAGCGAGCTGCTGTGATGTCAAATCTGAATGCTGAAGCAGTTCATGAGTCCCAACTCACGTGGTCAGAGCTCTCCAAGGAGAGGCTCTTGGTCTTGTGAGGAGAAACTGGGCTGGGAGGGCTGCTGAGGTTGGAGCTGTTTGATGCAGTAGAGTGTCTTGGAGAGTCAGAGTCCTGCAGCCCAAAGACACAAAAGAACACCACTAAACAAGAGGACAGCAAGTTTAAGAGAGACTGAGAGTGTTTGAGCAACAGGTGACTAGATTCAAAGGCTACCAAGTATTTTCCTTGTGTCCAAAATTCCTGGAGATTATTTTTTGGATAGAATTTCCTGGCCCAGGGCAACTTAAGAATAAGCAGTCAGATCACTGCTTCCAGCAGGCTTAACCGATGCTGAGTAAGGACACAGCATCTGTGGGCTACTTACAGTCTGTATGTTGCCAAGGGCTTCAGCAGAGGGTGCAGCTTTGTGATGCCTGTGAAGCTACAGTGGCTCCTACACTGAGCTGAGCAATCTTTCTGGTGCAAGCTTCACTATAGCTACCTCTTCTGTATCACTCCCAGCATATTAATTCGAAGCATCCTAATCGAGTTCCTCCAGTTGGATCTTCCAGAATGCAGCAGAATGCAACTGTCTCAGCTCGAGTTTGGGCTGGCAGCTGCCTTTCAGCTGGAAGGACATATTCAGTAGCTGTGTCATCTCTCATCTTCTCACTCCTTGCTCAGAAAAGGGGCTGGGGAAGTTTTGCTGCCCAATTTCAGAATGAACCCTCCCGTGTAAAACAACTCTTGGTCAGAGGAACCGAGCTTAGCACTGCAGTTCTGTCATGAAGACAGTCTTGTTCTGGACAGAACAGAAATTATTAAACCCAGTTTCTGCTCCAAGTGAAATTATTAGATGATAATTCTTAAATTGCTTTGTCAGCTTCAGGCACTCTAAGCACCAAACATCTCCTGTGAAATGGTTGCTAAGGTAACTTAAGAGCCTTGGCAAGTTAGGGGCAGAAGGAGTATCAGCATTTCACTAACACACTGTTGCTCTATTGGGCCAGTATTTTTGGGAGCCTCACCTATCTCAGGTCAGGGTTGCAGAGAGTTTTCTGCACATTAGAGCAGGAGCAGAACTGATTCATTCTGCCCAGCCTTTTGCCAGAGTAGCTTGAAATCCAAAAATTCCACATTTCCATTGCCGATGACTCCTAAACTTATGGCCAAACCCACCAGAGAATGGGACTTCCTCATCTTTATCAACTCACTTCCATTTTCTCTTCTTCCTTTTGCCACTCACCTCTCTCTCATAGTCCCTTGTAGGAGCGTCGCTGCCTTGGTCCAGGCCACCAGAGGACAGGGACCCATCCGAGGGCGATGCCATGGGCTGCCGCTTGGCTCCGTAGCTGCCTCCCGAGAACTCCCTCCTCAGGGCGCTGCCGTTCTGTGCAGACGATCCTGGAACACAGGGAGGAGTTCACCTCTGCTACAGCTCACAGGGAGCAATTCATCTCTGCTACAGCTCACAGGGAGGAGTTCACCTCTGCTACAGCTCACAGGGAGCAATTCACCTCTGCTACAGCTCACGGGGAGCAATTCACCTCTACTACTGCTCACAGGGAGGAGTTCACCTCTGCTACAGCTCACAGGGAGCAATTCACCTCTGCTACAGCTCACAGGGAGCAATTCGCCTCTGCTACAGCTCACAGGGAGCAATTCGCCTCTGCTACAGCTCACAGGGAGCAATTCACCTCTACTACAGCTCACGGGGAGCAATTCACCTCTGCTACAGCTCACGGGGAGGAATTCACCTCTACTACTGCTCACAGGGAGGAGTTCACCTCTGCTACAGCTCACAGGGAGCAATTCACCTCTGCTACAGCTCACGGGGAGCAATTCACCTCTGCTACAGCTCACGGGGAGCAATTCACCTTTGCTACAGCTCACTGGGAGCAATTCACCTCTGCTACAGCTCACAGGGAGCAATTCACCTCTGCTACAGCTGCTGCTGCCCTGCTTCCTTCTGTTTTCCTCCAGCACATGCCAAGATGCTCAGCTCAGGGCTTGCAGGCTTTTCTCTTGTCTGGTGCCAGCTGCAGTTGTTCTGCTCCCTCCCTTGGCATGCCAGCATGAGCACACTTTAGCTGGCACAGACACACACTACAAAGACAGCAGCTGTAGAACCTGCTGTGGTGGCAGCCTAGTTGAGTGGCCTCTTTCCTAGGGAGTGGCTGGGCTGTACCAGCAGGTACAGATGACAACAGCCACATGACTTCTGCAAGCAGTTGGTAATGTGCAGCAAATACTGTTAGTGCCACAGGAGAGGCAAAAAGCCTTCACAAGTTAGGACACAGACTTGCCTCTACACATTGCAGTACTAGGAAAGGTGTTTCCAATGCAATCCAAATGTTCCATACCTGCAGCCAGCTTTCTGTTGCTTTCTGTTTGCACCAGCAGCAAGAGAGGCATCAAAAGCTCTACACAGTTCAGCAACAAACTTAATAACCATGGAGCTTGAAACCAACTTGCCACTGATTTCAAACACTTAAGCTGTCCCAAGGGTAAGAATGCTATTTAAATTTTCATGTCAGTTTTAAAAACTTGATGAATTCCAGCTGTGGGACACTCAAAAGGCTCCTTTTAAGGCAAGATTAAAATACTGTGTGTGGGCTCAATAGGAATAGAAGCAGCCACCATCTCTAGTGGCAGCAGGGACAGAAGCAAATGCAGTTAAGCCCTTTCCATAAAATTCACACATTCACAGATTGAATCAGGTAGGAAGGGACCCTCAAAGGTCATCTTGTCCAGCCCCACCACAGTTAGCAGGGACACCTCAAACTAGAGCAGGCTGCCCAGGGACACACTGAGTCTGATCTTAAATGCCTCCAGTGACAGGGCCTCAACCACATCCCTGGGCAACCTGTTCCAGTATTTCACCACTCTCATTGTGCAGAACTTCCTCCTGATGTTCAGCCTAAACCTCCCCTGCTCCAGTTTCAAACCCTTGCCCCTCATCCTATCGCCACAAGCCTTTCTAAGCAGTCCCTCCCCAGACTTTCTGTTGGTCCCCTTCAAATACTGAAATGCAGCTCTAAGGTCTCCCCAGAGCCTTCTCTTCTCCAGGCTGAACAGCCCCCAGTTCTCTCAGCCTGGCTACACAGCAGAAGTGCTTCAGCCTTCTGATCATCTTAGTGGCCCTCCTCTGGACCCTCTCCAGCAGGTCTCTGTCTCTCTCATGTTGGGGTCCCCAGAGCTGGACACAGCACTGCAGGTGAGGTCTCCCCAGAGCAGAGCAGAGCAGCAGAATCTCCTCTCTTGACCTGCTGGCCACGCTCCTGATGCATCCCAGGATGCGACCGACTTTCTGGGCTGCAAGTGCCCATCACTGCCTCATGTCCAGCATACTTGTGTCTAGACCCTAGACCCTCCCCCCAAGCCCCCCAGCCCAGTTTGCTTACGTGTTGCTAAGCCACTGCTGGCACTCATGGATCGTCCTGGTTCCGTGCGGGATTTGGTAATGGATGGGATGCTGACGGAGCCGCTGAACACCGTCCGGCTTTCCTGCGGCCGAAGGTTCTGCAACGCACACACACATAACAACACCTTCACTTACTGACTGCTGACTCCACCTTGGATATCACCAAGCGAGAGCCCCCTCCCCGCCCCAAGCCTTACCAGAGCTGAATTATCTAGGCAGCAAGTCAGCAACATTTGCAAAACAACAACTCTGCAGCTCAGTGCAGAGACTGGAAGGGCACGCGATGCCGCGGCGAGGTGCTGAATTACATGGACACATGCAGAGAACTGAAAGGGAATGGCTAACAAATCCAGGGATTTCCTTGAAAGGATGCTATGGCAGCCTCGTGGTGCTGCTGCAGGTGTATGCAAGTGGTGCCACAGAACGCATTCTTTCCAAGGACCTTATTAAAATGCCTCTCTTTGATGCCATGGCTTGTGCCGTGCGTGTGTGGCTTCCTACCATACCCATGTTAATGTCTGCAGAGTTGTGTACACAGAGAGGGGGGGGTCAATCTGTCCTTCACTTGCTTAGGGAACTCCAAAAGTATTAACAGCATTGAAGCCAGACCTCCACTGCTTCAGCTAAAGTGAGAATCAGCCTCCTGTTTGCAGCCTGCTCAGAGAGGATGACCAGAGGACACCCCACTATGTGTCTGCCTGCTTTGATTACTGCTCCTATTTGGCAGCCTGAGAGTTCCAGTGGAGTTTTTCTATGCTGGTTAACATAAGTGGGTCCCTCTGCTGAGGGAAGAGACAGAACACAGATTCTCTGCTTGGATAAGGCACCTCCTTAAACATAAGTTGTGTTTAAGAAGGGAAAAGAGTACTTTGAAGAGAGTTCTGGGAGACTATTTCTGCTTCTCTTAACCTACAGCTTGACCTTAGGGAAAGAGCTTCTCAGCTTACTTAGCCAATCTCTGCCTAGGAGGTGGCTCCTTAACCCAGAGGGAGTTTCTAATGCCTAGGAGGTAGCTGCTTAACCCAGAGGGAGTTTCTAATGACTGTGCACATCATTTCACTTCTGGCTAAATATGAGACTTCCTCCTGCCCCTAACACGATGTGCACTATTAAGTCATTAGCATTAAACAGAATTAGGTTTAAGGAACCTTTACAGATGCAGAGTGTGAGAAGAACAGCAGGAGGCTCCCAGCAGTACTTCATTTCCATTTTACACAACACTCCCTGCAACAATTAATTTTTGCCTATTTGTATTTATTTATTTAGCTGAGAGAAAGCAGCCACACAGAAAAGAACAGCTGCTGTTGCAGTGCCTTTTTAAAGCTAGGATGGGATGGATATTTCAGGCCAGAACAAAGATTCCACCCTTGCCAAGGGTTCTATTTATCTGTCTGTATTTTAAAATGAGTAATTAAATAGAGGTTTTGTAATGAGGAGATTTTATACAGCTCAGACTGCAGCAGATAATGATTACCAAGCTGCTGGCAAATCATCTTAAAATGCTCCTTAGAGTCACTGCTGTAACAGAGCCCTCTGATGGTGACTGTAAAGCCAACCCCTTTGTTTTTTCATTCTCCCAGTGGTCTAGAAATGTTTGGATTTTAGCATGCAAACAGCAAAGAATTAAAATCTCCCAATCTGCTCCCTCTCAAACACCAAACAACACTATCTGTGACCTTCCCCATGAAAAAGTCTCATTTCATTCTGCCCTTATCCACTGCTGCACTATTCTCAATCACCATTTATATCTACAGGCTGAGCTTGTAGGACCACACCTGTGTCCCCTGCTCACCTCCTGTCTGGGCTTTTGGGGTTTGGTTTGGTTGGCTTTTTTTCATGTTCCCAACCAGCCTGCTCTGCAGTATGAGATGCTAAACTTGCTGCTCCTGTGTCTGAATGAACAATGTGAGTTACAAATAAAGACTCTGAGCATCCTGGCTGTACACAGAGGAGCTCCTAAGTTGCTGTTGTCTTTTGAGGAGAGCCAAGGGTAGCAGCATGTCAATGTGGGCACCGTGCTCAGCACACCAGAGTGGCCTTCTGGACTCGGATAAGCCTAAAGTGGTTCATCTTGCAAAGAGAACAGTTATGTTTAATGATAATAAGGCAATTAACCTCCTTAACAGTGAGTGCACAGACAACATATGGGCATGAGGGGAAGGAGGGAATGGGTAGGGGCACGAAGCAGACTCCTTTGCCTTAACAGCGTGTTCTAATGGGGATCATTTTGCACGACCTCCACTTGCAAAGTCCATGTAATTCCTTGTAGCAAGTCCCTCCACAAAGCAAGTAATTCCTTCTTCTTTGTTCCAAAAAAAATAAAATAAGCACATGCCAGAGATCTTGGCATGTGGGACCAAAACCCTTGGAAGCGATAGGCAGGCAATGCAGAAAGGAAACTCAAAGGGAAAAAAAAAAATCAAGTGGCAGTTATTAGCGGTAGTTACAAAAGCAGCAAAATGCAGCAAGTCACAAAAATAAAACCAAAGGACAAAGGAAACCTGAGCTTGCTTTACTTGAAGAGAGAGAGAGACAAAACCCCCTCATTTAGAGCAACAATTCAAAGCCCAGCAAGAAAATTCACCCCCACTGCTGAACCCAAAGTGAGAGAAGAGAAAAAAAGTAATCAGCCGCAGAGAAGCTGCTTGCTGAGCAAAGTTAATAGGTGTGACAGAGGGCAAAGGGCCCACGCCAGGGTGCTGCAGCCCAGGCAGAGAAGGGAGCTGCTGGGCAGGTGTGGGCTGTGCTACTGCAAAGCTCTGTGGTGATACTGAGCCTCAACTCCTCATGGTGGTGAGGTGAGGAAGCACACATGGGTTCTAACTAACCAGCTACACCACCTCCAGGAAATGCTTTGTTTCTCAGTCCCTCAGGGTGCTTTGCTGTTCTTTGGGTTTTTTTGTTTCAAGTGCTCTGTGTAGCACCTTACAGAACTGAGCTCTTAATTCTTCCATGAATCATAGAATCATAGAATGGTTTAGGTTGGAAGAGACCTCAAAGCTCAGCCAGTTCCAACCTCCCTGTGCCATAGGCAGGGACACCTCCCACTAGATCAGGTCACTCAAGACCTCATCCAACCTGGCCTTGAATACCTCCAGGGAGGGAGCAGCCACAACCTCCCTGGGCAACCTGTTTCAGTGCCTCGCCACCCTCACTGTGAACAACTTCCTCCTAACATCCCGTTTAAATCTCCCCTCTACCAGTTTAAACCCATTCCCCCTAGTCCTGTCATTACAAGACCTTGTGAACAGTCTCTCCCCAGCCTTCCTGTAGGCCCCCTTCAGATACTGGAAGGTGAAATATCAGCAGAGTCTAAAAGCTCACTTTAACAGGCCATTTTTCTGCTCCCCTATGCATTCCAGGCTGTTTGGGTTCCAGTCTCTCACCTGGCCCATGGGCCCTTCAGGGACAGTGCTACCCCTCTTACACTACAATCTCCAAACACCAAAGGGAGGCTGCTGGGCAGACACCAAACCAACCTCACAGCCTTGCTCTCCATACAGATTCACAGATTGCATCGAGTTGGAAGGACCCTCAAAGGTCATCTTGTCCAACTCCCCTGCACTCAGCAGGGACACTCCCAACTAATTCAAGCTGTCCAGGGATACATTAAGTCGGATTTCGAATGTCTCCAGGGACGGGGCCTCAACCACATCCCTGAGCAACCTGTTCCAGTATTTCACCACTCTCATTGTGCAGAACTTCCTCCTCATGTCCAACCTCAATCTCCCCTGCTCCACTTTCAAACCATTGCCCCTTGTCCTGTCCCTACCAGCCCTTCTAAACAGTTCCTCCCCAGCCCTCCTGTAGGTCCCCTTCAGATAGCACATTGTAGCTCTAAGGTGCTCCTGACTGCTGGAGGAGGAACACTGTAGAACAGGAAACTTTTTGTTCAGAATTCCCACATCTTTCCTGATCAAAAAATGTTGTGCTCAGAGCAAGAGCTTCCGCCCAGAAATTTCTGTTTCTTGGCATGTCAAAGCAACCTGTTCCAGTATTTCACCACTCATTGTGCAGAACTTCCTCCTGATGCCCAAGCTGAATCTCCCCTGCTCCACTTTCAAACCATTGCCCCTTGTCCTGTCCCTACCAGCCCTTCTAAACAGTCCCTCCCCAGCCCTCCTGTAGGTCCCCTTCAGATAGTGCATTGTAGCTCTAATGTCTCTACACATCTTACAGCCTCTCTACCCTCAGGCCACAAAGGAGACAAGCATTTTTCTTCATACAAGACTAAACCTTTAGTGCTTGAAGGAGCTAATATGTACAAGATCTCCATGCTCCAGGTTGTGCACCTCTTTTTTTTTCCTCCAACTCATGCTAGTAGCCCACAACATTAGGATGAAGGCTGCTCCTACAGCAAAAATTAGGAGTTATAGTCTTAAAAACAGCAGGGGTCATTCCTTAATGATCCCAAAAAGACTACTCACAGGAGGCAGGGAAGGTAGAGGGTAGGTCACAGACATCACGGCTGTATGTTAAACACAGAACATTTTAGAGTACACTTGGATTTTTTAAAAAGCCTCTTAAAACCAGAACTGAAATACAGCTTCAGTGACCCTATAATGACCTTCTAAGAGACAAACAGCTTCACAATTCTTTTTTTATCACTGGTTGCTTTTTTCTTTTCTTTTCTTTGCATTTCAATAGAGGATTCCTCTTGTGTGTTTGCATCTCTCCTACTAGAAAAGCCAGGACAGATGCTGACCTGTCACCACAGGGCACACCTTCCAAAATGCTGCAACCCCCACCTTTGAATATCAAAATATTAATAATGGGCACCTCACAACAGTGACATGTGGCCATGCTGTGTGACCAGTCAAAGCTTAGCTGTGCAGATTTCCTTTGCAGCCATATGGAAGAGAATTAATTTTGCAGCTATGTTTTGAACTTCTCTCTAGTGCTGGGGGCAGGTAGGTCTCAGAAAACTTTCTCACTGATAGGGATCTAGAAGAGCAATCAGAGAGCACTCAAAGCAGTCTGGCAGTGAAGGTTTGACACAGGCCTGGAGGGTGTTCAGTGGCCACAGAAACCAACAGCAGTGTTTCCATTACAGCAACAGGCATGGCTCTGATCCGTACAAACCCTGAGCAACCAACCACCATCCCATCCACCTACGCCTCACAGGTGATTCCTGGCTCACCTGTGAATCTGTCCCAAGCAGAACTGCAGGCCACAGCACAGGACACAAAGGCAATGCAGACAATGTGTGCCTGGTTTAATACGGTTTGGCTTTCTATGGGACCCAGCAGCCCCTCTGTGGTCAGACCAGGATGCACAACAGCAAAAAAAACCCCAACAGATCCCTTCCCCCAGGTTACACTGCAGAATAATCACCTACCTCAGCCTCTGCTTCAAACTACAGGATCATGAGGCTCTAGATCAGCAAGTTCCCATCACCTTTTTCATCTTGCTTGTGCATGTTCTACCTCAAGGCACAACCTGTGTTTGTGTCTCCCAATCTGTGTACACTACTGTGTGAAAATTCTTACATTCCACATGATTTCATCCTAAATTAACAGTCTGGAAGTTCAGCTTGACACAAACAGATCCAGAACCTTTCCCTAAGGCAACCTGGTGCACAGCATTCTGCTCCTGACTGCTGGAGGAGGAACACTGTAGAACAGGAAACTTTTTGTTCAGAACACCCACATCCTTCCTGCTGATCAAAAAATGCTGTTCTTAGAGCAAAAGCTTCAGCCCAGAAATTTCTGTTTCTTGGCATGTCAGAGCAACCTGTTCCAGTATTTCACCACTCTCATTGTGCAGAACTTCCTCCTCATGTCCAACCTCAATCTCCCCTGCTCCACTTTCAAACCATTACCCCTTGTCCTGTCCCTACCAGCCCTTCTAAATAGTCCCTCCCCAGCCCTCCTGTAGGTCCCCTTCAGATAGCGCAGTGTAGCTCTAAGGTGCTCCTGACTGCTGGAGGAGGAACACCGTGGAACAGGAAACTTTTCATTCAGAATTCCCACATCTTTCCTGCTGATCAAAAAATGCTGTTTTCAGAGCAAGAGATTCAGCCCAATAATTTCTGTTTCTTGGCATGGCAGAGCTGTGGAAATACCACAAGCTGGTAGCAGAAAAAAACAACTCAATTGTCTGGGACAGAAGAAAGGTTAAGGGGTGAAGGAAGCCACTTACAAGGGGTTTTCTCCCGTGTTAATAGCCAGGCAAAAGGAAAACCACACAGTGTTAGTAGAGTCAACACCTGACCCAGCTGTTCATACCCTCCGAGCCATAAAGTCTGGAGTAGCCAGGACAGAGCGTGGAGGCGGGGAAAATGCAGGGTTTATGGAATCGTAAGAGAGGAATTTTTCAGCTGAATGAACAGTCATGTGGTAGATGTGCTCAAAGTTGCTCGGAGAGGAGATCAGACGGGAGTGATGATGAGGGAACGGATAAGGGGAGCGCTGCTATCAAAGACAACAGAGAGAGAAAGCAATGAAGGATGGTTGAACAGGTTACATCGGCCACAGCAGTCCAACACTGAAGGGCAGCCAGACAGCAAACCTGCTCGCCTGCCAATGCACAGGGGCTTACACTGTCACCCCCAGTCCTCTGAGCACCTTCCTTAGGCGGTGTCACAGGGGCCTGCTGCCCTTGTTGCTGTGGCTAGAACGTTAAAAGAACAAATAGAACTTTTAAGTCGTTGGGAATGGGTTCCAGTATTTATTGTTGTTGTCGTTACTGTTGTTACGGTTAGCAGGAGAGTTCAAAGAGCACCGCAGTTGTCCAAGGCGCTTTACAGACAGTCGAGAAGCATCAGTGCCCTGCCTTGAGGAGCTTACAATCTAAAACCCGACAGAACACAAACAAAGGAAGGCTGAGCACAGGTGAGATGGTGCGGGGAGAGGAACAGCTGAGGATACACAAATGGTTAAAGAGTGTCAGAGGTTTCCTTCTGTTACTCATGCACTTCAGTGGGGCTCCATTAAAAACAACCCACAGATGCCATTGCTAATGGGGGGAGGGAGGAGGAACAACGTTTTGACAGGAGAGGACACAGGTGGCATGGGAAGGTGAGCTGGTTAGTGTCAAGACAACTGGGACAGGTGACACAGATGACAGGCGACCTGTCCCCACCGCCCACCCACTCGATCCTCACTGCGCTGTGGCGATGAAGGGACCTTGCACCGCCGCCTCCATGCTGCAGGTGATGGGGCCCTTAGTAAGGTGCAGAAGGAATGAGAAACTCCACTGTTTCCAACTGCTCAGCTGAGCACTGTGTTCCCAGAAGGGGACAGAATAAGGAAAGAGAGGGGAGAACTAATCCTGCACATCGAACAGAAATCATTTCTAACTCATCTCCGCAGAAGGTGCTCTTGTACCTGACAGGCAGCTAAATCCAGGTTTAAAGGAAGAGCAGTTCACAGATTGCACTGGGTTGGAAGGGACCCTCCAAGGTCATCTTGTCCAATCCCCCCTGCAGTCAGCAGCGACACCTCCAACCAAATCAGGCTGCCCAGGGCCACATGTCAAGGCTCTGCCTCCCTCCCTGTGCCGTCTCTGTTTTTCTAGCAGGGCAGCCTGCTCGGGGATGGGTTTGCCCAACAGCTGCTAGCAGATTGGAACACCTTTCCTGATCACTAACTCCTAATACTCTCTGCCCTTTGTCCAGCTGGCTTCATCACCTTACACCAAAGAGATCTGAGTAACCTTAGAAACGTCAGGACTTAAAAAAAATCAAAATATGGTAAAAATACAGCTTACCCCTCCACTAAACCTAAGGCACTACTTTTTGTATGCAGAACATATTCAAGTTTGGAAGAACGTTGAAGTCACATCCCAATACATCTTTAGCAAACATTATTGTCCTCTTCATTTCAGCTGGTAAAATCCAACTTTTAAAAAGGTTGTTTTGTTTTGAAACACATGGCTATATGATGAGGCTTTGCATGTTGAACAAAAAACGTCAAGTACCACATCAGGGCATGTGAAGACGTTGTACAGATCCAGTTTTTAGGGGCGAGGTTTATCAGCATCTAAAATACCAGAAAAAGAAGCCACCACATTCCAGGAATGATCCAAGGAAAGCAGACTCTGCTGAGTTACCTGGTGACAACAGGGAACTAGCATCGAAGCCAGCAATGCTCCTAAAAGCCAATAAAGGGAGAAGGAGGAGTCTCTAAAACCACGAGCTAAAAAGCAGCAAAGTAGGCCAGCTGCAGACCAGAGGAAAATATTTTAGCCAGCATTCATGAACGTGAGAAAGCCATGACATGGAAAACATTTTCTAAATGATCCTCCATGGAACTTTCTCCGGGGACTCCACCTTTAGATGCATGCAGAGGCTTCCCACTTTCTTCAAACAAAAATACCAAGTGTGGGTTAAGTACTGGTTTGCTCTAGAAAAGGTTTCTCATTTGAAACAAGCAAAGCTTCACACATCATCGAGAATGGAGGTATAATGGCACGTGTATAATAATGAGGTCAGATTGAAGCATCATGGTCAAATATAAAGGCAGTCAAGACCAGCTTTTGCATGTAAAATATTTAGGCATGCAGAATATGAAAGCAAAAACAATCCTGTACATCTGATGTACACAGAGAGGTGGTCTGTGCTGCAGTTAAGTGCAGTTCCCAGATTTCAGATCTTCACTAGAAAGGAGCATCCACGATAAAAAGTGGCTTCAAGGAACAAGAGGGCAGAAGGGAGGCCAGACTGTACGGCCAGTTAATTGGTGACAGGCTGCTAGGGAAGAAAAACATGTGAATAAATGAGTTTGGGGATATACTAACAGGAACCATTCTACATTGCACAAAACAAGATCACCACCCAGATTTAGTATCCACATCAATAAACCACAAATAAGTACTGATTATGGCTCTGGTAACAGCAAACGACAGCTCCTGGTTTCTGTTGCATGGTAGCCCACAAACCTGCTTGTCCAAGTCAGGAAGGAAGGATGCAAATTTACAACTGCCTGATAACCTCTAATGCTTTCTCTTTTAAATCTGATCTCACTTTGAGCCCTTCTGCCCAAGCACAGGGCTACACTGGAGGCAAGGGTGTGCATTCGTGGAGAGAACAAGGTGGGACTAGGCTGCAGGTTGTCATAACTGTAGCTCTCTGTCCATGTCATATGCCTGCTGCATACCAAGAGCTGGGAAACCACGCACAGAGAAAGCATCTTTTCCCCTTGCACAGCAGCAGCAGCAAGGGCAAGCACATGCAATGTGTTGCACATATGTAAGCATCTGCTGCCACAAGCCTGAGCTGAAAGCCTTCCACTTACCCAGTTTTCATTTTGCACATTTACAATAGGAACTAAACTCCCTAAAACTGCTGTTCTAAAAGACAGCATCAAGAACAGCAGTGAGCAGAAAGCCAAGGGAGCTCCTGCAGTCTCTGCCTCCACCAGGCAGTGATACCAGGGACAAGGCAGTGTTATGTCTCCTCCTGCCCACCACCACACCACAGCCCAGACACACCGGGGCCATCACCACCAGTTCTAATCTTGTGCTTCATGCAATTTTTCTCTGAAAAAGGCAGCAGAGGGAGGTTAGTGGGACTGCAGAGAGAGCTCTGGATTGGATTCACATTGCATATATAAAGTGAAGATGCATCTGCTCCTAAGTAAGTATAAATGCATCTATCTAGAAGAAAATTGTTGTTTGCTTTCCAAAGTTCATCCGGGGATGCTAGACAAAAGCTAGGCTGAGCTGGCTACTGAGTTTGGGACAATCTCATCCAACACAGATTAAAATATCAATTTGCTATTTGAACCTGTTTATTACTGAGGATCTTTCTGCCTACGTAGCACCATGCTGACTTCGGGGAGAGCCCATGCTGTATGAAACAACTTGGATCAGTAGATCCAGCCCCATTTATAATTGCTCAAGGAAGCTGGAAGAAACTTTGCCCCCTGAAGTCTCTCATACACTTTCTTCATTCCAGTGTCTCCTAAAAAAGAAGCTGTGCCACCTAAAGCAGTAGTTGGATGAAGAGAATTTGAGCAAAGGATGAGCCTGGCACTACCTGTTCCCCCTGGTGGCAGCCCTCTTGAAACGGAAACCTGCATTTGATCATCTCCTTTCATCAACAGGAACAGGCATTCCCAAAGGAAAACCCAACAGTCTCTTGAAGAAAAACATCTTTCTAATACTAATCTATT
This sequence comes from Psilopogon haemacephalus, assembly GCA_013396835.1. Lineage (NCBI taxonomy): Eukaryota > Metazoa > Chordata > Aves > Piciformes > Megalaimidae > Psilopogon > Psilopogon haemacephalus. The sequence goes on from VWZI01000493.1 coordinate 97,434, forward strand.
GAAAAATAAAAGAACCAGAGGGGTGGCTGGGGCCACTTCCCTGGAGGTGTTTGCAGCCAGGCTGGATGAGGCTCTGTCAAGCCTTATCTAGGGTAAGGTGTCCCTGGGCATGGCAGGGGAGTTGGAACTAGATGATCCTTGTGGTCCCTTCCAACCCTGACTGATTCTATGATTCTAACTGCAGCTCTGTTTTGCCATGTGTTTGTAACCCATGGGTATGCCAGTGGAAAGAAAACCATCTGGAGGGAAATTGCATTGCAAAGGGTGACTTCCAACAACTGTCACCTGTCATCTTTAAGCCTTGAGGAGCCCTGACTGATTCTATGATTCTGTGTTCCAGATGAAAAATCATCACATGTGTTAGACTAGCACAAACCTCCCCCACCTCCCCCAAAATAAGACCTATTCACCTTTTTGGAACAAGGCATGAATCCAGTGAAGGAATTCCACAATCTGTAAAGTAACTGCCACGTAGATGAATTGCACAGAGAGCTGGAGGAGTGTTTTTTACCTTCTCTACTGATTCTCCACGAAGCATCTTCCTAGCCTTTAGATTTATCTTTTAAATCAAACACTAGATGCTGTCATAATGTTACAGGCACAGACAACCCCTTTTCTTTCTGTGGCTGAGAAGCAAAAGTTTGGAATAAAGCAAAGGAACCCTAAGTCCAGTCAAACACCTTACAGGAAGCTGTTTTCTAAGTAAAAGCTGCCTGGACTGAAGTAGCTCTTGACAGCACTTTTATTCAGCTCAAGTTGCACTTTCGAATTCCCACACCTTCAACTGCTTCAGCTACTGCAATTCTGTACCCTAATGGGTAAGATTACAAAGACAATAAAGCCACAAAGAAGAGGCAAGAGCTGGAGCACCTCTGCTATGAGGATAGGCTAAGGGAGCTGGGGTTGTTCAGCCTGGAGAAAAGGTTTCAGGGACACCTTAGAGCTGCCTTCCAATACCTGAAGAGATCCAACAGGGAGGCTACAGAGGGATTATTCATAAAGGTGCCTAGCGACAGGACAAGGAGCAATGGTTTGAAGCTGAGGGAGAGTAGGTTTAGACTGGATCTTAGGAAGAAGCTCTTCAGTATGAGGGTGGTGAGACCCTTCAGTATGAGAGTGGAATAGGCTGGAGAGGGACTTTTCATAAGGGTGTCTAGAGACTGGCCAAGGGGGAATGGTTTGAAGCTGAGAGAGAGTAGGGTTAGACTGGGTATTAGTATTCACTGCAAGAGTGGTGAGACTCTGGAACAGGCTGCCCAGGGAGGTTGTGGATGCCTCCTCCCTGGGGATGTTCAAGGCCAGGTGGAATGAAGCCTTGAGCAGCAGACTCTGGCTGAGAGGTGCCATGCCCATGGCAGGGTGGGTGGAGTAGATGATCTCTGAGGTCGCTTCCAACCTAAGTCATTCTGTGACTGCAAGTTGCTGCTGCAGAAAATCCCCATCCAACTGACTTTACTTGCAGTGACATCTCCCAGCACCAAGACTGACACCTACTTGCAGAAACGAGTTTTTAACAGGAACTTGAAAAAGAAGCTGCAGCAGGAGAACAAGTCCAGAAATCAATTCTATATTGTACACATTTTCTAATGTCTTCTCGTGACTTTTAAGTCTGGAAAGTGAATTTCTGTCACAATAGCCTATTGATGAGTAAGAAACAAAGTATCAGTCCTAACTTCAAATACTACTACCTCAAGGCTGGCATAATTTGAATGAATTTGAACGTAAAAGCCATTTAGAGATGAAACAGCTGAAGAAATACAAATCTGTATAAGCCTAGAAAATGCCCTTCTGCAGATAAAATCATCCCTCCTTTTACACTTGCCAACTTTTGATTCCCATGAGCTTTCAGCTACTGATGGTGTGAAATGAGATGTCTTTTGCTCTATCTTTAGCAGCAGTTTATTTTCTCTGCTTGAGAAGAGCCAGAATTACTTGGAAGAACTCACCAGAAGTAGAAAAGTGGCGGGGGGGGAAGTTAACACAAAAGCTACTCGGAAGCAAATTACCATTCTTGGGTGAAGGGTGAAGAGAACAGGTCTTGTGTGGAGTGGCTGGGGAGGGACTTTTTAGGCTATCAGGGAGGGACAGGACTAGGGGGAATGGAGCAAAGATGGAGGTGGGGAGATGCAGATTGGATGTGAGGAGGAAGTTGTTCAGCATGAGAGTGGTGAGAGGCTGGAATGGGTTGCCCCTGCAGGGAGGTGTTTGGGGCCAGATCCCTGGAGGTGTTTGGGGCCAGGCTGGCAGAGGCTGTGGGCAGCCTGATCTAGGGTAGGGTGTCCCTGGGCATGGCAGGGGGGTTGGAACTAGATGATCCTTGTGGTCCCTTCCAACCCTGACTGATTCTTTGATTCTGTTCTATGATTCTAGGTAGGATTGTTTGGTCTGGAGAGAGGAGGGTTGAGGGGAGACCTTCTGGCTTTCTACAACTCCTTAAAAGGAGGATGGAGAGAGATGAGTGTTGGTCTCTACTCCCAAGTAACTAGCAATAAGATGAGAGGAAATGGTCTCAAGTTGCACACCAGGGGACATTTAGACTGGACACGAGGCACAATTTCTTTCCTGGAAGAGTGGTCAGGTGTTGGAAAAGGCTGCCCAAGGAAGCAGCAGAGTCACCATCACCAGAGATGTTAAAAAAACATCTGGACATGGCATTTTGGGCACATGGTTAAGTGGTCATGGTGGCTTTGGGTTGCTGGTTGGACTTGATCTTAGAGATCTTTTCTAACCTCACTGATTGCATAGTTGGTTCTTTGTTTCACATTAGGCATATGTACACGCCCAGCCAGGGAAGGCAAACACTACTTGCCAACTTCCCTTGGCCCTTCTAGGTCTGCACTACTCATTTTTTATACACAAACAGAGACACACAATGCTGCATTTCTGCTCAAGAAATATACTTGTTATTGAGAGGTTTCTCCAGAGTGTCTCTCTCATGAGATTTGAAGTCAATCCTTTCCCTTGCATTGCATGTTCCATCTAAGAAAAACACAGGGCCAGAAAGGCTCATGTGCAAAATGCAATCCAAAAGCACCATTTGATGCAAAACAGAGGTATGGTGAAGATCTGAGGACCAGAGGTTGTGCTCCTTAGCTCCTCAACTAGTGCAACTTCATGCACATTCTATTTTCTACTCTTACTGTTGTTTCCCTTGGGCTTTTCAGCATCTCAAAATCTCAATTTCAGGATCTATTTCCTGCTCTCCGCACAAACTCTGCTCTACTGAATACTGCCTTCAGTTCTGGTGTCCCCAGTGTAAGAAGGACACACAACTGTTGGATCAAGTCCAGAGGAGGGCCACAAGGATGATCCACGGGCTGGAGCACCTCTCTGTGTGGACAGGCTGACAGAGCTGGGGTTTTCAGCCTGGAGAAACAGTTTTCTGAGTAAAAGCTGCCTGGACTGAAGTAGCTCTTGACAGCACTTTTTTCCATCTCAGGTTACACTTTTGAATTCACACACCTTCAAGTCCCTCAGCTAATGCAATTCTGTACCCTAATGGGTAGGAATACAAACACAATAAAGCTACAAAGAAGATGCAAGGGCTGGAGCACCTCTGCTATGAGGATAGGCTGAGGGAGCTGGGGTTGTTCAGCCTGGAGAAGAGAATACTCCAGGGACACCTTAGAGCTGCCTTCCTATATCTGAAGGGACACTACAGGAAAGCTGGAGAGGGACTTTTCAACAGGGTGTCTAGCAAGAGGACAAGGGGGAATGTTTTTAAGCTGAGGGATAGTAGGTTTAGACTGGATCTGAAGAGTAAGTTCTTCAGCTGCCCAGGGAGGCTGTGGATGCCTCCTCCCTGGAGGTGCTTAAGGCCAGGCTAGATGAGGCTTTGGGCAGGCAGGTCTAGTTGAGAGGCTTCCTTGCCCATGGCAGGGGGGTTGGAGTAGATGATCTCTGAGGTTCCTTCCAACCTAAGCTGTTCTTTGATTCTGTGATTCTAACAATGATGTTCATTTCAGGCAGCACTTCTGTCCTAATGCCTGTGTCTTATGGTTGCACTCACATCACCTGTGTGATATCCTATAGTATCATATCCAATTACCTTTCCTACAGCGCTAATTAGCATTTTCTCAACCACATCTGTGTCATCATGGACCACTTTAGACAACAACACAGAACACACAAACAAGATGCTCAAGGAGTAATGATGCTCTCCTATGAACAAAGCATTAATTGGTCTTCAACTCACAAAAAACCTCATTAACTTCTAGGTGAGCATTGCCCACTTAAGGTTTTGTGGAGACAAACATATGTGGGTGCTATTACATGGTTTCTTTTCCTGACTTGCAGCTTAAAAGCTTTTTTGTTCTATAGAAGAAATTCTGTTCTGCTGAGATTAGTTAATTTGGAGAAAACACCCAAAAAATAGCACTTTTGGCACGATAAGAAAATTTAGGTCACTGCACACTGTTAAGCTGCTACAGTGCCCACTGTCTGAGGGAAAAAAAGTCTGTCAAGAGAGAGGCTAAGCTGGAGCAAAAGGTGGGAAGAAAAGAAAGGAATCAGAGCACAGCTCACAAAGAAATGAACTGCTCTTTCCATTCCCACAAAGGACACAGGCTGAAATCATCTTTCGCCCCGCCTTCTATTGGTCATAAAAGTTATAATCCCCACTGAGAGGTCTTCAAACCCAGGAGGCATCCTCCTTCTCCTCCTCCTTTTGATGCCTAAGTGTCACCATCTTTGTTTAAGGAGCAGAGCACGTTCAGCACCATTTCCCCAGTTACATTGCTCCTCCACAAACCACATCAAGGCTCTGAACACACGTTTGAAACTGCCCTTGTCTTGCTCCCTCTCATCTGCAGCTTCTGTGGCAATGGGTCACTCTCAGGTGTATTTTTGTACTTACCATTGGAAGGTCTTTGAGAATTTGTATGCCATCTCCTGGCCCCATATGTGCTATGTGGTTAAAATTAGTTGGGTTAGAAATTAATTTATTTCTCATTTCTGGATCACGTAGCATCTCCCTGGAAGAGAAAAGAGTCTGTTTAGATATTTCATCTCAGGTGGGGATGGAGCATATATGAAACATGTACAGCTTAGTTTATCAGCTGCTTCAAATGGAAATTAACCATGTTAACTGTGATAAACCCTTGCTGTCAGGACTGGCATGGACAAGCTTCCAGCTTGAAGAAAAGGCAAAAGGCCTGAAGAAAAAAAATGCTCTTTTCAGGCTGACAGCCCAGTTACTGACAATCAAAGATAATTCCAACCACTGTGAGCTGATAAAAAGCTCTGTAAGATGAGCAAAAGCAGAACTCATTTGTGATGGATTACGAAGTGGAGATGAAAATGAAATAAGAAATATGGAAACAGGATTGAAATAGTACTGCAGTACCTTTCTCAGTCTGTGGTCAGAATTAAAAGCTCTTCAAAATAGCAAGGATGCATTTCAGTACTCAGAACAAATAAAACTTCAGAAAGACCAGCTCAGAAAAGGCAAAGACAAGGACTTGAGTTTTATCTCCACTGTACCCAGCTGCTACTTTTCTTAGAGCCAAAACAGACAGGAAACCTGAGAGGCAACTGTCAGTGGGAGACACTGGAAATGTTCTTGGAGAAGACTGAAAATGTTCTTGGAGTGTAAGACTGCACAGTAGCAGCACATCTTAGGTGAGTGACCAGAAATGGTCAGAACACCCTCTGTGAACAGGTGCAGTGCAGACCTACTTTTACTGCTGTGCTGGTTTGAACTAATTGGAGGATTTGAATTAGAAATTAAGACTATAGGCTGAGAAATGAAAACACGTGATGTCACTTCACTCACAGCTTTACTGAGAAAGAAATAAAAAAAAATTGTAAGAGTTGTAACCCAAATATAGGTAAGTTAGACTGCTTCAGACTGGTCTGGGCTGTGGCTGGCTCCTTTGTCCCTGCCTTTTGTAGCTGATTCTCAATAATTTCACTAACTTGTTTCCTGCTGCTAACCTCCCATGCCCATCTACCTTTGCCTATCTGCTGCATCAACAGGTGTGAGGTAAGATTGGGGAAGGGGGGAAAGGTGGTAGAGGTGGTTAGNTAAAAAAAAATTGTAAGAGTTGTAACCCAAATATAGGTAAGTTAGACTGCTTCAGACTGGTCTGGGCTGTGGCTGGCTCCTTTGTCCCTGCCTTTTGTAGCTGATTCTCAATAATTTCACTAACTTGTTTCCTGCTGCTAACCTCCCATGCCCATCTACCTTTGCCTATCTGCTGCATCAACAGGTGTGAGGTAAGATTGGGGAAGGGGGGAAAGGTGGTAGAGGTGGTTAGAAACCTCTCTTAGGAATTTTGATCTCTGGGAGGGCTGTGGTATTTCTGTATTACCTTTTCATGTATATATCTGTAAATATCTGTGATACATTGTAAATATTGGCTGGTATATTGTGCATAGCTGCAAATATAAAGCTTCACTTATTAACTTCCAGCTGGCTGAGTCCTAGTCTGGGTTATTTCACCGTGGTGGGGGGCAGGCAATTGCCAAACCACCACAACTGCCACGTGGGAAAGCGTTTGTGACCTCTTAAAGGCATCTATTAGAAACACATCCTCTGAAGAGGTGAGTTTGCTGAGAGGTACAGAATGACTAGGTAGATGAAACTACAAATAAATAAATAAATATTTTTTAAAACCCCAGATATCTTGGAATACTGCTGAGTACAGAATAGTCTGCAGGAAGAAAATCAAGAGTCTGAAAGTATTTAATCCATATGCATAGTTAGCAGGGTAACCTCCTTTGGCAAAGTGTTTATTACAGATCTTTATGTAGGTATACAGTAGATGTGTACCCCTCTGTGTGTACCCCCCTGTATCCAGTATGTGGAGGCATGCATTCCAAATTACAGCTGCTTCACACAATTACACTGAGCTAAGAAGTACTTGTGTATCCAGTGCAGATCCATGTGCTGACTGCTGTAAACACAGATTAAACATTGAGGATTAACACAATAGTGAAGAGACAGAAACATCTGAGGGGGCATTCCAGAAAGCAATAAATGAAGTACTACACTTGAGAAGAGCAGAGAAGAATCCAGGAGGGACCTTGTAGCTGCCTTCCAATACCTGAAGGGATCCTACAGGACAGGCTGCAGAGGGACTTTTCATAAGGGTGTCTAGTGACAGGACAAGGGGGAATGACTTTAAGTTGAGGGAGCATAGGTTTAGACCAGATCTTAGGAGGAAGTTCTTCAGTCAAGGGTGGTGAGACACTGGCACAGGTTACCCAGGGAGGTTGTGGATGCCTCCTCCCTGGAGGTGTTCAAGGCCAGGTTGGATGAGGCCTTGAGCAGCTGAGTGCAGCTGAGAGGTGTCCCTGCCCATGGCAGGGAGGCTGAAGCAGCTGACCACTGAGGTCCCTTCCAACCTAAGGCATTCTAGGATTCTACACTGCCATCAGTCACTGTCCTTCAGGGCCTACAGGCATGTACAGAGGGCAAGGACATGTTGAATACAGACCTCCTCTGCTGCATCCTCTCCTCCTCTGGAACTCTGAAGGAGTAGCGCCGTTTGTTGTTGATGTTTCGCACCATTTGCTTCCGGCTGTTATCTGATGTCTCAGGCACTACGAGTTCATCACCCTCTGAAATCAACACAAACACAGTGACCCTGGGAGGGTGACTCAGTAGGTATCCTCTCTCCCTCTGCTTTTGGTGTTGTTGCACACCACTTAATGCCCACCAAACCTCAACAAATGCTCTGCGGCTTTTCTGGATGTCCTTTGTCACTCTCTCACCTATTATACAGCAACAGACATAACCTTTCTCCACCTGTGAGCTGCCACAACTGCATCCACAAAATGTCACTGATTAGTTCTTTCAAGCAAAACAGAGATGCTCAGAGGGCTACAGCAGCTCTGCTATGAGGACAAGCTACAAGAGCTGGGGCTCTGCAGCCTGGAGAAGAGAAGGCTTTGAGGAGACCTTAAAGTAGCTTTCCTATATCTGAAGGGGGCCTACAAGAGGGCTGGAGAGGGACTGTTCACAAGGTCTTGTAATATCAGGATGAGGAGGAATGAGTTCAAACTGGCAGAGGAGAGATTGAAACTGAATGTTAGGAGAAAATTCTTTGCAGTGAGGGTGGTGAGACACCAGAACAGGCTGCACGGGGAGGTTGTGGCTGCTCCCTCCCTGGAGGTGTTCAAGGCCAGGCTGGATGAGGCCTTGAGCGACCTGATCTAGTGGGAGGTGTCCCTGCCTATGGCACAGGGGGGTTGGAACTGGATGATCTTTGAGGTCCCTTCCAACCTAAACCATTCTAGCTAACAAGGATATGTTTGAGAGATTACTTTCTACAATGCACTGATCCAAACAAAACAAAACAAACAATAATTTGTAAGCAAAAAAAAAAACCAGCAAAAAAACAGTGAAAATTGGCTTCTCATTACTTACCTGCCATTTTATTTTTGAAATATATTAATCTAACTGTCTCCAGGCCTAAAAGGTTTAGTGATCCTTCTGTATTCAAGGGTCGTACCTGAAAGAAAGAAAACCAGTCTCTGTAGTAGCAATAACTCACATTTCTATAGGTGCATCTCATTCTGAAAGCCTCAAGGTGCACTAGAAACTCTGTAAAAGCAGCACTGTAATAAAGTCAACCAGAGCATTAAATGGGTAGTCTTGTGCCAAATATTAATCAAAGTATTAAATCCCAATCTGCTGTGTAGGGGGGGAAAAAATGCTGCAATTGCTTATTAAACCAAAGTTTCGACATCGAGAAGAGTAGTGGAAATTTAATCTAACAGGCCAGATTCTTCTACCCTCCTTAAGGTGGTTAATAGCTGAGCACCTGATTTTTTCACTATTTATCCTTACAGCAACATCTTGATCTGCATCTGACTTGAGCCTGATTGACTGGCAAGACCACAGAGGCAATTTCTTGTTGCTCCACATCACTGGAGTGCCAGTAAAGGAGTCACACTGACAGTGGTACAAAGCTGAATTCAGTCTAAACTATGGGGGGGGAAAAAAAAAACAACCCCTTTTATTTTTTTTCTTTTCAAATTTAGCTGAGCAAACATCAAGGAAATGTGAGTTTGAAAAAGCTTCTTCCCTCTGCTAAGTCATCATCCTGGTTTCGTGTTTTTACTGGTTGAACCCATAATGTTCTATGCTTTTGCATAGGAAATTATCATTAGCAATGGGGGACTTTAATAAGGATATTCTTGATGTCACTGTCTCATTGGGTAGGGCCAACCCCAGGCACATATCAAGGCTGGGTGCAGAGTCTGTTGAGAGTAGCCTTCCAGAAAACGATTTGGGGATGTTGGTAGATGAGAGGCTCCTCATGAACCAGCTTCAGAGAGACCTGGTCAGGCTGGGCTGATAGGCTGAGACCAATGGGCTGAAGTTTAACAAGGCCAAGTGCAGGCTCTTACACTTTAGCCACAATAACCCATGCAGCACTAAAGACTGGGGAATGAGTGGCTGCAGAGCAGCCTGGCAGAGGGACCTGGGACTGCTGGGTGACAGCCAGATGGATATGAGCCAGCAGTGTGCCCAACTGGCATGGAAGGCCAATGGCATCTTGGCCTGTATCAGGAATAGTGTGGCCAGCAGCACTGGGGATGTCATTCTGCCTCTGTACTGGCACTGCTGAGGCCTCACCTCGAGCACTGTGTGCAGCTCTGGGCCCCTCACTGCAATAAAGATACTGAGGTGCTGGAGTGGCTCCAGAGGAGAGCAATGAGACTGGGGAAGGGATGGGAGGCAAAATCTGATGAGGAGAGCCTGAGGGAGCTGGAGGTGTTCAGCCTGGAGAAGAGGAGACTCAGGGGGGACCTTATCACACTCCACAATTACCTGAAGGGAAGTAAGGTGGGGGTCAGGCTCTTCTCCCAGGCAACTTGGGACAAGATGAGAGCACATGACCTGAAGCTGTGCCAGGGGAGGCTTAGATTGAATGTTAGGAAGCAATTCCTCATGGAAAGGGTAATTGAACACTAAAACAGACTGCCCAGGGAGGTGTTGGAGTCACCCTCTCTGGAGGTGTTTAAGGAAAGGTTGGATGTGGCACTTAGTGACGTGGTCTGTTCCATGTGGCTGTGTTAGGTCATAGGCTGGACTTGGTGATCTCAGAGGTCTATTCCAGCCTCACTAATTCCTGTGCTTCTGTGATTCCACAGTAGCAAAGTATGACTGAGCCTAGCTTTTGACAGACACTGAAACATTTCTACCTTACCTTTTTGAGAGGAATAGTCTGAATCCACTCCATGGAGTTGACGTCAAAGATATCAATTGCATTTTCACTGTACACAGAGAGGTATGGTGCATTGTAACCTGTGAGGAAATGATAAGGGCATGTGCTTTGAGACAAAATCTCATGGTTTACTTAGGTTTATTTTTCAAAAGTAATAAATAAATCCACAATCCAACAGCAACCTAAAACTGCAAAATTGTGCTAGGGGAGGTTTAGGTTGGAGATTAGGAGAAATTCCTTTTCTGCAAGAGTGGTCAGGCAATGGAACAGGCTGCCCAGTCAGGTGGTGCAGTCACCATCCCTGGAGGTGGTCAAGAAACCTGTGGCCATAGCACTTTGGGACATGGTTTAACAGCCATGGTGTGGTTGGGTCAGTTGTTGGACCCAATGACCTTAGAGGTCCAAACAAAACAACTCTGTGATTCTATGACTATGCAGCAAATGACCATCAGCTGGAGCTCAACACCATGAGAGAGTTCATAAAAACCTCCATGCTTCCTTCTACCTTTAATTCTCTTCTTTTATGGATTGTAAAGAGAATTCTTGTGATACTACTTAGCTGGCACATTTCCCCAGGATAGATTGGTTTTTTTTTTTCACTGGGACCACTTGTAAAGGAGAATTTGTTATTTCCATGTTGGGAAGAAGACTGCCAGCGTCTGCCAAGAGCAGCAAGAGCATCTAATTGGTGTTTAAATGTACCAGGTTTTACTACAAAATACAATTCCACAGGGCCACGAAGATGCTCAGAAGGCTGGAGCACCTCTGCTATGAGAACAGGCTGAGAGTTGAGGCTCTGCAGACTGGAGAAGAGAAGGCTTCCAGGAGACCTTAGAATAACCCTCTGACTAAACTAAGAATGCTGACAGAAGATGAGAACATGCACTGACCTGTCAGGATATTAATACAGGTAGGGATCACCTCAATCATAGAATGGTTTAGGTTGGAAGGGAGCTCAAAGCTCATCCAGTTCCAACCCCCCTGTGCCATAGGCAGGGACACCTCCCACTAGAACAGTTCACTCAAATAGAATCATAGAATGGTTTAGGTTGGAAGGGAGCTCAAAGCTCATCCAGTTCCAACCCCCCTGTGCCATAGGCAGGGACACCTCCCACTAGAACAGTTCACTCAAATAGAATCATAGAATGGTTTAGGTTGGAAGGGAGCTCAAAGCTCATCCAGTTCCAACCCCCCTGTGCCATAGGCAGGGACACCTCCCACTAGAACAGTTCACTCAAATAGAATCATAGAATGGTTTAGGTTGGAAAGGAGCTCAAAGCTCATCCAGTTCCAACCTCCCTGTGCCGTAGAGGTAGGGACACCTCCCACTAGAACAGGTCACTCAAGGCCAAGGAGAGAGAGCAAGCAGACTGACCCACCCAGAAGGTGACTTACAGCAAGAAGATGGAGTTGCAGGCCACATCAGTTCCTGTTGTCGAGACCTTCGTCCCTGGCAGTCAACGTAAACCCCTACGCTGCTAAAACACAGCAGGTATTCTTTGTTTGAGATTTCGACTGCACAGATGGCATCGGTGGGCTGCTGCGAGACAAACGAGAGCGTGTGGTCATCCGGGTGGAGCAGGCTGTAGGGGCTGCCTTCTCCGTGGAGGGGGTATTTTAGGAAACCTGACTGGTAGCCCACGCAAAGACGGTCGCTGAAGATGGCCATCCACTGGACGTTGCCCTGCACTTGGATCTCCTTCATCTTTTTGTGCCGCGTCTTGCTCTGAGTGAGTTCGTAACACAGGACCTGCCGTTTCATGGCCACGCAGAGGCAGGTCAGGGCTCCGTGGCGCACGTGGCCGGACACTAGGGACTGGCAGCCTTTGGTTTCCGCCAGCTTGTAGAACTCCGTCTCCCTCCCGTCCAGGGCGGCCATGGGGAACAGCCGCACGTGACGGTTCCGGCCCGAGATCACCGCCACCAGCTGCTCGCTCGGGATGAGCTCGATCTGATGAACCTTCTTATTGTCACCCACGCGGATGATCTCTGCAAACAAAACATGACAAACACCCCCCCAGCCCCCGAACCCGAGTCAATAAAGTGTGAATAGATTACAGAAGCGTCCGTAAAGATAAACTGCAGAGGCAACCCGAGCAAGCCCCTTGGCGGCTTCCTTGCAGTGTATGGAATCTGAACTTCTATTTTGCCAACAGGTAAGGGACAGCCTCTGCTCACTTCCACCCCGTGATAGGACAAGGGATACTCTGCTCTCCTCAGACCCCATCTGGAGTACTGTGTACACTTCTGGAGCCCCCAACACAAGAAAGACATGGAACTGCTGGAGAGAGTCCAGAGGAGGGCCACAAAGATGATCAGAGGGCTGGAGCACCTATGCTCTGAGGACAGGCTCAGAGAGTTGGGACTCTACAGCCTGGAGAAGAGAAAGCTTCCAGGAGATCTTAGAGTAGCCTTCTAATATCTGAAAGGGACCTACAGGAAGGCTGGGGAGAGACTACTGACAAGTGTACTGTATATATCTGTTTACTGCATATATCTGTAAATATCTGTTATACATTGTAAATATCTGCTTGTATATTGTGCAAAGCTGTAAATATAAAGCTTCATTCCTTAACTTCCAGCTGACTGAGTCCTAGCCTGGGTTGTTTCAAAGAGTGGGGGAGGCAGGGAACTGCGGAACCATCACAGTTACTTCCAGATTATTTAATACTAAGGACATTACTACCAGTTCCTCATCTCTTACCATCTTTGGTGACGTGCACAACAAATAAGCCTTCTTCATTCCCCAGAGCTATTCTTTCATGGTCTGTGATATATTAAAAGAAAAAGAAAAGAAAAAGTTTGGGGTTTTTTTTTTTCCTTTGGAAATACTTAACAATATTCAATTACAGAGATAACTGTGATTCACAGAGACTGTTTTCTAGTATATTGAAATAAAAAAAAAAAAAAGACCCACGCTAAAGTCAAACCCAACACATTCATGGGCTCCCCAACCTTTTTAATTCCTGAAGGAAAAAAAAAGAGTATTTTCCCATTTCTCCTGTTGGTAAAGGCAATAGCAAAAAAAAATCATTAAGAAAAACCTTACATTCAGAGCACTTAAGTGTACTCCTGACTCTGAAATAATGTAGCGTTGTGTTTAAATAATTTGAATAAACCAGTTATTTTTCAGAGCTTACTTATTTTTAAGTGCTTACACATTCAGAGCACTTAAGTGTTCTCCTGACTCTGGAGTAACTGTAGCACTGTATTCAAATAATTTGAATAAACCAGTTATTTTTCAGGGTACTTAAGTGCTTACATTCAGAGCACCTAAGTGTACTCCTGACTCTGGAATAACTGTAGCATTATATTTAAATAATTTAAATAAACCAGTTATTTTTCAGAGCTTACTTATTTTTAAGTGCTTACATTCAGAGCACTTAAGTGTACTCCTGACTCTGGAGTAACTGTAGCATTGTATTCAAATAATTTGAATAAACCAATTTAACATGTTTGATGCAGCATCACTCAAAATGACTAAATCTATTCTGCTTTTACTTTTTCTCTGGTTCCACATAGAGATTTTGTAAAAATCAGTGATTTATGCCTGTTCTGTAGTGATAATTTTGCCCAGTTAAGGACTTAGAGTTACAGAATACTAAAATAATTTGTAATTGGGACTTACGTGTCAATAGGAGGAGCAGCCTTAAAGATTTGATTGGGTAGTGAGCACTGCCCTCTTAAATCTATCCACATTCCTCTGTGGGGTGAAAACATTGCTCTCTATTCTCCATGTAACATGGGGCAAGATGTAGTTGGGCTGGGTTTATATTAACCCAAAAAGCAAGTGTTTTGGTACACCCAGTGGTGATACCCAATGATAGGACAAAGGGCAATGGGTGCAAGATGGAGCAGAGGAGGTTCCAGGGGAATGGAAGGAAAAAATTGTTTACTGTAGGGGTCTGGATGTGTTCTTGTGTGCCCTGAGCTAGACTGTATGGTCCTGCTGTGGCAGGGGGGTTGGACTGAATGATCTCCTTGGGTCCCTGACAACCTGTGAGCAGGCTGCCCAGAGAGGTTGTGGAGTCTCTTTCTCTGGAGATATTTAAAATCCACCTGGATGTGTTCTAGTCTGACCTGCGTTAGGTGATCCTGCTCTGCCATGGGGGCTGGACTCAAGGATCTTTTGTGGTCTCTTCCAACCCCTAACATTCTTTTATAGCTGTTTTTTTTTTTTTCTTAGCACATTCTTCCTTCTTAATTCCATACCTATGATTGCTGCTGACTGTGTTGTTTTAATGAGGGGTAAGGTGCTGTCGTAAGCTTCTTTGGGTACATAGACTGAGCGGTCTTTGAGCTTGTTCTTCTTCAAGATCCTGTGCAACTCATTCAGCACTCCTACCCACTTGCTTTTCTCATTCTCACCGTCTGCCAGAATCAGGATTGAACACTTATTACTGGATGCAGAGAGCTGGGACGCTGTAACCTGGAAAATTTTTAAACAGGCATTTTTAAGTCATAAGCAAGAAAAAAGGAAACTCACCATGAGCATTCCTACTAAGGCATCAGATGCCACAAAGGGACTTTTTACAAGGGCTTGATAGTGATAGGATGAGAGGGACTGGATGGGAGCTGGCAGAAAGGAGATTTAGACTGGAAATTAGGAAGAAATTCTTTACAGTGAGATTGCTGAGACACTGGAACAAGTTGCCCAGAGAGGCTGTGGATGCCCCCTCTCTGGAGGTGTTCATGGTCACGTTGGAAGAGGCCTTGAGCAACCTGATGAGTGGAAGGTCTCCCTGCCTTTGGCCAGGAGCTTTAAACTAGATGATCTTTAAGGTTCTTTGTAACCAAAGCCACTCTGTGATTCTATGAATCTATAAACTGCTCATGCTGGGAGGGGGGGCAGGTGGAACTGGATGATCTTGAAGGTCCTTTCCAACCCAAACCATTCTATGCCAATAATCCTCCTGTCTAAACTAAGAATGCAAAAATTTCGCCTCCGTTAACAGAAGACCCACAACAGAAAAACCTGTAGACGTGAGGAACTCAACCAAGAGTAGAAAAAGCTTTGGGTCTTTATTCTCTAATTCAGCAATGTCTGCTCCTACTGTTTCCCACAGCAATTTCTTACCAAGCATTCCATAATTTTAAGACCAGAAGATTTTAAAAAAATAAGGCAATAGGAATGATTTTGTGGAAGAATGATATGTATTGCAAATAGTACAAGAGAGATGTGGAGATGCTGGAGGTGTGCAGAGAAGGGCCACCAGGATTCTCAGAGGGCTGCAGCACCTCTGCTGTGAGCACAGACTGAAAGAGTTGGGGCTGTGCAGGCTGGAGAAGAGAAGGCTCCCAGGGGACCTTCTTGTGGCCTTCCAGGATCTGAAGGGGGCTACAGAAAAGCTGGGGAGGGACTTCTTAGGCTCTCAGGTAGTGACAGAACTAGGGGGAATGGAGCAAAGCTGAAGGTGGGGAGATTGAGACTGGAGGTGAGGAGGAAGTTGTTGAGCATGAGAGTGGTGAGAGGCTGGAATGGGTTGCCCAGGGAGGTGGTTGGAGCCACTTCCCTGGAGGTGTGTTTTTGGCCAGGCTGGCAGAGGCTGTGGGCAGCCTGATCTAGGGTAGGGTGTCCCTGGGCATGGTAGGGGAGTTAGAACTGGATGATCCTTGTGGTCCCTTCCAACCCTGACTGATTCTATAATATCTGCTTGCATATTGTGCAAAGCTGTGAATATAAAGCTTCATTCCTTAACTTCCAGCCCTCTGAGTCTAGCCTGGGCAATTTCAGAGTGTGTGGGGGTGGGGAATTCCCAAAACCACCACAAAATGTAGGTCACAAAGAACAGAAGAATTGCAAATGACTAACAGGAGGTTGAGGTATGTCTGATTGTGAAGGTTAAAAACATAAGCCCCACATAAAGGAGCAGATGAGAACTTGTCTGACTGTACGAGGTCTATTTTTATCACAGAAATAATACACACATAGAGATCTTCATGCATTGCATTATTGCTGCTGCCATGGATACCACACAGCCACAACTTGCAAAGGAAATAAACTCCTAGCAAGCTGGGGGTGTGCACTGTGAAACCCTGCACTGCTGGGTTCCTAGGGGTGAGAGGTAATACTTACCCTAAAGATGCAGGGGATATCTTTCCGATTGGCATGGATGACATCTGAGGCCAAGACAGAACTCACTGAGAATTCTTCATCCCTTATGAAGACCACAAACAGAATGAGCAAAGGGTTAAAGAGCAAAGAGTTTGTTAACCTCTCCTTCCAACAGTGTCACTTTGCAAAGGACATGGCAGTGAAATCTGATTTTTTGGACTACCCTTTCCTCTTTATCTGCAGATGAACTTCACAAATGCAACACTGCATCATTAAGTTTCTGGTAAATGCTGATGGAGGTAAATCCATTTAGAGTATTTGGGGTTTTTTTGGTCTTTTAAAATCCAAACATTCCTCCACTCCCACAAATAAATAAATGAATCAGTCAACAAATGAATGAACTTAAAAAAAATAAGCCTGGACCACAAACATCTCTCCAACTCTTCCATTAAAATCCTCTAAGCTAAAGCTGTTTGAGACCTCTTGGACAAACTGAAAACTAACCTAGTTCAGAGATGAGCTTTTACTTATCTAGGATCTTAAATGTTCTCAGTACTACTGCAGACAAGTGGGAAAACTATTTAACTCTTCTGAATCAAACTCTGAGTTAGTTTTATCCTATAAAATCCTCTAGTAGTTTTGTCTTATGAGTTTGATTCTGTGGTAGCAAAGTTTTACCTGTCTATCAAAACGCTATTCAACTCCTAAGGAGCATATTATTCTTTCTTCTTTCCAGATCTTCTACACAGCCAAAAAGATACATTCTGGCACATGATGCAGTAATGGAAGTTTAAATTGCCACATATGAACACAAAAGTGTAGTTGAGGCTAGTGCAAACAATGCTTTTTTTTTCTGGAAAACCAGAGGTTCTCAGCACAGATGACAGTGTCCCATTAAAGCTCTGAACTTTGCATACTGATTTCACAAATTAGGAAAAGCAGGGAAAAAAACCCAAATCTCCCAACGCCCCCAAAAAGCTCCCATTCAGCACCAAAGAGCTTACCTCATGTCTATGACCTGACTCACTACCACGCTGGGCTGGGATGCTTTTCCTTCTGCTACATCATACAGGAAGAGTTTAAAATCACAGATGACTGCCAGTGCTCTCTGCCAACCCTTCTTTACTCCAGCTGGTTTTGGTACCTTCAGCAAAATAAAATTCTGATCAACTCTCCACAAGTTTGCATGCAAGCAGAAATCAAACAGTACAGAAACCAATTCACGCATCTAGGCTGACAACCTTTTATTCAGCCATAAAGATAAGCACAGATGCAGTAAGAGCACCAAACATGGGCCTCCCATAATGTATGACTTAGAAGATTTGTAGCACCAGGTTCTTTCTAATTCCAAAAGCTCATTCCAAGTGGTAGCGACAACTAAAGAAAGAAATCCACCTAGCTGGTTGGCAGGAATGTGGCCCAAAGTGTGCTGAGCAGTTGTTCTGTATTTTGGTGCAAGTCCCTACAGCAATGACCCTAGGTGGTACCAGCATCAACAAAAAGAATCAAAAGCTGACAGGCCCTGGGAAGATGATCGGATCTCTAGAGCTGTGTCATTCCACACCAACTCAAAGCACAACGGCTGACAGAGATGGAGAGAGGATGACTTGTTGAAAATGCTAAGAGCTGCTTTGTGAAAATTGAGGATTTAGTTTCCAAACTGCTACCTTAGTGCACCATTGAATCCACCCCTTGCCAGTGTCCCTGCTAGAGTTTACTTCCAGCTTTGCAAAACCTAAGATTTAAGTGCTCCAAAAGCAGCTACCTGATACTTACTCGGACATGTCCTTCGTAAGCTGTTCCTATGCCTTTCTGTGGATCTATTCCCAAGGGTCCTTTAGTCTGTTCAGGAGGGATTGGACACACTGCAGGAGCCTTGTCTGCACAGGTTACATGGCAAGAGAATCCACACACTTGTGAAGAGGAGAAGGAACAGAAAGATTTGGTGGTTATTTCTCACACAGTGCAACAGCTATGATAATGACAACACTTATAAATGAATCTTCCCTTTTTGACCAATACCTTCACTGACCTTTACTACACCAAGACAAATGTTAACACAGTAGCAGCTCATGCTTTCAGCTGCTCTAAATTCTGATTTTCTCATTTTCAGAGGTGTAAGTATTCGGTCTGGTTTCATCCAGGTAAAAGTAAGAGCCTAATCAGAACCTCCGACTGAGATAATTTCTACTATACCCTCTAAGTCAAACTGTATTAGCAGACAAAAAGCTGGATGCTCCTCTGAGATTCCACCTCAACACAAAGGAGGACTTTTTTACTGGAAGGGTCACAGAGCACTGGAACAGGCTCCCCAGAAGGGTTGTGGAGTCTCCTTCTCTGGAGCCTTTCAAGGCCTGTCTGGATGTATTCCTGTGTGACCTGAGCTAGATTGTCTGGCCCTGCTCTGGCAGGAGGGTTGGACTCGATGACCTCTTTGGGTCCCTTCCAACCCCTGACATCCTGTGAGCCTGTGATCCTTTCAATCTAGAATAAATTAGTCCTGGAAAGAAGTCAAATTGGTACTGAATGGCAAAGCTGTCTTACATTTTGTCCTGAGCCAAAACCCAAAGCTGCTGCCACCATTCTTGTATGATTCATTCTTGACCAATTGACTGTGGCCCCTTAATGCTATCTTAAGTCAACTAAGCTCTTCTACCACCAACTGGAATAAGTCTGTCCCCAGATAACTGGTTAATCTCCTACATAAAGATGTTCAGTGTTTGGCTTCTACTGTTTAAAAAAAATAGTATGCTGGTTTGAACTAATTGGAGGATTTGAATGAGGAATTAGACTATAGGCTGAGAGAGGAAAGCACTGATGATGCTACTGCACTCACAGATTTACTGAGAGAGAAAGAAAAGAAAATGTTTTAAGGGTTGTAAGCCAAATATAGATAAGTCAGACTGCTTCAGACCGGTCTGGGCTGTGGCTGCTCCTTGCATGGCTCCTTTCTCCCTGCCTTTTGTAGCTGAATCTGAATAATTCCACTAACTTCCTTCCGGCTGCTAACCTCCCTGGCTGATCTACCTTCGCCTATCTGCTGCATTAACAGATGGTGAGATAAGATTGGGGAAAGAGGGGAAGGTGGTAGGGGTGGATGGTGACCCCTCTTAGGGATTTTGATCTCTGGGAGGGCTGTGGTGTTTCTGTATTACCTTTTTACTGTATATATCTGTAAATATCTGTGATACATTGTAAATACCTGCTTGTATATTGTGCATTGCTGTAAATATAAAGCTGCATTTCTTAACTTCCAGTCGACTGAGTCCTAGCCTGGGTTATTTCAAAGAGTGGGGGGGCAGCTAACTGCTAAACTACCACAAGAGGCATGAGAATATATTCTGTAATTCAAAATACAAACAAAAGACCCCTGTATTGTCACGCTACAACATGCAGTGTGCAATGTGCAGGTAGAAGGTCTTTAGCTCACACCTAAAAGCTTCCACAAGTGCTTATATTCTGTAATCCAAAATACAAAGACTCCTGTATTGTCACACTGCAACATGTAGTGTGCAACGTGCATGTGGAAGGTCTTTAGCTCACCCCTAACAGCTCCCACAAGTGCTTACATTCTGTAATCCAAACTACAAACAGAAGACTCCTGTATTGTCACACTGCAACATGTAGTGTGCAATGTGCATGTGGAAGGTCTTTAGCTCACCCCTAACAGCTCCCACAAGTGCTTACATTCTGTAATCCAAACTACAAACAGAAGACTCCTGTATTGTCACACTGCAACATGTAGTGTGCAATGTGCATGTGGAAGGTCTTTAGCTCACCCCTAACAGCTCCCACAAGTGCTTACATTCTGTAATCCAAACTACAAACAGAAGACTCCTGTATTGTCACACTGCAACATGTAGTGTGCAATGTGCATGTGGAAGGTCTTTAGCTCACCCCTAACAGCTCCCACAAGTGCTTACATTCTGTAATCCAAACTACAAACAGAAGACTCCTGTATTGTCACACTGCAACATGTAGTGTGCAATGTGCATGTGGAAGGTCTTTAGCTCACCCCTAACAGCTCCCACAAGTGCTTACATTCTGTAATCCAAACTACAAACAGAAGACTCCTGTATTGTCACACTGCAACATGTAGTGTGCAATGTGCATGTGGAAGGTCTTTAGCTCACCCCTAACAGCTCCCACAAGTGCTTACATTCTGTAATCCAAACTACAAACAGAAGACTCCTGTATTGTCACACTGCAACATGTAGTGTGCAATGTGCATGTGGAAGGTCTTTAGCTCACCCCTAACAGCTCCCACAAGTGCTTACATTCTGTAATCCAAACTACAAACAGAAGACTCCTGTATTGTCACACTGCAACATGTAGTGTGCAATGTGCATGTGGAAGGTCTTTAGCTCACACCTAACAGCTTCCACAAGTGCTTACCTTCACAAGTGCAGCCCTGCCGTATTAAACCAACCATCAGCGATGTGCACTGATTGCATTTTGTTGGTGTATTAAATGACTTCACTACAAACTGGTGGGCTTTAGGCTGCAAAACAAGCAAAGATGTTAATACCTGCAACACTTCTCAACAACAGTTACTTTTTTTTCCCCCCCACAGACATGAGGTGTGTTTAGAGAGGTAGCTTACTTGTGGTTCACTGAAACGAGATCTGAGCTCCTAATACATGAGCTTATTCCTTATCAGTGCTGGTTACTGATCATTTAAAACATGAAAACTGCACCTTGTCTAAGAACACAAATTTGCTTCCATTGCAGATAAGAAAGTTACCAAAATGATCCCATTACACTCTACAAGTTCAAAGTGTCTGTGTATGCATGTGCTTGGTGGGATCCCAGCACTCAGCCAAAGCCAACTGACCACACTATTTTCTGAACTGCAAATTCAATGCTCCTCTTCATTCAAATTAAAAACACCACACACTAAACTCAATGACTGCCATCTTCCACTAGAACAGATAGATCAAGGTCTCATCCAATATGGCCTTAAGCACCCCCAGAGAAGGGAAATTCACAACCTCTCTGGGCAAGCTATTCCAGAATCTCACCACTGAAGAACTTCTTCCTAAGATACAGTCTAACCCTGCTCTCCCTCACCTTAATACTATTTCCCCTACTCCTGTTGCTGGACATCCTGATGAAAAGTTCATCTGCAACCTTCCTGTAGGATGCCTTCAGGTATTGGAAGGCAGCTCTAAGATTCCCTTGGAGTCTTCTCTTCTCCAGGCTCTCTCAGCCTGTCCTAATAGCAGAGGTGTTCCAGCCTTTGGATCATCTTTGTGGCCTTCCTCTGGACTCAGTCCAACAGCAGAAGCTGTTGAACCCTCTAGGCAGTTCTGGTAAGCTTACTGTGCAAATCAGCATACAGCTCCCCTGAATCTATTGCCTGGGAGTGACATTTTTCCCCCTTACTATACAATAATGTGTGAATGGTTGACTGAGTACCTTCGGTGCGGAGAGTCCCGAGCCAATATATGCTGCCCTCATGGTTGGTGTGTGCATTGAACGGGGAGGATGGTCTGTAACCTGCACAGAGTCCCCACAGCATCAGTAAGGCATCCAACACATACTCCCAAAGACAGCTTCAACAAAGTATAAAGAGACAACCAACACCTCACCCACTCCCCATCCCCAAACACAGAAGAAACGAAACCAAATCGATTTACACAGAAAGGGACTCGGAAAACAAATCTCCTTTCTCAGCAAAACAAGGTGCAAGACTTATCTCCTAAATGGCAAGAGTAACTTTGCATTTCATGTTAAACATGTGGTTGAATCTTCTCTGATATAAAATAATCAGAGAATTATTTATTTTTAACAGGAAAAGGGAACACATTACAGCTGCTGCAGAGCCTGGTTGGTATTTGGTATTGACAAGACTTTCAGCTTCAAAGTGTGCTCTCAGACACTCACGAGTGTAACATTAACTTTGTGCCAAGACTTCTTAAATATTTATGGCTGAGGGTATGTTATGAGAGAGATTGTGTCTAATAAATGGATTCAACATAGTTGCCACCCCCATCAACTAACCATGTGTGAAAGGAAATGCAACCTTGCCCAAAATACAGTTCATGCACTAGTGCAGAAGGTTCTTATGAGGGCCTAAATAGCCTTACTGGAGAGGAGAAAGCAACTGCAACAGCAGTTTTTATAGAAGTGAAACTGTTACTCCTGAAAAAAAAGCACAAAAATACTGAAGTACCTCGATTGGTTCAATCTCACTAGCTGTAGAAGGAGACCTTGATCTTGAATGGAGGTGAGACTTGCTGTCTTCATCCCGTGATGGTGTATTAGACAATGTAAAGTTCTCAACTGAATCAATCTAGGAGAACAAGTCAACAGAAAGGAAGGAAAAAGGAAAGAAAGGGAGGAAAGAGGCAAGGGAAGAGGCAAGGGAAGAGGCAAGGGAAGAGGCAAGGGAAGAGGCAAGGGAAGAGG
>VWZI01000493.1:145085-179310 GCA_013396835.1 Psilopogon haemacephalus
AACAGTAGCAAAAAAGCTACAAAAAAGCGACTGGAACTGCTAGTCTCTTACTAGTCTTGGACTATGTATTTATTCATCTTACACTGGTATGAAACAATTCTATGACTGACCACTGCCATGCAAACTTGCTGACTTTGAAGAACTCTACTTTCCCCCTATTTTTAGAATATGTAGTGCATTGCCCAAAGAACAGACAAGCTTAGCAAGACTTCTCTAATCCACAATGAACTTGAATAACCTGCCAAAACGAACAATAAAGGGATAATCTAAATGCATGAAACAATTATTCCTTGCTCAACACACTTTAATTAATATGCCTTATCATTCGTGGGTTTTGGGGGTTTTTTTTAATATCCCAGAATAACACTTAATCTCAATGGGTGGGAGAGGCCCTGCTATTTCACACTAATTGACATGCAAATATAGCCTAAGTAATCACTTCATTAACTACGCATTCTTATATTTGGGTCATACAATGAAATAATCTCTTTGGGGGGCTTAAGAGATTGTCTAAAATTAATCTTACCAGACAGTAACACCATTGAACTCAATTCCTACACAGAAATACACATACATGCACAAATAGAGAGATAGACATGTATGTACAGATATGGAATGGAGTGGAGTAGAGTAGAGCGGAGTGGAGTAGAGTGGAGTGGAGCAGAGTGGAGTGGATGGAGTGGTGTGGAGTGGAGCGGAGCAGAGTAGAGTGGACGGAGTGGAGTGGAGTGTAGTGGAGTAGAGCGGAGAAGGGTGGAGAGGAGCAGAGTAGAGCGGAGCAGAGTGGAGCGGAGTGGAGTGCAGTGGAGTAGAGTGGAGTGCAGTGGAGTAGAGTGGAGTGAAGTGGAGTAGAGTGCAGTGAAGTGGAGAGGAGAAGAGTGGAGCGGAGTGGAGTGAAGTGCAGTGGAGAAGAGTGGAGTGTAGTTGAGTGGAGTGCAGTGGAGCAAAGTAGAGTAGAGTGGAGTGGAGTGGAGCAGAGCGGAATAGAATGGAGTGGAGTGGAATAGGCCAGGTTGGGAATATCCATATATATATATATATATACATACATGCACACATTCTCAACGTTAGATGCGGGTAAGCATTCACACTATTCAAACAAATATTGATCACCAAGTCTGGTGTAACATTAAGCTCTGCCACCAATACAGCTCTGTGTTGTCTAACTGTACACAGCATACAGCAGTTGTAAAACTCAGGACTCGACCCATCAGCACTTACCTTATCAAGCTCATTGGAAAGCTTTTTGTTTTCCTCTGTCAGCAGAATCTTTTCACGTTCATACTTCTGTTTGAACTCCGTTTCAAACTCCTCTCTTTCACTTTGGCTGTGAAATAAAAGGCAGTGCAATTTATACAAGTCTTTCATTTCCAGAATTAGAAATTCTTCTCTCCTAGAACTCCTCTCACTATAGTCACTTAAACATCCAAAGATCAATGCAGACCCTAGCTGAAAGGAAAGCACCACAGTGGTTGTACCACAGCCTACTAAAACTAAGCAAGAAATGTTTTATACTATCACCTATTGAATTTTCTTACTAGACTTCAGTATGGACTTAACAAATAGGGGTCCACTGAGCTAACATTTATCATAGCTTCACAGAATGGTTTACATTGGAAGGGACCTTAAAGATCATCTGGCTCCAACACCCCCCAGCCATGAGCAGGGGCATCTCCCACTAGCCCAGGTTGCTCACAGCCTCATCCAGCCTGACCTTGAGGGGAGAGGGCATTCACAACCTTCTTGGGCAACCTGTTCCAGTGTCTCACCATCCTCACTGGAAAGAATTTCTCCCTAATCTCCAGTCTAGTTCAAGCTTAAAGCCTTTGCCCCCTGTCCTATCACAAACCTTTCTAAAATGTCCCTCCCCAGCCTTCTTGTAGGCTCCCTGCAGGTATTGGGAGGCTGCTGTAAGGTCTGCTTAGACATATTTTGTTCTTCAAATGAAGGCCTCAAATGTTGAGCAGCTGCAACTCTGGAGACTGAAGCCTGTGTCAGTATTCTAAGACTCTCAGTGTAAATTCTGAGCTCAGAAAACCATTAGCTTAGCCATTTCTGTAACTGCAAATTGCACACAGGTTTGGCAGGCAAAAAGGACCACACAGGAAACCAAAACATACAGAAGCTAAATTAGAGCACCTGGGGCTGGGTCTCTGATGGGAAAAGCTTAAATGGGATAGCCTCTGCCAATCTACAACAGCCAGGGAACATACTCACCAGTTCAGGTACTACATACTTACTACATTCCTAACATCTCCACATTCTAGAGCACTCCTTAGCCATTTTCCTGAACGTTCCCTTTTTCTGGAGATGTCACAGAAACACAGAAACATCCAGGCTGGAAAGGACCTTCAGGATCACCAAGTCTAACCAATAACCCTACTCTACAAGGTTCCCCAAGCACCACATCCAAATGACCCTTTAAACACATCCAGGGTTGGTGAATCAATCACCTCCCTGAGCAGCTCATTCCAATGCTTGACCACTCTTGATGGGAATTTGTTTCTCTAAGGTCCAGTCTAAACCTACCCAGTCGCAGCTTGAAGCCATTGCCTCTTGTTCTATCACTATTTACCTATGAGAAGAGACCAGCACCAACCTCTCCAAATCCTTTCAGGTAGCTGTAAACAGCGATGAGGTCTCTCCTCAGCCTCCTCTTTTTCAAACTAAGCAGCCCCAGCTCCTTCAGTCACTGCCATACAGCAGAGGAGAAACCCTGGTTAATTCTGCTTAGCATCAGCTTTGATCTTGCACAAGGAATCGAAGAACTTGAAAATAAATGAAGCTGCAGGTCCTTCCTTTGCCAAAAACCACTGCCACTTCTTCAGTGCACAGCAATCACTTCATTTACCTGGAGCTGAGCAAAGCCTTTGACACTGTCCCACACCACATCCTGGTCTCCAAGCTGGTGACACATGGGTGTGATGGGTGGAGCACCAGATGGATACAGAACTGGCTTGATGGCCACACCCAAAGAGTGGCTGTCAGTGGGTCCCTGTCCAAGTGGATACCAGTGACAAGTGGAGTCCTTCAGGGATCAGTCCTGGGACCAGTCTTGTTCAACATCTTTGTGGGTGCCATGGACAGAGGCACTGAGTGCAGCCTCAGCAAGTTTGCTGAGCACTCCAAGCTGTGTGGTGCAGCAGCCAGGCTGGAGGGCAGGGATGGCATCCAGAGGGAGCTGCACAGGCTGCAGAGGTGGGCACAAGACAACCTCAGGAGGTTCAACAAGGCCAAGGGCAAGGTCCTGCAGCTGGGTTGAGGCAATNGTGCATCCAGTGCTGGAGCCTCTGGGACAAGAGGGATGTGGAGATGCTGGAGGCGTCCAGAGAAGGGCAACAACGATGCTCAGAGGGCTGCAGCACCTCTGCTGTGAGCACAGCCTGAAAGAGTTGGGGCTGTGCAGGCTGGAGAAGAGGAGGCTCCCAGGTGACCTTCTGGTGGCCTTCCTGCACCTGAAGTGGGCTACAGAAAAGCTGTGGAGGAACTTTTTAGGCTGTCAGGGAGTGACAGGACCAGGGGGGATGGAGCAAAGCTGGAGGTGGGGAGATTCAGATTGGATGTGAGGAGGAAGATGTTCAGCATGAGAGTGGTGAGAGCCTGGAATGGGTTGCCCAGGGAGGTGTTTGGGGCCACATCCCTGGAGGTGTTTGCAGCCAGGCTGGCAGAGGCTATGGTCAGCCTGATCTAGGGTAGGGTGTCCCTGGGCATGGCAGGGGGAGTTGGAACTAGATGATCCTTGTGGTCCCTTCCAACCCTGACTCTGAGACTCATTATATCTGCATCTCATATTCACCATTTCACCAATTGTTCTGCACAGAGTTCTTTGGCAGGCTGATGTCTCTATATTAGAAATGCCACAGATACAGCAAATTCCATTCACCAACTACCCCTGCCCAAGCATGAGGTTTGAAAAAGTAGCCAGTATAAAAGATGAGCTACTTGGTAAAAAATCAAATCCAAGAGAAACCTGGTCTTGAGCATTGCCATTTTTGATTGCCTGGACAGTGATCAGAATTTCACATCCTGCAGCAGGAAAATTACTTCCTTGCTTCTCTCCCTGAGATGCAGATCTGCCACAACTGCCCAAATTGAGAGAGCACCCTTAAAAGCTGAGACGTGTCAGTGGTTAGAGTGAGCCCAGTTAAGGGTAATGCTGGTTTGAATTTCCTATTCCTAATTTGAATTTCATTTAGTGCTTCAACCACTCTTTGAAATCAAGTAGAGCACATTAGGCTCATGGTGAAATTCTATGTTGCTAGGCACCCTTTGAAACATAACACTGCATCCTAGCAAAAGTAACATCCTACCCTGTCGGGGGAATTAAGAACAGGTCCTGCCTCTGTTTGCAAGGCACAGATTCAAAGGTAGTTATCTCAAACTGCAGGCTGAACTAATTTGTAATTAATTTATTTTATTTAGCTTTTACGGCTTTAAATTTCTGGCAATGGGTGGAAGCTGAGGCACAGGAATTTCCATGGAAACATGAGAAAAATAAGTTTTTCACTGATGAAGGGAGTGGAACATCTCTCTTGTGAGGAAGGCCTGAAGGAGCTGGGGATCTTTAACCTGGAGAAGAGAAGCCTGGGGGGTGACCTCATTCATGTTGATAAAGATGTGAAGGGCAGGCTTGGGAGGACAGAGCCAGGACAGTCAGGGATGTTCAGAGACACGACAAGGGGCAATGGGTGCAAGCTGCAGCAGAGGAGGTTCCATGTGAACATAAGGAAAAACTTTTTCCCTGTGAAGGTGCCAGACTCTGGAGCAGGCTGCCCAGTGAGGTTGTGGAGTCTCTTTCTCTAGAAACATTTAAAACCCACCTGGATGCACTCCTGGGTGACCTGGCATAGGTGACCCTGCTCTGGCAGGGGTGTTGGACTGGATGATCTTTTGAGGTCCCTTCCAACCCCTAATATTCTATGACTCTGTAAGTTTTGATTGGTTTGTTTTGCTTTTTAAAAAATTCTTTATTTGTCTAAAATTTGTTCTTTTAAGGCTTCAAAACAACCATGCATGGGGATATGGTTTAGGGTGAACCTTGCAGAGTAGGGCTGTCAGTTGGACTTGGTGATCCTGAGGGGCTTTTCTGCCCTGAATGTTTCTGTGATAAATAGTGCTGGATTAAGTTAGTTTTGGATTGGTGAAAGACTCCAGTGTATTTGTAGTTTCCTTTTAATTCAGCTGGTGACTGTCATCAACCCACTAAGTCAGCTTGCTCTAGTGTAATACAGAAATGAAGAGGGAAAAACGTTCAACGGAGAAGAATGTGGTGTGGGTATCATCTACCACATCCAAGTATCAGCAAACCACACAACAGTGACAGACTACAGACATATGGACAATCAGAAAGATCAAAACCAGACATTTGCTTTGAAGCCTGTTCTCCTCTGCCATCAAGCTTTTCCTCCCATCTAAAAAGGAGGGCTGGGGAAGGATTGTTCACAAAGTCTTGCAATGACAGGACGAGGGGGAATGGGTTCAAACTGGCAGAGGGGAGATTTGAATGGGATGTTAGGAAGAAATTCTTCACAGTGAGGGTGGTGAGACACTGGAACAGGTTGCCCAGGGAGGTTGTGGCTGCTCCCTCCCTGGAGGTGTTCAAGGCCAGGCTGGAGGAGGCCTTGCGTGACCTGTGCTAATGAGAGGTGTCCCTGCCTATGGTGGGCGGTTGGAATTGGATGATCTTTGAGGTCACTTCCAACCTAAACCATTCTATTCTATGATTCTATAAAAAGCAGCCATGTATTTGCTCCTCAGGTTTAAGAAAATCATACACGACCCAGCTCCCTTTTCAATCAAGTAAAGTAACTGTGGCAAACCACAGGCAAGCAACAGGAAATACAGATTTGTGGTTATCACTTTGTCACTCCAACTCTTTCTTGTGGCTTCTATGAAGTGCACAAAGATGTGATCTCCTTGCTTTGAAACCAAGAAAAAGCACACCTGAAACAAAAGGCAGCCCTTGGGCTTCTTCACAGCACACGATTTTAAACCAGCAAATGCTGTTTTGTATCAGCTCTCTGCTTTATAAATCTAGCCTCAAATAATAGGTTTCAAAGAAACCTGTGCAAATGTGCTCAGCTGGCCAAGAAGGCCAACAGCATCCTAGCTTGGATCAGCAATAGTGTGGCCAGCATGACCAGGGAAGCAATCGTGCCCCTGTGCTCAGCATTGGTGAGGCTGCATCTTGAGTACTAGGTTCAGTTTTGGGGCCCTCACTACAAGAAGGACATTGAGGTGCTGGAGGATGTCCAGAGAAAGGCAACAAAGCTGGTGAAGGGTCTGGAGAACAGGAGCAGCAGAGGGAGATGGGGTTGATTAGTATGGAGAAGAGGAAGCTGAGGGGAGACCTCATTGCTCTCTACAGCTCCCTGAAAGGAGGTTGGAGGGAGGTGGGGTTGGTCTATTCTCCTTAGTATCAGGTGATGGAACAAGAGGAAATTGCCTGAAATTGTGTCAGGGGAGGTTTTGGTTGGATATTAAGAAATATTTCTTTGCTGCAAGGGTGGTCAGGCATTGGAACAGGCTGCCCAGGAAAGTGGTGGAGTCACTGTCCCTGGAGGTTCAAGAGGTGTATAAAAGTGGTGCTTCAGAATACAGCTTAGTGGTCAAGGTAGCTGGGTTAGGGTTGGACTCAGTGATCTTAAAGCTCTTTTCCAAATTCAATAAAGTGAAAAGCTTGAATTTGAAGGAGATATATTAAAAAATACCTATTAAAAAAAAAAAAACATAAACAAAGCCATCAACATGAGAGTTCCATTAAGCGGTACAAACAGCACTGACCAAGCTTCTACTGCCCCTTGTTTAGAATAATCCACCTAATTCTCCCTGTATTGCAGCCCTTGTGAAGTAACACAGCCACATCCTGACACCAAAGCCTTTCTTTGAAAAATATGCACTATTTTAGGTTACTAACATTTTGGGGTTTTTTTTTTTGCCTAACTGTATATACAACACTTCAACCTCACACCCACTCTAGGCCTATTGTTGAAACAATTCCTCCCACTTCAGCCTAAAGCCTCCAGGTGCTTCCTTTTCAATGCTTACATTGAACATCTCTGCACTGGAAGACTCACAAAAAAAAAAAAAAAGCTTTGCATGCCTGATTACAGAACCTACAGCCAAAGCAGAAACAAACCAACCACCAAAAAAAAAAATCCATATTCTCTTAAGAAAAAACGACCAAATATTGACAGTCAAGCAGCAACAGCAATTACTCCGTTCCTAATACTTATCCTAGTACTGTGTGCAGTTCTGCAGCCCCCAGCACAAGAAGGACATGGAACTGCTGGAGAAGTCCAGAGGAGGGACACGAAGATGATCACAGGACTGCAGCAGCTCTGCTATGAGGACAGGATGAGGGAGTTGGGACTTTTCAGCCTGGAGAAGAGAAGGCTTCCAGGAGACCTTATAGCAACCTTCCAGTATCTGAAGGGGGCCTACAGGAAGGCTGGGGAGGGACTGTTCACAAGGTCTTGTAATGACAGGACGAGGGGGAATGGGTTTAAACTGGCAGAGGGGAGATTGAAACTGGATGTTAGGAGGAAGTTCTTCACAGTGAGGGTGGTGAGACACTGGCACAGGTTGCCTGGGGAGGTTGTGGTTGCTCCCGCCCTGGAGGTGTTCAAGGCCAGGTTGGATGAGGTCTTGAGCATCCTGATCTAGTGGGAGGTGTCCCTGCCTATGGCACAGGGGGGTTGGAACTGGATGATCTTTGAGGTCTCTTCCAACCTAAACCATTCTATGATTCTACGATTATGCTTCCCTTCTAAATCCTTGTAGTCAGCCTGTAACACACCTTGAACAGTGAAATTCTGCATTCCAGGGTGCTCCTACTAGTTGCATGGGGTTGGGCAGATCTGTTTAAGAAAACCACATTAAGATCAGGTCTTCAGTTAACGCTCGTCATGTGCTTTGACACCTGACTTTGCATGATGCTGAAGCCTCTCCCATGGCTACTGGCTATGAGAAGGTTTAAGGGAGGCCTTAAAGCAGCCTTCCATACCTAAAATGGAGCCTACAGGAAAGCTGGGGAGGGACTTTTTACAAGGGCTTGTGGTGAGGGGGCAAGAGGGAATGGATTGAAGTTTGAGGAGGGCAGATTTTACTGCCCTGGAGATCATCAAGTCCAACACCTTGCCAGAGCAGGATCACCTAAGGGAAGGCCACAAAGGAATGCATCCACTTAGGTTTTGAAAGTCTCCAGAGAAGGAGGCTCCATAACCTCTCTGGGCAGCCTGCTGCACGGCTCCAGCACCCTCACAGTAAAGAAGTGTCTCCTCATGTTGAGGTGAAACCTTCTGTGTTCCAGTTTGCACTCATAGTTCCTTGCCCTGTCACTGGGCACCACTGAAAAGAGCCTGGCACCTTCATCTTGACCCCCACCCCTCAGATATTTACAGGTATTAGTAAGACTCCCTCTCAGACTTCTCTTCTCCAGACTAAGCAGTCCCAGGTCTCTCAGGCTTTCCTTCACAGTAGAGGTGCTCCAGTCCCTTCATTACAGCTCTCTATTGACTCTCCAGCAGATCTCTGTCTCTCTTGAACTGGAGAGCCCAAACCTGGACACAGTATTCCATAATGATTCCTTAATAAACACTCTTCCTTCTGGGACACAGCTGGCCTGACACAGCACTGAAGCAATACCACACTACTACTCTATGTCACAAGCCAGTGCAGCCTTTTGTGCATTTAGAAGTCAGCTCAGCAAGACCATTAAGTTGTGGCACAATGAAAACAAGCTGCTGATGCAAATGCTGCCTCTCAACCTCGGACAAGGCAGCAAACTGCTTGTTACTCTCTTCAGCCTGTGAATAGCTGCACTCTAAGAAGGAACAGTTTGTCCACTGCACTCTAGGACATGGCAGACAGAAGGATGCCCATGAACCAGCTATGTGCCCTTGTGGCAAAGAAAGCCAATAACATCCTGGAGTGGATTAGAAGGGTGTGGTTAGTAGGTCTCCTGCCCCTCTACTCTGTCTGGTGAGGCCACATCTGGAATACTGTGTTCAATTCTGGATCTCTCCATTCAAAAAGGTCCTCAGGGAACTGCTTGAAAGAGTCTGGCACAGAGACGCAAAGATGCTGAAGGCAGTGGCACATCTACCTGCTGAGGAAAGGCTGAGGGAGCTGGGGCTCTGCTGCTTGGAACAGAGGAGCCTGAGAGGTGACCTCAGTCATGTTGATAAAGATGTGCAGGGCAAGTGGTAGGAGGACAGAGCCAGGCTCTGCTCAGGGATGTCCAATGACAGGATTAGGGGCAGTGGGTGCAAGCTGGAGCAGAGGAAGTTCCACATGAACATGAGGAAAAACTCTTTTCCCTCTGAGGGTGCCAGAACCTTGGAGCAGGCTGCCCAGAGAGGTTGTGTCTGAGTATCTTCCTGTGTGACCTACTCTAGGTGATGCTGCTCTGGCAGGGGGCTTGGACTGGATGATCAACATCCTGTGACTGTGAATTTGGCTAAGCTTCCATCAGGACTTCTCCTTGTTTTTTAATATGCCACTTTGCTCCAGCAGCAAAAAGAAAGCATCTCTCTTAGAGCCTGCAGAGCATTCTAATTTTTAAATGAATTTTAAATGGACACTTTCAGCTTATGACTATTTCCAGTACTACACTATCCAACAGGAAAAAAAACCCAATTGCTTTTATTGCTGATTTTCTCCAGGAACACTCTGAAGACCAGTTATAAGATCTATCACACAGGAGAGGAAAAAAAACAGATCTCTGACAAATTATCATGTCAGAAGAGATAAAGCAGCTTATGCCTACAGTAGTCTGATGACTGATGTCAACACTGAGTGGAACCCAGCTTGGACTAGCCTTAGTCTGCACTGAGTGACTGTTCCTGGGCTGGTGGAAATGCAAGCAACAGTTGATCCCTAACACGTTAGTTTTGCACCAGAAGATGAAAATACCAACCAAACAAATCAATAAATAAATAACTACCCAAGCCTCTGTTTTAAATTGCAACATAAGCTTTGGGGAGGTCAACTTACCCAGAGCTGCAAGTCTGCAACTCAAGTTACATACACCTTAGACTAATCAGATAGTGCAAAATTAACTCTCTCAGTACAGGGCTATGGATTTGTTTGCTCTGTTGCATTTTTAAAGGTGACTCTTTTCAACCCTGGCACTAGCTCAGCCAAAACGCACTATTAATGAAGGAAGTGACAGTATGTGTTTGGAAACACTTCCAAAAAACACTTGGAGCTTAAAGGTAAATTCCACACAAATACTCACTTCTCTCTTCTGGTTTTCTCCAGCTTGTCTTTCAAAACCATGATCTCCTTTTTGAGGGCAAGCTGCTGGCTTTCTGCATCCCGCAGCTCCTTCTTCAGGCTTTTGACTTCATTAGCGTGCATCAGCTCACGTTTAGACAGCTCCTCTTCATAGAAAACACTCTTCTTTTCCAGGTCTGCCTTTAATTTAGTGATCTCTTGCTGGTGTTCTATGCTGCTTACCCCAGGTGAGCGACCAATCTGTTTTTGCTAAAATAAACAGCCCATAGTTAGCGCTCGGTGCTGAGAAGGGTGCTTAATGAGAAGCCAATAAAGTGTATATTTAGCAAACAGACCACTACAGGCTTGAGCTGACCACATCCAGCTCTTTTTTTAAATCAAAGTATGTTAGAGCATAAATCTGAACTCTACTCTGCATCGTTCTGTGATTTAGAGAGAGGAATAATTTTCAAGCCGTGGAAAATTCAATCATCACTTTCAGCATCTCTGGCCACTTCCTGACTCCCCCTAACATGCAGTGAGCATAGATGTAGTAGGTGTTTATGCTCTCACTCACATGGTTTGACACCAAAACGTTCAAGTGCATTTCAGGAATGCAGAATAAGCAGGGTGATGTACACTCAGTATTCTATCTATGACATACAGCTCACAGAATCACAGAGTTAACCACGTTGGAAGAGACCGCTAGGATCATCCAGTCCAACCTAGCACCTAATATCTTCTAATTCACTAAACCAGGGCACTAAATGCCTCATGCAGCCTCCTCTGAAACACCTCCAGGGATGGTGACTCCACCACCTCCCAGGACAGCCCATTCCAATGCCTATCACTCTTGCTGCAAAGAGAACCAGTGTAATGGGTTAAGCCCACCTGGGACCTTCTGACTCCTCCCCGGGGATGGTCTAAACTACCCTCAGGTATCATGTTCAGCCCTTTCCACTTCCTGCCCAGTATTTGCTATAAGAGGGGGTGACACTGCAGCCTTGCACTCATGTTCAGCATCAGCTGCAGGGGTGAAATGACAACACCCTTCTGTCCTACACCTGAATGCAATCAACCACATCCAAGCCCTTGTTGCCTGGTAAGTTTGCAGGTCATGTGAAAGCAGACTAACCTTCAGGCCTTCTACTTCGCTTTCCAACTGCTTTGAGTACTGTTCACTTCTCTCCCGCAATTTCCTGTCCTTGGATGCCTCAGCAGCTGCAGCTTCAGCTTGGACTTCCAGCTACAAAAGCACATACACCATTGTTAGAATCATAGAATCAGTCAGGGTTGGAAGGACCACAAGGATCATCCAGTTCCAACCCCCCTGCCATGCCCAGGGACACCCTACCCTAGAGCAGCCTCACCACAGCCTCTGCCAGCCTGGCCAAAAACACCTCCAGGGATCTGGCCCCAGCCACCCACCCCAGGCAACCCATTCCAGGGCCTCACCACTCTCATGCTCAACAACTTCTTCCTCACATCATATCTGAATCTCCCCACCTCCAGCTTTGCTCCATTCCCCAAGTCCCTCTCTGCAGGGCTGCTCTCCAGCCAGTCCCTACCCAGCCTGGATTTGTGCTTGGGATTGCCTCGACCCAGATGCAGGACCCTGCACTTAGTCTTGTTGAACCTAATGGCAGGAGTCTGCTGTGGTGGGCTCTTTTGTTTAAAAAAAAAAAAAAGTGGGTTTTTTTCCTAATATGAGAGATGCAAACCTCCAGCACTTCAAATTCTTAAGCAAACAAAATCTGTACTGTTTGAAGCAAGTATCAAAGAACGAAAAGATTCACAGGTCACAACAAAAGCTACATTTGCCAGAAAACCTGACAAGACAGCGACAAGTTCAACAGATTCCCAACAGTCTTCTCACCACTTACTTCTTTTTTAAGTCTCTCTGTTCTGCGCAGCTCTTGCCTTAGACTTTCTACTTTCTGCATCACCACTTCCATTTCTTCCTCCTTATCTCGGAGCTGGCGGGCGAGCTTTTGTTTTTGGGAGTGCAAATCTGTCAGCCGCTCGTTCATCTCTGAGAACTCCTGCATGGCCAATTTCCGCTGGCTGTGTGCATCTTTCAGCTCTTTGGCTTGGGATTTTAATCTGTCACTGGACTCTGCCAGTTCCTACAGTTGAAAAAAAAAAGGGAATTCAGTAATAAACCTAGAAAGCTCCAAGGCCAGTTCTGTCTTTGGATGCACATCTAACGCCTTCTCCAGAGTGAAGAGGAAACGACATTACTCATTTCTTCTTCATGAATGCATCTCCAACACAGATTCCCTGCCTCTGTAAACAAGGAATGAGGCCAACTTTTACACTGCTCAAGTTAGTGAGACTGGATAAACATAAACCAAGCAGAAATTTTACTCTGTCATTACAGGTTAAACACAAAGCACTTCCGAGCACTTGCATGAAAACGCTACCAATACTCTGCTTGCTTAATTAACAAATGTCATTAGCACAGTTTTTCAAGGACTACTTACGTGGATAAGAAGAAGAGCACTTGTCTGAACTGCTAAATGACTTTTCAAAGCTTCTGCATTAATTGAATGGAAAATTCTGCTCTCTGAAAATGTCAACTTTAGAAGCTTTTGAAAGCTGACCTGAAGTGGCAGGTATGACTTCAGAGAAACCACAGAACGGCGTAGCTTGGAAGCCACCTCAGAGATCGTCTACTCCAACCACTCAACTGGACTTGGCTGCTCAAGTCTTCATCCAACCTGACCTTGAACACCCCCAGGGCAGGAGGCATCCATGACCTCCCTGGGCAACCTGTTCCAGTGTCTTCCACACACTCCATCTCCTAACATCAAACACTGCAGAAAGCATCAGGCAACAAAATGCTCTCCTGATGTAACGCAGCAACGATCAGCAATCGTTAAAAAGGACGCAGATGAAACAACACCTCTGGTGCTGTGATAACTCCGCAGCACAATACCTTCACAAAGCCTGTTCTGCCCTAGTTCTGTGCTACCATGGCAGTTTAAATGGTTTAATAACGTTCAAACAAACTGGACCAGAAGAGAGGAGCAAATCTGAGGAAGAAAAGGCAAAATCTGAGGCTGGAAAGAGGAGTGGCAGTGAGAACTGCTGTTTGCCACTGTCTGTACAAATGCAGAAGCATTTATAAGGTTGTGAAAACCAGGTCCTAATCACTATGAATTGCTGGTTTAGAAGACAGGTGATCTTTCTTGGTCAAAGTGGCAGCTTTCAAGGCTTTAGGAGCCATAAAGGTTAAGAGAAACAACATTAACTACAGCTGCTCCATGAGTGTGGACTCTAAAATATCAGGCCAAGATAATGATGCTGAGAACACAGGCTAATGTATTTCTCACCTGACTGCAGCTTGATTTAATCATGAACACAAAAGAGCCATGAAAGACAGTATGTCAGAAATAAGAAAGCAAGGAATCTGGGAGACAGAGAAGAATAAATAAACCTGGTGTATCCTTCACATTTGGGCTGTTTTTCATACCTCTCTTCTGGAAACACTTCTGTGACACAGTCTTAATACCATATTCTTCTCTTGATTTTCCTGCTAGACTCTTATCCCCTACTCCACATTAATTTGTCTGAAACAGCTCTTTTCTACTCTGTCTTCTAACAACTGTTACTATCACCTTAACCTAGAGCTAGAAAACCTTCTTTGCAGCCACTTTGCAAGTTGGCTCACGGAGTTGTTCAGTAGCCAGCAGCAGTCACCTAGGACTATCCAGCAGTCACACACACAACATGTTAAACAGTGTCCTTGTGTTCAAAAGGGGCAGAAAGCAAAGTGGGTCTCACCACACGTTTGTTACCTGCTCATTAACTTCACACTTGAAAGTTAATTTAGGTAAAATGAACAGAAATAAAGTAGTCTTCAGGGTGTAGAAGAGTTGCTAACAAAATGCTTTTACCTTATTAAGATCTTCCCTCTCTTGCTTCAGCGTTCTGACCTGTTTCTCAAAAGCCTTTATTTGTCTGGAAGCATCATCCAACTCCCTCCTTGCAGTGCTGGCCTCCTCCAGCTGCTGTTCTAGCTGACCAGAATCTAGAAAAAACAGAAGACTTCTAAATAGGTTAAGGGGGAAAAAAAATTATTCTAGGAGAGCAAAGCCTGCGTGCTCAAAGTTCTTTTCAGCGTTTGCTCTGATTTTCATTTCATCACAAAATATTGACATTCTGATCTGGTTTAGAGCAGATTCACAAACTGCACTGGGTTGGAAGGGACCCTCAAAGGTCATCTCCTCCAATCCCACTGCAGTGAGAAAGGACACAGGGACTAAGTTGCTTTAACTGCCATTATCTGCTTTTAAAGGAACAAAAGGTCACTGTTTGCTGCCAAACGACATAGGAAATGAGAACAACATAATCATAGAATCATAAAATGGTTTAGGTTGGAAGGGATCTCAAAGCTCATCTAGTTCCAATCCCCTGCCATAGGCAGGGACACCTCCCACTAGATCAGGACACTAAAGACCTCATCCAACCTGGCCTTCAACACCTCCAGGGAGGGAGCAACCACAACCTCCTTGGGCAACCTGTTCTGGTGTCTCACCACCCTCACTGTGAGGAACTTCCTCCTAACATCCAGTTTAAATCTCCCCTCTGCCAGTTTAAACCCATTCCCCCTCATCCTGTCATTACAAGACCTTGTCCATAGTCCCTCCCCAGCCCTCCTGTAGGCCCTCTTCAGATATTGGAAGGCTACTCTGAAGTGTCCTCGAAGCCTTCTCTTCTCCAGGCTGAAAAGCCTCAACTCTCTCAGCCTGCAGAGAGAGCAGAGCTGCTGCAGCCCTCTCAGCATCTTGGTGGCCTCCTCTGGACTGGCTCCAACAGTTCCATGTCCTTCTTGTGCTGGGCGTTCCAGAACTGCAGACAGTACTCCAGGTGGGGTGTGAGGAAAGCAGAGTAAAGGGGCAGAATCCCCTCCCTTGCCCTGCTGGCAACGCTCTTTTCTCTTTTCACACCATAACAACCATGCACTTCACATAATTCTGTCATGTGTGCTTTACCATCACCTATGCATGTGTCTTTTACACACTGTCATGTCATAAATAATGCACCTTTTATTGCACTGTAAATATTAACAGCCTCCTTCCTGCCCACCTCAAAATTCCCCTAGAAATTAACAGTAAGAGGTCACTCAGGAGCTGGGAAACATTCTCCAGCAGATACATTTCATAGAATCAGTCAGGGTTGGAAGGGACCACAAGGATCAGCCAGCTCCAACCCCCCTGCCATGCCCAGGGACACCCTACCCTAGAGCAGCCTGCCCACAGCCTCTGCCAGCCTGGCCAAAAACACCTCCAGGGAAGTGACCCCAATCACACCCCTGGGCAACCCATTCCAGGGCCTTACCACTCTCATGCTCAACAACTTCCTCCTCACATCCAATCTCAATCTCCCCACCTCCAGCTTTGCTCCATTCCCCCTACTCCTCTCACTCCCTGACACCCTAAAAAGTCCCTCCTCAGCTTTTTTGTAGCCCTCTTCAGATCCTGGAAGGCCACAAGAAAGTCACCTGGGAGCCTCCTCTTCTTCAGCCTGCACAGCCCCAACTCTTTCAGGCTGTGCTCACAGCAGAGGTGCTGCAGCCCTCTGAGCATCCTTGTAGCCCTTCTCTGCACACCTCCAGCATCTCCACATCCCTCTTGTCCCAGGGGCTCCAGAACTGGACATAATACTCCAGGTGGGGTCTCACCAGGGCAGAGTAGAGGGATAGAATCACCTCCCTGGCCCTGCTGGCCACAGGAAAGAATGCATGAATAACAGCTATAGCTCAAAGCCAGAAATTCAAAAGTGCTTCTCTTATGTAGTCTACTCTGAAGTAAGTTTACACACAGCTCTGCTGAGCCAAGACAAATCTCTCTTCCATGCACGGAATACTTTGTTCCAGAGCTCTGTTCCCTTCTTCCGTTGCTGCCCTTTACATACTTGGCAATATTAAAGATTCCTCAAAGTTTTCTCCTATGTAACACTGTGAACAAAAATTCTAACTCTGACCTCCAAAATTGAAAGCATATGCTCTCCTGTCATTTCCTGGAAAACTAGAGAGGACAAGAAGAATGTTTTGGTGGTTTTTTGTTTTTTTTTTTTCCTGAGGTCTCCCTGGCGACACTCCTGAATTTGACACTATTTTGTGTTCATTTATTACCTTTTCCAGCAGGTGTTTACTCTTACGGCTCCTGAAGAGGCAGTAAAACAGGTTAAAGAATATAAACAACAGCCAGTTGTGACAGATGTGCAGTAAATAGTCATTTTCCAGCTGAACACCCTTTTGTTGCTAACGTTTTAGTTAATATATGCCAAGACTCGCTGTAGGGTGTTATTACCTTGCATGTAATTGCCCAAGAGATGGACCCAAAGCTCTGCACTTAACTGAACCTTCTTCAGGCTCATCATCATCCTGCACCTGGGTGGGTTCAATCCCAAGCACAACTCCAGGCTGGGTGGCCAATGGCTGAGAGCAGCCCTGACCTGGGGCTGGGGGTCTGGGTGGATGAGAAGCTCAAGATGAGGCTGCAGTGTGAGTGCAGCCCAGACAGCAACTGTGTGCTGGGCTGCAGCAAGAGCAGCTGTGGGCAGCAGGGCAAGGGAGGGGATTGTGCCCCTTTGCTCTGCTCTCCTCACACCCCACCTGCAGCACTGTCTGCAGCTCTGCAGCCCACAACATGGAACTGTTGGAGAGAGTCCAGAGGAGGCCACCAAGATGCTGAGAGGGCTGCAGCAGCTGTGCTGCGAGGACAGGCTGAGAGAGTTTGGGCTCTGCAGCCTGCAGAAGAGAAGGCTGCCAGGAGACCTTATAGCAACCTTCCAGTATCTGAAGGGGGCCTACAGGAGGGCTGGGGAGGGACTATTGACAAGGTCTTGTAACGACAGAATGAAGAGGAATGGGCTTGAACTGGCAGAGAGGAGACAGAAACTGGATGTTAGGAGGAAGTTCTTTGCAGCGAGGGTGGTGAGACACTAGCACAGACTGCCCAAGGAGGTTGTGGCTGCTCCCTCCCTGGAGGTGTTCAAGGCCAGGCTGGATGAGGCCTTGAGCGAACTGTTCTAGACGGAGGTGTCCCTGCCTATGGCACAGGGGTGGAGGATGGAACTGGCTGAGCTTTGAGGTCCTTTCCAACCTGAACCAGTCTATGTTTCTATGATGCACCGAGACAAAATTCTCTTTTAACTTAATTCAGAGCATCCAATCGAGAATACTGAATATTAGTAGTTGGCCTTTAAAGTAGGCTAAGAAAGGATATTCATTAAACAGAGAGAAAAGTCTTTCACTAAGAGTGACATTCAACACAGCAGTGCAACAGAATCTCTTCCTCTGGAAGTTCCTAATACATGAATTGACAGAATCTGAGAGATGAGGGCCTGAAAAAACGATGGATTTGGATATATTGAATGTCTTTGAATCTTTTCCTAAATGTCTCCAGTAGCCTTTGTAAAGACACAGCATACTGGGCTAAGTAAATCTTTGCTTTTTGGTAAGTTTGGGTTTTCTAAAGGTAGTGTGATACAAATTAAAGAAAAAAAGAAAAAATCAGCTCTTCATCATTCTATTCCAATGCTGAAACGTGAAATCTGTGCAGGTAAAGTCCTGAAACAAATGCAGTGAAGTACTGAGATACTTGAGAGCCAAATTTCTAATACAATAAAATCTTCATGAACTCTCAGAAGCAAAGGAACTAAATGGAAAGAAAACAAATGTTTTGTAAGAGATGACAGCTGACTGACAGCAGAGCTGAGAGGCTCCTTTCTCCCTGTCCTTGGATGCTTCTATCTATCAGCCCACCTTGGGCTGATTTTTCAGATCATAATCTTTTGCAGCTAGGTAGCTCTTTCTTTAATTGAATTAACTGAAGTCAAGGCAGAGACTGGGGCATGCACACAGAGAGGAGAGGACACACAGCTGTGAGCAGGATCCAAAAGGTGGCAGAGTTTTGTCTGGTCTTTGCTGCTGCCCACAGTGTCCTATCTGAGGGAAAATATCCTTCAGTACTCCCTGCCACTTGGAACATTCAGTACCACTGCTGCTTCCTCAGTACCACTGTC
This sequence comes from Psilopogon haemacephalus, assembly GCA_013396835.1. Classification (NCBI taxonomy): domain Eukaryota; kingdom Metazoa; phylum Chordata; class Aves; order Piciformes; family Megalaimidae; genus Psilopogon; species Psilopogon haemacephalus. The sequence goes on from VWZI01000493.1 coordinate 163,338, forward strand.
ATTCCACTCACCCACCCTTTGCTAAGAGTACTGTTACAGGAGAATACCCAGAAAACCACATCTCCAGTTTCAACTGGCTTTTGCTCCCCCATCCAGCTACAATGCACACTCTGAACCTTTTGTGGTTTCAAACAAAATGCAATCAAAATTGTGATCACAAATGCAACCCTCCCAAAGAAAATTCATCAGAAAATGAGAGAAAGGAAAATATCAATTGATCTTTAAATCCTAACAAATCAGCCTGCCAGACATTTTTAACACTGTCAAAATTGCTGAAAACTTCACTCTTCATGTTTTCTTAAGTAAGCAAGTACACCTTCCCTTCCTTCCCTTCCTTTCCTCTTTCCTCTCTTCCCCTCTCCTCCTCTCCTTTCCCTTCCTTTTACCTTTCATCTCCTCCTTTCCTTTCCCCTCCCTCCCTTCTTCCCTTTCATTCTTCCTTCTTCCCCCTCTTTCCTTTCTCCCATCCTCTCTTCTTTCCTCTCTCCCTCCCATCCTTCCTTCATTCCTTCTTTCTTTCCTCCCTCTCTTCCTTCCTCCCTGTCTTGCTCCCTCTTTTCCCTCCTTCCTCCCTCCCTCCCATCCTTCATTCCTTCTTTCTTTCCTCTCTCCCTTCCTTCCTCTCTGTCTTGCTCCCTCTTTTCTCTCNAAAGGCAGAAATGCTAAGAAATGATACCCTGACTTTGAAAGGACTGCAGTGACCTTTGATGCTGCCAAAAAGACCCAACCAAGTCCTCCAACTGCTCTTGCAGCACAACAGTGCAGGAGGAAGGCAAAAAGCCTTTAGCACTACTGACATTGGTCAGAGTTTCACAGATTCTCAGGTGGAGCCTAAGTCACAGCAACGCTGCACAAATGGAACTTTACTATTAATAGCAACAGCAGAAGTCTCTCCTCCAAGTACTGAATATTAAGTTGAATTGATAGAAAATGTTGAGCTACCAATGAAGAGCAAAGAGTAAAATGAGAAGTAAAAAGAGACTGGAAGACTCTTTTCAGAGGAGGAAAAATCCTGTCCAAGTCCTGTTTCCTCTCAGGGTCCTTGCAATAATATTTGTAACATACCTGTTACCTGTTTCTTCAACTTTTCAATTTCTTCTTTCAAACTTTTAATTTCCAAATCTTTGCTTGCTGTTATTGGGCCATCCACTGTTGAATACTGCAGAGCCTGGACTGTTTGGGTGGACTCTAGAAAAGGATGGAAGAAAAGAGGGACAAATTACACACCTGACATTGGATCACAGGATATTAGGGGTTGGAAAGGACCTCCGGAGACCATCAAGTCCAAGCCCCCTGCCAGAGCAGCACCAGACAATCTATCTCAGGGCACACAGGAACACATCCAGACAGGCCTTGAAAGCCACCAGAGAAGGAGACTCCACAGCCTCTCTGAGCTGCCTGTGACCCTTACAGTAAAGAAGTTCTTCCTCATGTTGAGGTAGAACCTCCTCTGCTGTAGTTTCTATCCATTGCCCCTTGACCTATCCAGGGCACAAGTGAGCAGAGGCTGTCCCTGTCCCTTCCTTCCTGACACCCAGCTCTCAAATATTTATACACATCTACTGGATAAACATGCCAAAAGACCCTGCCAAGTGAGGATTCTATGATTTATCATAGAATATATATAAATTTCCAACTACCAACTGCAAATTTTACAGCAATTCTTAGCAGGACCAACTAAGTTCTTGGAGGTTTGAAGACTGAAATCTTGATGCCACAGCAATGTAGGCACACTGTGAGCAAAGTTAGCACATTGGAAGAAGCTGCATACAAGAGGTATTTCAGACCTGAAGAGAGCAGAAGCTTAATTTGTCAACAGAAACACTGAAGAAAATTATTTTCTGCTAAAATGCATTCCAGGAGGGGTATTTAACTTTTTTCCCCCACACTACAACCCATGCTTTACAACGAAAAAGAAGAAAAAGTGACTGAATGTTTTGAGGGATTTTTTTTCATCGTACCTTGTAGCTTTCTGCTAAGCTCAAGCTTCTCCTGTTCTAGACGTCTTATTCTCCTCTCATAAGCTTCTGTTGCTAAACTATCCTCCAAAGTTCGTTGAATGCTGGCATCCAGATCCATGGAGGGTGGTCCAGCTGTCAGCCTTAGACAGCTGCGGTCTGAAAGCACACTGGGGAGGAAATTTACAGAGCATTGGATTTGACAACAAGCTGTGTTTAAAATAGCTTAAAATATACCTAAAACAAGGCAATTGTTGTTTACTACGCCATTTATTAGACAGCCAAACACCACCTTGCTAGATGTGCTCATTTAAAAGCTGAATTCACTTTTACCTACCAGGACTGATCTCCTCGATGCATTTTTTTTTTTTTTGTTGGACTGAACTCCTGATTAAAAAGCAATCATTACAGACAGCCTGTGTTTAGGCAGATGGGACTAAGCAAGAATTCTGATAGCTCTCAAGACTGCAGTAACAGTCTGTTCTAAAAATCAGTCATCAAGTTCCTCAAATGCTTGGAAGACATCACACCAAATGGTGTGAAATGATCACAGGACAAGTAGGGCAGGGAGGTACCAGCGAGGTGGATACTCCTGTACGTATGCTACTGCTTGTGCAAATCATCACAGAAAGATCTGGGTTGGAAGAGACCTCCAACCCCCAGTCCAGCTCTCCCTGCAGTCAGGTTGCCCAGAGCCCTGTGCAGCCTCACCTTGAGTATCTTCAGAGACCATAGAATGGTTTAGGTAGGAAGGGACCTCAAAGCTCAGCCAGTTCCAAACCCCCTGTGCCATAGGCAGGGACACCTCAAGGCCTCATCCAACCTGGCCTTGAACACCTCCAGGAAGGTTGTGGAACACAGAATCACCCAATGTGATCAAAGATCACACTGAGCAGTACCAAGGAGGTTCATAGAATCAGTCAAGGTTGGAAGGGACCACAAGGATCATCTAGTTCCAACTCCCTTGCCATACCCAAGGACACCCTACCCTAGATCAGGCTGCCCACAGCCTCATCCAGCCTGGCTGCAAACACCTCCAGGTGTTTGCAGTGCAACCTGTGGCAGTGTTTCACCACCCTCACTGCAAAGAACTTCCTCCTAACATCCCATTTAAATCTCCCCTCTGTCAGTTTAAACCCATTACTCCTTGTCCTGTCATTACAAGACCTTGCCAATATTCCTTCCCCAGCCTTCCTGTAGGCCTCTTTCAGGTACTGGAAGGCTACTCTAAGGTCTCCTGGAAGCCTTCTCTTCTCCAGGCTGCAGAGCCCCAACTCTCTCAGCCTGTCCTCGCAGCAGAGCTGCTGCAGCCCTCTCAGCATCTTGGTGGCCTCCTCTGGACTCACTCCAACAATTCAAACAAATGCTCCAACCACTTCCACTGTTCCACCACCCTCATGGTAAACAACTTGTTCCTAACAACCAATTTAAATCTACTCTTCTTTAGTTTGACACCACTGTCTCTTGTCCTATCACTGCAGACCTTTGTAAACAGTCTCTCTCCATCCTTCCTGTAGGCCCTCTTCATGTGCTGGAAGGCTGCTATTAGGTCTCCCCAGAGGCTTCTCTTGTGCAGGCTGAAGGCTAATCCTTTTGAAGCCTACAGGAGATGTCAGGTAACCAGCACTCAGCACATATGCCTGCAGAAACAGACATTTGGCTGCAAACATTATTTATTTCTTTGTTTTCACCAATGAACGAGGAATGATGAATGGTGAAGAACTTCCTCCTCATATCCAGTCTGAAGCTGGAGGTGGGGAGATTCAGATTGGATGTAAGAAGGAAGTTCTTCACCATGAGAGTGGTGAGAGCCTGGAATGGGTTGCCCAGGGGGATGGTTGAGGCCATATCCCCGGAGGTTTTTGCAGCCAGGCTGGCAGAGGCTGTGGGCAGCCTGATCCTAGGGTAGAGTGTCCCTGGGCATGGCAGGGGGGTTGGAACTGGATGATCCTTGTGGTCCCTTCCAACCCTGACTGATTCTATGAACCTCCTTGGTACTGCTCAATTTAGCAGCAGAGATGAACAGAGAAAATCCCACATTCATACCAGCTATCAAGAAAGGTATTTTGAAACACCTTTTCATTCAGGCTCAAATGATTGTGAAAGAACTAGGGGGGGGAAAAAGTATTTGAAGTCCAATAAGCTAAGTTCTCTCTCTCCATGCACCTGACCTTTTCTTGGTCATATGCAGTTAACTTCCTACATTGTCTAAAAACCACCTCTCTCAACAAAACTCCTCTTGATCACAGGTGGAGGACTTGAAATGCATGCCAAGTTTAGCTGCTGAGACCTCATTCTTTGGGACAGGCAGGAGTTTAGATGATGCCCTAGTAGTGATTTCCTCTACTATCTGTTTGAAGTTGGTACCAGACACAGAAACTTACGATGCTCTGTAGCTCTCTTACAGACCAATTTTGGAACGCTCAACTCACCAGCTACTTGTATAGGTGAAACCCACAAATGGTAAATGATGGCCAGAAAATGCAGTGTGTGATGGTGGAGGCATCGTTTCCTGGAAAAAAAAAAAACCAACAGGATAATTGAGTAAGTCATATCCTGCTGCACTTGAAAGCAAAAGATTTTTGAGGCTGACCATATGCTAGTGGCAATATCACATCAACTAAGCTCTGAGTCACTCTCATCTACAGCCCAAACAGCAAATAGCAGCACCTGTATTTATTTCCAGCAGCAGGCACTACACCCAAACAAAGCATGAAAAGGCTTTTCTCACTAAACAGGCTGTCACTGGAGGAAAAGTACAATATTGCACATAGTAGAGTCAGAGAATCACAGAATGGTAGGGCTTGGAAGGGACCTCTGCAGATCGTCCACTTCAACCCCCCTGACAAAGCTGCATCACCAAGAGCAGGTCCAGAAGAACACATCCAGGTAGGTTTTGAAGATCTCCAGAGAAGGAGACTCCACAACCTCTCTGGGCATCCAGCTACAGGGCTGCAGCATCCTCACCATAAAGAAGTTTCTCCTCGTGGCTTCTTCTGTGTTTTAGTTTATACCTGTTGTTGTTTGTCCTATCACCAAAAAGATCCTAGCCCCTTCACCTTTCCACCCACCCCTCAGATATTTATAGACATTGATAAGCTCCCCTCTCAGCCTTCTCTTCTCCAGACTAAACAGCCTCAGGTCTCTCAGTCTTTCTTCATAGGAGAGATGTTCAAGTCACCCTTGTAGCTCTCCTTTAGATCCCACAGATCCCTGCCTCTCCTGAACTTCCATACTTACAGAATTTTTTAAGCAATCATCATCCACATCAAAGTTGGATGTATCAGTGGGGCTGCTGACTTCTGGGATGTAAGGTGCTTCACAGTTTCTAATGTTGTCCCAATCAATCCCAGCAAAAAAGGGATGGTTCTTGAAGTCTTCTATACCATTCTGCCCAAGTCGATGCTCTCTGCTACAAATGAGCCTTCGGATCAGGTCCTTTGCACTCTCAGAGACATCTGTCACTTGAGCAGGAAACTGAAACCTCTCCTTAAAGATGAAAATAAGAGGAAATAATTCATTACCAAGAAAAAGAGGGGGAAATTCACCCTCCCTTTAGATAATCATTACATGAAAAGAACCATGCTAACATTTCAGCTCTCAAGTCTATGCAGTAACATCTTCAAGAGAAACATTTCTCCAAAGGAGACAAACTCCTGACAGTTTTCCTCCATGTTTTCCTTCTTCCTATGAATTTCTTTTACCCTCTTGATTTTTACAGCTACCTCCATGTGGAAGAGCACTTAAGAACCTTCTGCATAAGCCAACCAACGCATCCACCACGAGAAAGTCATGCAGAAGCAGTGATGTAATGCAGACAAACTTCACTCCGTAGTGACCCAAACAGCCACATCCCCAGAGTTCCTGGTTTTGAACTGCTTTATCCCCAAAGCAAAGCCAACTGCAACCCGCAGCCCCAAACTGGCTGCATGGGATCACATTTGGTGCCCTACATTTACGAGCATTAACATAATTAGTAGGTAAAGCCTTGTTTTTTAACAAGCTACCCTTCTTTCTTTTTTTTTTTTTTTAACCAAGTTACCCTCTTAAAAATGAGCTTAGAGAGAGAGATAGAAAGTGCACTAACTTTGTGGTTCATTATTTTCCCATAGGTCTCCACCAAGGACTCAGCATAAAAGGGCGTTTCTCCATAAAGCATTTCATACATGCAAACGCCCAGGGACCACCAGTCACACTCGGGCCCATACTTCCCTTTCCCATCTTCCATGGCCTGCAAGATTTCTGGAGAGATGTAGTCAGGTGTTCCAACTGCCACTGAAGACTGCACCTGTGGAAGTCAACATTGCCAGGACTCAGAAGGGATCTCCATCATAGAATCAGTTTTAAGTTGGAAGGGACCTCAAAGCTCAGCCAGTTCCAACCCCCCTGTGCCATAGGCAGGGACACCTCCCACGAGAACAGGTTGCTCAAGGCCTCATCCAACTTGGCCTTGAACACCTTCAGGGAGGGAGCAGCCACATCATTACACACACTGTTGTTTCTGGCACATGTGCACACACACACAGCTTAAGCCTCGCATTCTGCTCACGGCAATCACGACTGAAACACACAATCATAGAATGGCTTGGGCTGGAAGACACCTTAAGAAATCATCTGATCCAACCTCCCCATCATGGGCAGGGATGCTTCTCAACTAGACACATCCAAACTGGCCTTGAATATCTCCAGGGAGGGGGCATCTAACAATCACAGAAACATAGAATCAGTCAGGGTTGGAAGGGACCACAAGGATCAGCTAGGTCTGGGGATACCTTAGAGCAGGATTTCAGTCTGAAGGGGAACTACAGGAAGGCTCCAGAAGGGCTTTTTAAGAGTGTCCACCAACAGGACAAGGGGAAATGGGTGTAAATTGAAGGAGAATAGGCTTAAATTGGATTTTAGGAAGAAATTCTTCACTCCAAGGGTGGCAAGACTCTGGAATGGATTCTCCAGAGAGACTGCAGCCCAGAAAGCCAAGCAGAGGCTGGGCTGCAGCAGAAGCAGTGTGGGCAGCAGGGCCAGGGAGGTGATTCTGCCCCTCTACTCTGCCCTGCTGAGACCCTACATGGAGTACTGCATCCAGTGCTGGAGCCCCTGGGACAAGAGGGATGTGAACATGCTGGAGGTGTCCAGAGAAGGGCCATGATGATGCTTAGAGGGCTGCAGCACCTCTGCTGTGAGCACAGCCTGAAAGAGTTGGGGCTGTGCAGCCTGCAGAAGAGGAGGCTCCCAGGTGACCTTCTTGTGGCCTTCCAGGATGTGAAGGGGGCTACAGAAAAGCTGGGGAGGGACTTTTTAGGCTCTGAGAGAGTGACAGGACTAGGGGGAATGGAGTAAAGCTGGAGGTGGAGAGATTGAGATTGGATGTGAGGAGGAAGTTCTTCACCATGAGAGTGACGAGGCCCTGGAACAAGTTGCCTAGGGGGATGGTTGGGGCCAGATCCCTGGAGGTGTTTGCAGCCAGGCTGGCAGAGGCTGTGGGCAGCCTGATCTAGGGTAGGGTGTCCCTGGGCATGGCAGAGGCTTGGAAATAGCTGATCCTTGTGGTCCCTTCCAGCCCTGACTACGATGCAACACCCCTGTTTATATTCAGAACTGACTACATGCATCTAAAAAGCTTTCAATACACCATGGAAATAATCTACCAACATAAACCCAAGCAGCATGCAGTCATATTTCAAACCAAGGTTAGCTATGCACCCATATAATTCCAAGGCATCTTTTCTCCTTGACAGCACAGACTTTCATGGCAAGCAAAGGACTGGGTGGGGGAAAAAAAGAGTGTTCAGGAATAGGTATCATTCTGTGGAATTTACCGTTCCATCTTCCATCAGTTTCAGACATGAACCAAAATCTGCTAACCGAATATGTCCATTCATATCCATCAAAATGTTGTCTGGTTTAATATCCCTGCAATTCAAAGACAGTTCTGGATTAGCACAAAAGATTTGGTGCATGGCAGACAGCATCAAAACTGGCAGCAGATCAGTAAGTGGAAGACAATTGTTCAGAGGGTGACATCTGCACCAGCAACATTTCATGACAGGAGACCAAATCAGGCAATGTCTGTTGATTTTAGTAAGAATTGTGTAAGCAAGTCCACAGGTACACAGAAGAATCTTACTGGTTCTGAACTTCTGTGCAAAAGACTTTCAAAGAAACTGAAGAATTTTAGTGAGGTACAACACCAAACGCATCACAGGATGTCAGGGGTTGGAAGGGACCCAAAGAGATCACCGAGTCCAACACCCAGATCATTGGCTTCAACCCCCAGCATTCTTACGCTGGAAATCAAAAACAATCTCTGAGTTTTACCAGAGAACAAAGGTCAATGAAACTACAAAATAATTCACATTTTCACAGGTGTTCACAGGATGTCAGGGGTTGGAAGGGACACAAAGAGATCATCGAGTCCAACCCCCAGCATCCTTATGCTGGAGCTGAAAAACCATCTCCAAGTTTTACTAGAGAACAAAGGTCAACGAAACTCCAAAATAATTCACATTTTCACAGGTGTTCACAGAATGTGAGGGGTTGGAAGGGACCCAAACAGATCATCGAGTCCAACTCCCAGATCATCAGGTGCTACCCCCAGCATCCTTACGCTGGAGCTGAAAAACCATCTCTGAGTTTTACCAGAGAACAAAGGTCAATGAAACTCTAAAATAATTCACATTTTCACAGGTATTCACAGGATGTGAGGGGTTGGAAGGGACACAAAGAGATCATCGAGTCCAACCCGTCTGCCAGAGCAGGGCCATCCAATCTAGCTCAGGTCACACAGGAACACATCCAGACAGGCCTTGAAAGTCTCCAGAGAAGGAGGCTCCACAACCTCTCTGGGAAGCCTGTTCAGTGCTCTGGGACCCTTACAGTAAATAAGTTCCCCCTTTTAACATTTCGTGTCTTCAGAATTTTTCTCTCGTGGACATCTCAACTCACTCTGCTGATCACAGAAGCACAAAACATTAGGGGTTGGAAGGGACCTTGAAAGCTCATCCAGTCCAATCCCTCTGCCAGAGCAGGATCACCTAGGCAGATCACACAGAACCTTGTCCAGCTGGGTTTTGAAAGTCACCAGAGAAGGAGACTCCACAACCTCTCTGGACAGCCAGCTCCAGTGTCTTGTCCCATCACCAGCACAACAAAGAAGTTTCCCCTTGTGTTGAGATGGAGCCTCCTGTGCTCCAGCTTGTACCTGTTGCTCCTTGTCCTGTCACTAGGCACCACTCAAAAGAGCTCTGACCTCTCCTGAACTGGGGAGCCACAAACTGGACACAGAATTCCAGGTGTGACCACACGAGGACAGAGTAGAGTGGGAGGAGAACCACCCTAGACCTGCTGGACACATTTCTCTTGATGCACCCCAGGATGCAATGAAAACAAACAAATCCCACTGAGACCTCTGGAATTTGAACTTCAGTTTAAAACACTTTGTGAAAACATGCACCTAAAATAAAGTTCCTCTTTAAAGCTGGACCCAGTTCAAGCTAAACAAAAACATGAGTCACCCCTGAGGCTCCATTTATCCATCTTCTGTCTTTTAATATATTCCCAAAAGAACTAACAATAACAATAATTAATACTAACCATCATCACTATCATCATCATCATACCAACCTCTCCCATTTAACCTCACAAAAGAGCAAGAAACCATTAAAAAAGCTTCACTGTGCTCTCAACACTGCACATGGAGTTAACTGCAAGCAACAGTGAAAGCACTCAGGGAAGAAAACAAAAGTGTTTCTTTCCAAGCAAAGTTTCTAAGGCTCAGTAATAAATTCAACAGAACCATTTTTAGAGGAAGGAAACAAACAAACGCAATTACACACAGAATCACAGAATGTTAGGGGTTGGAGAGGACCTCCAAAGATCACAGAATCAGTCAGGGTTGGAAGGGACCACAAGGATCAGCCAGTTCCAAACCCCCTGCCATGCCCAGGGACACCCTACCCTAGAGCAGGCTGCCCACAGCCTCTGCCAGCCTGGCCAAAAACACCTCCAGGGAGGTGGCCCCAAACACCTCCCTGCAGGGGCAACCCATTCCAGCCTCTCACCACTCCCATGCTGAACATCTTCTTCCTCACATCCAATCTGAATCTCCCCATCTCCAGCTTTGCTCCATTCCCCCTACTCCTGTCACTCCCTGAGAGCCTAAAAAGTCCCTCCCCAGCTTTTCTGTAGGACCCTTCAGATCCTGGAAGGCCACAAGAAGGTCCCCCAGGAGCCTCCTCTTCTCCAGCCTGCACAGCCCCAACTCTTTCAGGCTGTCCTCATAGCATTCAACTCCTGTGCCAGAACAGGATCACCTAGAGCAGCTCACACAGGAACACATCCAGATGGACTTTCAAAGTCTCCAGAGGAGACACCACAACCACTCTTGGCAGCCTGCTCCAAGGCTCTGACACTCTCACAGAAAAAATGTTTTCCCTCCTGTTCATGTGGCACCTCCTCTGCTCCAACTTGCACCCACTGCCCCTTGTCCTATTATTGGGTATCAGTGAGCAGAGCCTGGCTCTGTCCTCCTGGCACTGCCCTGCACATCTTTAGCAACATGTTTGAGGTCACTCCTCAGGCTCCTCTGCTCCAAGCTATACAGACCCAGCTGCCTCAGCCTGTCCTCAGCAGGGACACATTCTGCTCCCTTCTGGGACCAACCAATCAATCACTTTTCCATCTACCATAAGAAAATTTATAGCTGACTATAAAGGTTCCCATTTTTCTCACTCTTGTCAAGGAATGCTGAGTGATTTGGCTAATATAAGCTTGTCAATATAACAGCTCCATTAAACCTGAATGATTTGTGAGGGTCTTTTGCTTCTGTGTTAGAATTTGGAGGGGAAAAAACACACCAAAAAAAGTTTGATTCAAGTGTTTATGTTTTCTTTTTGCTATATTTATGGCACATTAGGGTAATAACAGCAAAAATAAAAATGTTTTTGTGCATTTGCCCTAATGAAAATGCAAATTTAGCACAGTGAGAAAGCAGGGACAGGCTAAGGGCAAGCTTGCCCCTTCTCCTATCATTGGACATCCCTGAGCAGAGCCTGGCTCTGTCCTCCTGACACTGCCCTGCACATCTTTAGCAACATGACTGAGGTCACTCCTCAGGCTCCTCTGCTCCAAGCTATACAGAACCAGCTGCCTCAGCCTGTCCTCAGCAAAGAGTTGTTCCTCTGCCTTCAGTATCTTTGTAGCTCTGTGCTGGACTCTCTCAAGCAGTTCTCTGAGGTCCTTCTTGAACTGAGGGGCCCGGGCCTAGACACAATATTCCAGATGTGGCCTCTGGGCAGAGTAGAGGGAGAGGAAAATTTCCCTTGACCTAGTAACCACCCCCTTCTAACCCACCACAAGAGCACATTGCTGGCTCATGGTCATCCTTCTGCCCACCAGGACCCTCAGGTCCCTTTCCCCTACACTGCACTCCACCAGGTCAGTCCCTAACCTATCCTGGTCCATGGGATTGTTCCTTCCCATCTGCAAGACTCCACATTAGTTCCTGTTATATTCCATTCGGTTTCTCCCCACCCAACTCTCCAGCCTGCCTAGCTCTGGCTGAATGGCAGCAAATGCTTCTCAGCTCTTGGCAGGGAAGATGAGAGTTGTGAACAACTGTTCTGCATTCAGCTGAATTCTGTTAACAAAAGACAGTCTGAAAGACAAGCATTGATGGCACCTGCAGAGCAGAGCAAGCTCTAAGTGTACAGGGAAGACAAGACAATGATGAGTCCCAGAGGGGAACAGGGAGAGGGAGTTCATTACTGCCAGTGTCATTGAGGAGTCTGAAGGTGGTGATTACAGGAGAAAAAACCATGTGTCACAAACCCTGCCTTCTCCACCCAGCCTGCACTTGTTGGATTTCACTGGAATTGGGAGTTTTGTTGTGCAGAAAGATGTCTGAGCATTCTCCTGTACTGATTCCTCCCTGTTAACCTGCTTTTCTGGGCCCTCACCTCCATCACTGTGCCCACTGCTGGCGGTCTCAGTGTGAGAGGGGCAGTTTGCCTCATCAATACCTTACAGTGATGCATAGATTCACAGAATGGTTTAGCTTGGAAGGGATCCCAAAGCTCATCTAGTTCCAAGGGCCCCTCCATAGGCAGGGACACCTCCCACTAGAACAGCTCACTCAAGGCCTCATCCAACCTGGCCTTGAACACCTCCAGGGAGGGAGCAGCCACAACCTCCCTGGGCAACCTGTACCAGTGTCTCACCACCCTCACTGTGAGGAATTTCCTCCTAACATCCGGTTTCAATCTCCCCTCTGCCAGTTTAAACCCATTCCTCCTCATCCTGTCATTACAAGACCTTGTCAATAGTCCCTCCTCAGCCTTTCTGCAGGCCTCTGTCAGATCCTGGAAGGCTGCTCTAAGGTCCCCTGGAAGCCTTCTCTTCTGCCGGCTGCAGAACCCCAACTCTCAGCCTGTCCTCACAGCAGAGCTGCTGCAGCCCTCTCAGCATCTTGTGCTGGGGGCTGCAGAGCTGCAGACAGTGCTGCAGGTGGGGTGTGAGGAGAGCAGAGCCAAGGGGCACAATCCCCTTCCTTGCCCTGCTGCCCACAGCTGCTCTTGCTGCAGCCCAGCACACAGTTCACTGTCCCATCTGTGGAGATATTCAAGGTCAGGCTCAACAAGGCTCTGAACAACCTGATCTAGTGGAGGATGTCTTTGTTTACTGCAGAGGGGCTTGGCCTAGATGACTTTTGGAGGTCCCTTCCAACTCAAACCATTCTATGAGAATAGGAGGCTCTTAAAAACTCCCTGAAAGGAGGTTGTAGAGAGGTGGGGGTTCATTTCTTAGCAGAAGTCACAACTGATAGAGGAAATAGCACCAAGTTAAGCCAGGGAAGGTTTAAGTTGGACATCAGGGAAAACTTCTCTATCTAAAGGGTTCTCAAAGACTGGAACAGGCTGCCCAGGGAAGCGGCTGAATTGCCAGCCCTGGATGTCTTTGAAAGTCGTCTAGATATGGTGCTCAGGGCTATGGCATAATGGTGGCCCTGCTGAGTTAGATGATGCTTGGACTTGATGATCTTGAAGGTCTTTTCCAACCTTGATTCTTTGGGAGGATGTGAGCTAAGCAGACTGCTGGTCTGCCCTTTTGGGTTTTTTCAGTGCCTGATATAAAGGTATCAAAGGAGCTAGAAGTCTTCTTTAAAAACATGCACGACTTTCATGTAAAACATACTAAAAAAAAAAACCTCCTTTCCACACATTTACACCACGGCTCCAACACAGAGCACAGGATTCACTTCTAAATTTTTCTGAGCTGAGCTGGCCTTGGCTGTAGGAGGCAATCAGCACTGCACAGCAGCTCGGGGGAAGTGATGCTCTTGGTGTTTGTTTTGCACACTTTGGTTATTTGCTTCCGTTCATGTGGAGAAGGCAAGGGAGATAAACAGTCTGAGTGATCCTGGAAACTGCAACAGAAAAATGAGAGTGGAAGCTTCTGAAAAGGAAACAAAAAATCAGTGAAAAATCTTTAATGGCTCATTTTTCATCATGCTTCTTGGTTTAATTTGGGGAGTTGCTCTTCAGAGCGGCATGTTCACCCAGATGACTTCACTCACCTCTCTCTGGAACACTTTGCTTTCTTAAGCCATAATTAAAAACTCCAAGACTATTACACACTCACTGTGTCAGTGCAAACATTCTGACCCAGGACTACAGCAGACACCTGGATAACTGCCACTCATTTGGACGTCTCTTTTAATGAGCCAGAGTGGATTTTCATTCGCTCAGGAAGACTCAAGTGAATTAATTCCCTCTGAGCCATGCTCAATCCATAGCACATTCCAGATGCAAAGCCAACTAAAAAGAATCTTTAGTATATGTGAATGCTTTGGTTTGGATTTTGGTGGTTTTTTTTTTTTTCCCTGGATCTATTTCTAAGACTACAAAAAACTTCAGGAATTGTGAGGTCCTCACACACTGAAATTTCAGCTAGGCACTGAATGCTCTGGGTTGGAAGGGACCTCCAAAGCTCATCTAGTCCAACCCCTCTGCAGTCAGTGTGGCCAGCAGATCAAGGGAGGGGATTCTGCCCCTTTACTCTGCTCTCCTCACACCCCACCTGGAGTACTGTGTGCAGTTCTGGAGCCCCCAGCACAGGAAGGACATGGAACTGCTGGAGAGAGTCCAGAGGAGGGACACAAAAATGATCAGAGGGCTGCAGCAGCTCTTCTATGAGGACAGGATGAGGGAGTTGGGGCTTTTCAGCCTGGAGAAGAGAAGGCTGCCAGGAGACCTTATAGCAACCTTCCAGTATCTGAAGGGGACCTACAGGAAGGCTGGGGAGGGACTGTTCACAGGGTGGAGGGGGAATGGGTTCAAACTGGCAGAGAGGAGATTTAAACGGGATGTTAGGAGAAAGTTCTTCACAGTGAGGGTGGTGAGACACTGGAACAGGTTGCCCAGGAAGGTTGTGGCTGCTCCCTGCCTGGAGGTGTTGAAGGCCAGGCTGGATGAGGCCTTGGGCAACCTGTTCTAGTGGGAGGTGTCCCTGCCTATGGCGCAGGGGGGTTGGAACAGGATGATCTTCGAGGTCTCTTCCAACCTAAACCATTCAATGATTCCATGACCCTCCACTAAATCAGGCTGCCCAGAGCCCTGCCCAGCCTCACCTTGAATATCTCCAGTGATGGGGCCACAACCACCCTCCCTGGGCAACCTGTTCCAGTGTTCCACTATCCTCACAGCCAACAAGTTGTTCCCAATGTCCAATCTAAATCTGCTCTTCTCTAGTTTGAAGCCATTGCCACTCTTTGTATGACTCCAGGCCTTTGCAAGCAGTCCCTCTGCAGCCTTCTGGTAGCTCCATTCAGGTACTGGCAGGCCACTATCAGGTCTCCCCTGGAGCCTTCTCTTCTCCAGGCTGAACACCCACAGCTCCCTCAGCCTTGTAGCAGAGGCGTTCTAACCCCCTGAGCATTTTTTGTGGCCCTCCTGTGGACTCACTCCTATCAGGTCCATGTCCTTGTGTTGAATGCTCCAGAGCTAAACGCAGTACTCCAGGTGAGGTCTCACCAGGGCAGACCAAAGTGGCAGAATCACCTCTCTGGATCTGCTGGCTACACATCTTTTGATGCAGCCCAGAATGCCATTGCCCAAAAGAATAATTTTGTAGCTGACCTATCAGTTTAGTTTAGTCAATTGGACAAGAAAAGGTTAATCTGGAAAATAAATTATTATTTCTAATGTTAACATTAGAAAAGCATGGCAATGAATTAATTTCCCTCTAAGCAGGTCAGCTTGCTGCCCTTGAAGAGTAAAGAATGGAGTGAACAGCTTGAGTGGGTTTGTTTGCTGGGTTTTGGTGGTTTGAGGTTTTTGTTTGTTGTTGTTGTTTGTTGGGGTTTTTTTAATGCTGCCAGTGGAAATTAAAATACCATCAGATAAAAGAAAAAATGAAAACAAAAACAAAAAATTAGATTAGTTTCAGGTGTAACTGCTGGCACAGAGAAAACGATCCAGAAAACTGATTCCTAATTGTCCAGACAACTTATTCCTAATTCCTACATGTCCAAGTGGAGACAAAGACAAGTGGAGTCCCTCAGGGATCAGTCCTGGGACCAGTCTTGTTCAGCATCTTTGTGGGTGCCATGGACAGAGGCATTGAGTGCAGCCTCAGCAAGTTTGCTGAGCACCCCAAGCTGTGTGGTGCAGCAGCCAGGCTGGAGGGCAGGGATGGCATCCAGAGGGAGATGCACAGGCTGCAGAGGTGGGCACAAGCCAACCTCAGGAGGTTCAACAAGGCCAAGTGCAAGGTCCTGCAGCTGGGTCAAGGCAATGCCAAGCACAAATCCAGGCTGGGCAGTGCCTGCCTGGAGAGCAGCCCTGAGGAGATGGACTTGGGGGTGCTGGTGGAGGAGAAGCTGAAGATGAGGCAGCCCTGAACACCAAGCAGAGGCTGGGCTGCAGCAGGAGCAGTGTGGGCAGCAGGGCCAGGGAGGTGATTCTGCCCCTCTGCTGTGCTCTGCTGAGAGCCCACCTGGAGTAGTGCATCCAGTGCTGGAG
>VWZI01000493.1:186881-207993 GCA_013396835.1 Psilopogon haemacephalus
GTTGCTGAGCATGAGAGTGGTGAGAGGCTGGAATGGGTTGCCCCTGCAGGGAGGTGTTTGGGGCCAGATCCCTGGAGGTGTTTTTGGCCAGGCTGGCAGAGGCTGTGGGCAGCCTGCTCTAGGGTAGGGTGTCCCTGGGCATGGCAAGGGGATTGGAACTGGCTGATCCTTGTGGTCCCTTCCAACACTGACTGATTCTATGATTCTAAGTGTATTCCAGGATCTGGAACACAGTTTGCTCTCTTTTTTTTTTTTTGTGGCATTCTATTAGATGCTACTTTACAATGCTAACTAAAACAATTCTAATTTAAGATGACGGTTGTAAAAAAAACCCCAAGTTTCATTGACCAGTCAATGCTTTAGATATTAGGTTTGTTCACTTCAGGTTTTGATGGATGCCATGCAACACAGAGAGGCTTGTTTGAACTCTGGGAACTTCAGCTGACAGATGTGGTTTCAGGTACTCTTTCACATATCATTTACAGCTTCCTTCTAAAAGGTGGGAATACAAATACTACCTAGAGTATTTCAAAGCCTGTCTATTTCCCCTGTTTTGCCACGTCAGCTATATTGGAATTCCCAATTTGGCTTCTAAGAACTTAAGTAAACAGATTAACAACTCCACCACCACTACCCTGTGGCATACTCTAAAGATTAAAAAATTAAGGGCTGCTAAGTAAGGCTAATTCATGTCAAAGCTTTTACATTTCTAATAGTATCCTGAGTTGCTGGCGGGTAAAGGAGTAGAAAGAGTAAGCTCCTTAAGAATGTTGTGCCCATCTGTGAGTGCCATCTGTCCAAGGCATCCTGAAGGAAGGGGCTAAAGAAGAATCCAGAATATACCCAGCTGCTGGACTGTAAATCACTACCTGTGCTAGGAAAGCTTAACACATTTCTAGGCAGATAGATGTTTTCTTCCTTGCTGATTCTCATTTTAGATAGTTGCTCTCTGCACTTCAGTACAACCACACATTGGGGTTGGACAAGATGACCTTTGGAGGTCCCATCCAACCCAGACCATTCCACGGTTCTGTGTGATCATTTCAGAAAAAAAAAACAAAAAAACCAAAACCTCAGGACCTGATTGGTTTTGCCAGTGACAGTCAAAAATTTTTCTTTTTTAATTTTTTTTTTTCCCCCCACCCCCATAAAAATCACAGAATTGTTTTGGTTGGAAAAGACCTCTCAGATCATCCAGTCCAACCATCAACCCAACACCACCATGGCCATTAAAGGCATGTCGCACAGTGCCATGTCCACACGTTTCATGAACACCTCCAGGGATGATCTCTCCACCACCTCTCTGGACAGGATTTTTTTACAGAAGGATGTGCACTGGACATTGTATGGACACTGAATGTCTGGACAATGTAACAAGTTTTCAGAGATGCACAGATTCATGGAACGGCTAAACCATATCACACAGTGCCACATCCACAAGTTTCATGAACACCTCCAGGGATGGTCACTCCACCACCTCTCTGGGCAGCCTATTCTTTTCTTTGTCTTTTTTTTTTAATGCATTAATGATCCTAAGAAAGCAATTCACAAAAGAACGTGCACTGGGAAGCTGCCTGGACAATGCAACAAGTTTTCCTAGATGCGCAGTCATAGAATGGCTAAACCATTTGAACACCTCCAAGGATGGTTACTCCACCACCTCTCTGGACAGCTCTTTTTTTTTATTTTTAATTGCACTGATGATCTTCAGAAAGCAATTCACAGAAGAATGTGCACTGGGAAGCTGCCTGGACAATGTAACAAGTTTTCATAGATGTGCAGATTCATGGAATGGCTAAACCATATCACAAAGTGCCACATCCAGAAGTTTCTTGAACACCTCCAGGGATGGTCACTCCACCATCTCTTTGGGCAGCCTACTCTTTTTTTTCTTCTTTTTTTTTTTTTTTTTTTTTTTTTTTTTTTTTTTTTTTTTTAATGCACTGATCATAGAATCAGTCAGAGCTGGAAGGGACCACAAGGATCATCAAGTTCCAACCCCCTCTATCATGGACAGGGACACCCTACCCTAGATTAGGCTGCCCACAGCCTCTGCCAGCCTGGCTGCAAACACCTCCAGGGAAATGGCCCCAAGCACCCCTCTGGGCAACCTGTTCCAGGGCTTCACCACTCTCACAGTGAAGAACTTCCTCCTCACATTCAATCAATCTCCCCACCTTCAGTTCTGCTCCTAAGAAAGCAATTCACAGAAGAATGTGCACTGGGAAGCTGCCTGAACAATGTAAGAAGTTTTCATAGATGCATAGAGTCATGGAATGGCTAAACCATATCACACAGTGCCACATCCACAAGTTTCACGAACACCTCCAGGGATGGTCACTCCACCACCTCTCTGGACAGCCTCCTTTTTGTTAGTTTGGTTTTTTTTAATTGCACTGATGATCTTCAGAAAGCAATTCACAGAAGAATGTGAACTGGGAAGCTGTCTGGACAATGTAACAAGTTTTCCTAGATGCACAGATTGATGAAATGGTTTGGGTTGGAAGGGACCTTAAAGATCACCTAGTTCCAACCCCCCCTGCTATATGTCTTCCACTAGAGCAGGTTGCTCAAGGCCTCATCCAACCTGGCCCTAAACACCTCGAGGGAGGGGGTATGCACAACCTCCTTGATCATCCTGTTTTAGTATGTTTTCTTACAGAAATATGTCTGAATAAGACTCGTGGATGTTTTTTAATTATCAGGGGTATTTGTAAGAGCTTTCAGCTCCAGCTCAGTGAGCTGCTAGCTGCAAATCACTAGAAAATTTCTAAGACTGATGAAGGAACAAACCAACCTGCCCAGTCCAGACTGCATCCCACAGCAATTCTTTCCTAGTCCTTTTCTATCTTTCTCTGGGAATAAATACACAGATACTAATACACCAAGAGCTATGGGAAGTGAGGGAAAGGGAGGTCTGTACAGAAAGGAGTTCTGAGACATCACCAGATCAGCCTGGAGAAGAGAAAGCTCAAGGGACACCTAATAGCAGCTTTCCAGTAACTAAAGTGCACTACAAGAAGGCTGCAGAGTGACTGTTTCCAAAGGCCTGCAGCAAAAGAACAAGAGGCAGTGGTTTGAAATCAGAGAAGAGCAGATTTAGGGCAGCTGTTAGGAAGAAGTTCTGCACCATGAGGGCGGTGGAACACTGGAGCAGGTTGCCCAGCGAGGCAAGCTGAAGTCCCATCTGTGGAGATATTAAAGGTCAGGCTCAATAAGGCTTTGAGCAACATGATCCAGTGGAGGATGTCCCTGCTGACTGCAGGGTGGGTTGGACTAGATGAGCTTTGGAGGTCCCTTATAAGCCAGACCATTCAGTGACCACTCCATGCTTTCCAATCTGGCCCAGAAAGGATATATAGCCTTAATAAGAGCTTGATCTTATCCCTCTCCCACCCATGTACTTCATTGGCAATAAAAATCACCACAAAGCTGTAAAAATATATTAAGTGGGGGGAGAAAGAAACACTCTAAAGTATTTTCTCCATTTTTCTAAGGCACATAAAATACAAAGGAATAGGGAGGACATCGCAGGAAACCTTTAAAATATTCCCAAAGTTAAGGGAGAAACAGAACGAAGATACAAAAAGGTGCAAAAAAAAGAGGAAAATCAAATCAATGTCTTACATTGAGAAGAAAAGCAATGCTATTTCCAAGAGAAGAAATATATACATCCAATACAAGTAGGGGAAGAAGCACTGTTCCACTCTATCTATTTTTCTGTTCTTCCCCCAGGCTACCCTGCCTTTACATTTCAGACTGCCCAGCGGGAAGAAGAAGGCTTCAGAAAACAACACTGCTACACAGCCACTTAAATCTGCTGCACAGATGCTTTGCTTTCTTCCTCCTTCACCCAATAAAGGTTTAGCCAGCAGTGACACAGATATTTGTGCTTCCTCTTTCGCTAGTGGAAGCCAACGTCGGTATGAATATCCACCCCATTCAAAGAAACAGAAGAAAAAGAAAAGAGGAGAGGAGGGGGAGGCTGAAGAGCAGCAGACAAAAGCATGGCTTTTCCAAACATGCCTTCTACTTAACTGTGTGCCCTAAATTAAGAGTATATAGGTTAAATTGTTAATAGGAAAGGAGATTCATTCCTAGTGAGGAAAAAGTAGAACAACAGAGAGCAAAGTACCTACCGATCCTGAAATAATAAAACTGCACCTGCAGCCCAGACAGCAACTGTGTGCTGGGCTGCAGCAAGAGCAGCTGTGGGCAGCAGGGCAAGGGAGGGGATTCTGCCCCTTGGCTCTGCTCTCCTCACACCCCACCTGCAGCACTGTCTGCAGTTCTGGAGCTCACAACACAAGCAGCACATGGAAGTGTTGGAGAGAGTCCAGAGGAGGCCACCAAGATGCTGAGAGGGCTGAAGCAGCTCTGCTATGAGGACAGGCTGAGAGAGTTGGGGCTTTTCAGCCTGCAGAAGAGAAGGCTGCCAGGAGACCTTAGAGTAGCTTTCCAGAATCTGACAGGAGCCTACAGGAAAGCTGCGGAGGGACAGCTGATGAGGTCTTGTAATGATAGGACAAGGAGTAATGGGTTTAAACTGGCAGAGAGGAGCTTGAAACTGGATGTTAGGAGGAAGTTGTTTGCAGTGAGGGTGGTGAGACACTGGCACAGGTTGCCCAGGGAGGTTGTGGCTGCTCCCTGCCTGGAGGTGTTCAAGGCCAGGCTGGATGAGGCCTTGAGCGACCTGTTCTAGTGGGAGGTGTCCCTGCTTGTGGCACAGGGGGGCTGGAACTGGATGAGCTTTGAGGTCTCTTCCAACTTGAACCATTCTCTGATTCTATGATAATCTCTTCTGCTTCCTCCAGGTGGATCATGCTCTTTAATACACTGCAAACATGGCACTGTAATCCCTACAAACATAAAATGGTTTAGGTTGGAAAGAACCTCAGAGATCCCTGCCACAGGCAGCGATGCCTCTCATCTAGACTTGGTTGCCCAATGCCTCATCCAACCTGGCCTTAAATACCTTCAGAACTTGCATAAGCAGCAGTTTTAGTTAGTTTTGGTGCTCCTCTTGGATGGTCATCTGAACTTAGGGGACTTGACTAACGTCTGCATTACTCATTGCTGTCTGGCTGACACTCAAGCATCATTTTCCTCTCTATGGAAACCAAACTGAGAAGCAATTTTGGACAACAAAGCAATAGAGTTTGAAACTTAAAAACTACCAAGCAGACCACTTACAGCTAAAAATGATTTATGCATGTGATGCAAACAGAATTAATGCAACAAATTGCCTTGGACACCTGTTCTATCTCTTCTGCTTCAGGAAAAGTCTGAGTAAAACACAAAGTAGAAATTTTACTCAAAATTGTGGAATCAAAAATTCATAGAATCACTGAACCGTTAAGGCTGGAAGGGACCATACAGATCATCTAGTTCCAATCCCCCTGCCCTGGGCAGGGACACCTTCCACTAGAACAGATTGCTCAAGGCCCCAACCAACCTGGACTTGAACACTTACAGGGGGCACCCATGACCTCCCTGGGCAACCTGTGCCAGTGTCTCACCACTCTCAGTGTAAAGAATGTCTTCCTAACATCCAGTCTGAATCAAAAGATTTCCTACATGAGCTAAAAAAAAAACAACCGTACACTACCATTACACCAAACCAGATTTTAGCCTCTCCATCCCTTTATTTTCCTTCTGTTCAAACCTGTGGTTTTTTTCTTTTGTACCTTTCTAATGTCCTTTCCCTGGACTCTGAACACTGAATGTGATTTAAAACGCCAGAATTACAGTGGCAGTAATATCACAGCTTCCTGCAGCTGAAGGAAATGCTAAAAGGCTGCCCCTCAAGAGCTACTAATGGAAAACTGAGCAGCATAAACATCACAGCACCTGAGTCAATACAGAGTTTAATACAACTCTGCAGATAAAGCCCCACAAGGTCTTGCTTCTGTGACCCCAACTATGAAGTCTTCCATAACTGAACCAAGAATGACCTTACACAAGCATCTGCTTTGTAAGCAGTACTCCAATTTGCAGGACATTAAGTGACCTTCTTTTTGTCCTGTAAGAAGCTAAAAAGTAGTATAGAATCATAGAATCAGCCAGGGTTGGAAGGGACCACAAGGATCAGCCAGCTCCAACCCCCCTGCCATGCCCAGGGACACCCTACCCTAGAGCAGGCTGCCCACAGCCTCTGCCAGCCTGGCCAAAAACACCTCCAGGGAGGTGGCCCCAAACACCTCCCTGCAGGGGCAACCCATTCCAGCCTCTCACCACTCTCATGCTCAACAACTTCCTCCTCACATCCAATCTGAACCTCCCCACCTCCAGCTTTGCTCCATTGTCCCTAGTCCTCTCACTACCTCATAGCCTCAAAAGTCCCTCCCCAGCTTTTCTGTAGCCCCCTTCAGATCCTGGAAGGCCACAAGGAGGTCATCTGGGAGCCTCCTCTTCTCCAGACTACACAGCCCCATCTCTTTCAGGCTGTGCTCACAGCAGAGGTGCTGCAGCCCTCTCAGCATCCTCGGGGCCCTTCTCTGGACATGCTCCAGCATGCAGTGTTTTGGTATCATGAAAAAGGATGATGAGGCAGGTTCTTTAACATACTCCAACTCTTCTGGAAATGGAACAGGCAAATGCTTATTGGAGAACAGCTTCACAGCAGACAAGGCTATTTCATAGAAGGGTTTGAATTGGAAGGGACATTCAAGATCATCTGGTTCCAGCCCCCTGTTCACAGGCAGAGACACCTCCCCCTAGAACAGGTTGCCCAAGACCTCCTCCAACCTGGACTTGAACACCTCCAGGGAGGTATCAGCCACAACCTCCTTGGGCAACCTGTGCCAGTGTCTCACCACCCTCACTGCAAATAACTTCTTCCTAACATCCAGTCTCAATCTCCCCTCTGCCAGTTGATCCAACCTAAATCATTCTATGATTCTAAATGCAGGGGGTAAAAACGGGCTTAATGTGACAAATATAGAGCAGCTTAAAGGTTGGAAGAATTGGGGCTGTTCAGCCTGGAGATGAGAAGGTTTCAGGGGTACCTTAAAGCTACATTTCAGTATCTGAAGGAGACCTACAGGAAAGCTGTGGAGGGACTGTTTAGAAGGGTCTGTAGTGACAGGATGAGGGGCAGTGGTTTGAAACTGGAACAGAGGAGATTTAGGAAGTTCTGCAGAGTGAGAGTGGTGAAACAGTGGAACAGGCTGCCCAAGGCTGTGATTTAGACTGTCCCTGGAGACATTCAAGGTCAGTCCCTGGGCAGCCTGATCTAGCTGGAGGTGTTCCTGCTGCCTGCAGGGGGGTTGGACAAGATCTCTGATAGTCTCTTCCAACCAGACACACTACACGAAACTGTGAAGTGATTTCCTCTTCTTCTTCATCAAGCAGATTGGACTCAGCTTAGTAAAAGTGACTTTACATTTTTATGTAAAGTCATTTCTAAGCTGAGTTGATGTCCTTGCTCAGCTCACTGCACTGGCCCCCAAACCTTTTATTTCAGCAGAGCAGAAGGCATGTCTGGAGTTGGGGTCTTGAAGAGAGAAGAACAATAGGAGGAAAAAGGCCAAAGGACAGGTCTGTAAAAGCTGAAAGGACTGCTCCAGGCTACTATCACTTAAGGCACTGGAGTAAGGGTTTCTAAATTCCTTTCTGCTCAAGTAACACAGATGTGGATCTGTGCAAGCTCAGCCAGCCATGGGGCAGCTTTCACTGCCACCAGACACAAGGCTGTTAAGAGACCATTTGCCTTCCACAGGAGAATACAGCCCTTGTGACCCACCAGCTCCTGGCCCTCCAGGGGTCCTTGATTTCAAAATACGGGGTCACTGCAGGCTCCTCCAGAATCCCTACCAAACACCATTAACCCCATCCAGTCCTCACTACAGGCTGGGTGCCACCCTGAGGGGCCACTCTGGGAGCAGCTGCCAGTGTTTAGAACAGATAGAGCCAGAGGGCAAAAGGCAAGCTCAGAGCTGGCAAGGTGGCCTTTGCTTGCAGTGGGAAAAGTGGAAGAGCAAACACAGAGCCTAAGACCCACAGAGTTCTCAGATTCACAGAGCAGTTTGGGTTGGAAAGGATCTTAAAGATCATCTAAGTTCCAACCCCACCGCCATGGGCACCTTTCGCTGGCCCAGGCTGCTCAAGACCCAGCCCTGTAAAAGAAAATAGCTTGTAAGGAAGCACAGGCTTACCAAAGCCTCACTCAAATAACGTCCTGCCTTGCAGTTTTCTGTGTAAAACTAAACCATGCAACATTTCAAAGCCAGACATTTCCAGCAGGCTATCAAAATAACCTTCTGTTATTTTTTGGCGGGTTTCCCCCCCCCACCCCCTCCTTATTTTTCTAGCCCAGTTTCCTGAACTCTCAGCACTTTGTAAGGACATCTCCACGGCGTGCATTCGAGCAGGGTGTCTGTTGCAAAGTTTGGTCAACACTGAAAATACTTGGTTGCCTTCTTTCAAAGCCACAATAACAGCTCCCTTTACCAAAGGGCCACAGCGCTTGGCTTCAGCCCTCTGCCAACTCGACGCAGCTAACTGCCTAGGATGGGCCATTCCACCCCCAAATTTTCCACTTAAGCAAATTAATGATCAGGAAAGATGGGATACACCCAGAAGGCAGAAACCCACTGATTCAGCAAGTCAAAAATGGATATGCTGGCACTGAAACTTATAGTTGAAAGTGAAATGCACCCTCCAAAGAATGCCAGATTCCAGCTGCCTGCTAACTCCAGTAAGTATCTCAGGGATGTCCCCCAGATTATTTTTTACTGAG
This sequence comes from Psilopogon haemacephalus, assembly GCA_013396835.1. Taxonomy (NCBI): domain Eukaryota; kingdom Metazoa; phylum Chordata; class Aves; order Piciformes; family Megalaimidae; genus Psilopogon; species Psilopogon haemacephalus. The sequence goes on from VWZI01000493.1 coordinate 195,622, forward strand.
GACAAGTAGTGAGAAGCAAAGAGGAGGCTTGATAAAGCAGCAGACAGTTCTTTTTATGCCTCTAACAGATTTATCCCACTCTGCTCAATATTTCTCAGAAAGGATGCCACTCCCACAGAGAATTCTGCTGCTCCATATTGGAGTAAAGCTTGGAGGTGGGGAGGTTCAGATTGGATGTGAGGAGGAAGTTCTTCACCATGAGAGTGGTGAGAGCCTGGAATGGGTTGCCCAGGGGAGTGGCTGGAGAGCAGCCCTGAGGAGAGGGACTTGGGGGTGATGGTGGAAGAGAAGCTGAAGATGAGGCAGCAGTGTGCACCTGCAGCCCAGAAAGCCAAGCAGAGGCTGGGCTGCAGCAGGAGCAGTGTGGGTAGCAGGGCCAGGGAGGTGATTCTCCCCCTCTACTCCACTCTGCTGAGACCCCACCTGGAGTACTGCATCCAGTTCTGGAGCCCCTGGGACAAGAGGGATGTGGACATCCTGAAGTGTGTCCAGAGAAGGGCCCCGAGGATGCTGAGAGGGCTGCAGCACCTCTGCTGTGAGCACAGCCTGAAAGAGTTGGGGCTGTGCAGGCTGGAGAAGAGGAGGCTCCCAGGTGACCTCCTTGTGGCCTTCCACAATCTGAAGGGGGCTACAGAAAAGCTGGGGAGAGACTTTTTAGGATATCAGGACTAGGGGGAATGGAGCAAAGCTGGAGGTGGGGAAATTCAGATTGGATGTGAGGAGGAAGTTGTTGAGCATGAGAGTGGTGAGAGGTTGGAATGGGTTGCCCCTGCAGGGAGGTGTTTGGGGCCAGATCCCTGGAGGTGTTTTTGGCCAGGCTGGGGGAGGCTGTGGGCAGCCTGCTCTAGGGTAGGGTGTCCCTGGGCATGGCAGGGAAGTTGGAACTTGACGATCCTTGTGGTCCCTTCCAACCCTGACTGATTTTGTGATTCTATTTTCGGAACTCAAATGTGCCAGTGAAGCCAAACTGAAATTTCCGAAGATGATAAAGAAAATGGAAAGAAGGGAGAAAAAAAAAAAATACAATGCATCAGGTGGTTTAGAATGCTAAAATTCTTCAGGCTAGAAGTGGCACTTAGTGTCATGATCTAGTTGATTGGCTAGGGCTGGGTGTTAGGTTGGACTGGATGAGCTTGGAGGTCTCTTCCAACCTGCCTGATTCTGTGATTGTATGACTTAGGTTGGAAGGGACCTCAGAGATCATATACTCCAACCTCCCCACCATAGGAGGGACACCTCTCAACTAGACTTGGTTGTCCAAGGCCTCATCCAATCTGGCCTTAAACACCTCCAGGGAGGGGGCAGCCACAACCTCCCTGGGAAATCTGTACCAGAGCCTCACCACCCTTATACCTTTTACTTCTGAAGATCCGGTCTAAACCTACACTCCCTCAAGTTTAAACCATTCCCCCTTCTCCTGTCTCTAGACATCCTTAAGAAAATCCCTCTAGCCTTCCTGTGGGAAGGTCACACATTCATACAATCACTCAGGTTGGAAAAGAACTTTAAGATCAAGTCCAATCATAACCCAACTGCCATGCCAACTAAACTGTATCCTGAAGCACCACATGGACAGCTTCTTCAACACCTCCAGGGATTGAGACTCCACCACCTCCCTGGAGAGCCTGGTCCGATGCCTGATCACTCTCTCAGTAAAGAATTTTTTCCTAATATCCAACCTAAACCTTCCCTGACACAATTTAAGCCCACTTCTTCTTGCTCTATCACTGGTTACCTGGGAAAAGAGACCAACACCAGCCTCACTTCAACCTCCTTTCAGGTAAGTGTAGAGAGCAATGAGGTCTTCCCTCAGCTTTCTCTCCTAAACAACACCAACTCCCTCAGCCACTCCTTGTATGATGTCACCAACCTCTTCTCTGGACACACTCCACAACCTCAATGTCTTTCTTACGCTGTGGCGCCCAGAACCAAACACTGAACCCAAGCTGTGGCCTCACCAGTGCCCAGTACAGGGACATGAATGCCTTCCTTCTCCTGCTGGACACACTGCTCTTGATTCAGGCCAGGATGCTGCTGGCCCTCTGGGCACACTGCTGGCTCATGTTCAGCAACTATCCATCAGCACCCCAAGATCCTTCTCCACTGGGCTGCTTTCCAGCCACTCTTCTTCAGCTCTGTAGCATTGCCTGGGGTTGTTGTAACCAAAGTGCAGGACCTGGCTTGTTAAACCTCTGGTTAACCTCTGGTTAAACCCCAGAGCCTTAATGATCCCAGCTCCTATCCTCACTGCAGAGGTGCTGCAGCCCTTAGATCATCCTGTGGCCCTCTGCTGAAGCTGCCTGCAAACTCTCACCCCCCGCTCCCCGGGGAAGTTCGATGCGTTGGTGCTTTGTGTGCCTCTCTTCTACCAAGCAGAAAATGACATCTGTGCTGTGTGTAGCTTGCCCTGTAGCCCCAACTATCCTCCCACAAACTTCACCAACAAAAACAACAATTACCATAGGTGTTTCATAAGCCTCCCAAAATATTTTCTTTGTCAGAAGGTAAGGAAGGATTGTTTTACCATTCCACAGAAAACCCAGCCTGTTTAAGGTGGGTGTGTGCCAGCCTCTGAAAGCTATTTTAGCTGCCTGTTTGTGCAGTGGTCTGGCACATCAGAAGCCTCAATGCTCAATGCTCCCTAGCTGCAAATTCCCTGCACAGCCTTGCACAGAACAAAGAGATGAAGCGAAGAAAATACCACGATGAAAATTGCTTTAAGCGCCTTAATGCTCAGAATTCTCTGCCCTATGCAGGAAGCTGGAATGCCCCAAATAAAATCTGGGACAGAGACAGACTAAGGTGAATCCTTACTAAAGCAAGGGCTGCCTCAGAAGCCAGGACAAAAGGCAGCAGCAGTAGAGACAGACAGAAAGCCACCAGTGGCACTCTCATCACTCCTTGGACTTGTATGTGCCCAGAGTGTCTTCTGCAGTCCTCAGGAGAAATTTCTTCCAGTGACAACCAGGCCCTCCAAAGTTTTGGTTTGGTTTTTTTTTCATTTGCTGGGAAAAACCTTTTCCTAATACCCAGTCCAAATCCACCCTGCTGCAGGTATTTAAGCTATGTAGGGGTAAGCTTTACACCAACTCCCAGTGAAGTCAGAGCTTGGAAGGAGCTAGACATGGTTCTTCACAGTGAGGGTGGTGAGACACTGGAACAGGTTGCCCAGGGAGGTTGTGGCTTCTCCCTCCCTGGAGGTGTTGAAGGCCAGGCTGGATGAGGTCTTGAGCGTCCTGATCTAGTGGGAGGTGTCCCTGCCTGTGGCACAGGGGGGTTGGAACTGGCTGATCTTTGAGGTCTCTTCCAACCTAAACCATTCTATGAACACCCTTCTTCCCATGGTGAACACCTGCACACCTGAAACTTAAATCAGGTCATTTTCTTTCTGAAGCCAGTCTTCGAGCTGGCAATGTCATTTGGTAATGGCAGTGCTGGTGTAAAAGCTGAAAAACACCCTGAAGACAAGGCCTTTGCATTGACACTTAGTTGACTGGACAGGGCTGGGTGATAGGTTGGACTGGATGATCTTGGAGGTCTCTTCCAACCTGGCTGATTCTATGACATTCTGAGCCACAATATAATTATGAAGTAAAAGTGTGGGTGATTTGTTGGCAGAAATTAATGGATCATAACTGAAAACTTCATGTGCTCTGGCTAATGTTGTCAAAACCATTAAATCACACTTAGTTAAACTAAAACATGGATTAAAAACAAATAAAACAATATTCTAGAAAAAAAAAGAAAAAAAGCAAAAGGACTGACATGCTGAGAACAAAAATGGAAATACCATTTCTAAAAGGCACAAAAGTATTCAGAAAAACCAAAAAGATTACTGGAAAGCAGCCCTGCAGAAAAGGACTTGGGGGTACTTAGTGGAGAAGAAGCTGGACATGAGCCAGCAATGGGCACTTGCAGCTCAGGCTGCATCAAAAGCAGCTTGGCCATTAGGAGAGTCCTCACATGTATTACAGTGTCCTGCTCTGGGGCCCCCAACACAAGAGAGACATGGATCTGCCCAAGTGGGTCCAGAGGAGGGCCACAAAGAGATCTGGAGCACCTTTCCTGTGAAGACAAGCTGAAGGAAATGGGGATGTTCTACCTGGAGAAGAGAAGGCTCCAGGGAGACCTCAGAGCTACATTTCAGTATCTGAAAGGGACCTACGGGAAGGCTGGGGAGGGACTGTGGTGAGAGGACAAAAGGCAGTAGTTTGAAACTGGAGCAGGGGAGATTTAGGTTGGACATCAGGAGGAAGTTCTGCACAGTGAGGGTGGTGAATTTCTGGAACAGGCTGCCCAGGGATATGGTGGAGGCCCTATCCCTGGAGACATTCAAGATCAGCCTTGCTGTGTCCCTGGGCAGCCTGCTCTAGTTGGAGGTGTCCCTGCTGACTGCATGGGGGTGCTCAGACAAGTTGACCTTTGAGGGTCTCTTCCAACCCAATGCAATCTGTGAATCTGTTAACATGAAAATCTATGCTGAAAGAACTGGGTCACTAAACAAAACAATCTGCTACCTCATTGTATGACTAAAAGAAAAGAAAAACATTGAATGAAGGATGTCTAAAGCAATGGTTTCTAGCTGAGTAGCTCAATCTCAGATCCAATCCTGAAGCAATACATTCCCAAGAAGGATGTGGCCAGCAGAGCTAAAACTTGCAAGAACAGGACATCAGTGGCATCCAGATGCTCTGCTTTCTTTTGCTTCACCAGTTGCAAACAACCTAATCAAAGCAAGGGTGGAAGAGGTCTCATTTCAAAGGGTCTCATTTCACATCCACTCAAGTGCTCTTCAGGTTCCTCATCTTTGCTGAGCACTCCCTTGCATAAAAGCAGCAATAAGGATAAAATGCCAAAGTGGCATTTAGAACTTCACACAGGTGGAAACTTCACTGGCAAAGACACAAACGACCAAGGACTAGGAATCTAGGAAGGCTTTTTGTTTGTTAAGCACTCACAGGAAAAAAAAAACCAAACATGCAAGCAGAATAATTAGTATGTTGGTCTCAACTGCAATGCTGCTTAATTTGCACTCAATTTGACACTGACACCTATTTCAGCACAGGGACCACAACCACTTGAGGATGAAATCATCACATCTTCTGCATATTAACATACTAACAATGCTCAATCACAAAGGTTCTGTTAGGCAAAAAAAGGTAGAGGGAAGTGGGCATCTGTTCCCCAGGGATGTGTTCCCACCTTCTATTTGGAGAGCAGCTCTAAGGAAAAGGGACATGGGGGTCCTGGTGGACAGAAGGATGACCAGGAGCCAGCAATGTGCCCTTGTGGCCAAGGGCAAAAAGCATCCTAGGGTGTATTAGAAGAGTTGTGGTTTGCAGGTCCACGGAGGTTCTCCTCCCCTTCTACTCTGCCCTGGTGAGGCTGCATCTGGAATATTGTGTCCATTTCTGAGCCCTCAGTTCAAGAAGGACCTCAGGGAACTGCTTGAGAGTCCCATGCAGAGCCACAAAGATGCTGAAGGCAGTGAACATCTCCCTGCTGAGGAGAGGCTGAGGCAGCTGGGGCTCTGCTGCTTGGAACAGAGAAGCCTGAGGGGTGACCTCAGTCATGTTGATAAAGATGTGCAGGGCAGTGTCAGGAGGACAGAGCCAGGCTCTGCTCAGGGATGTCCAATGATAGGACAACAGCCAATGGGTGCAAGATGGAGCAGAGAAGGTTCCATGAGAGCATAAGAAAAACCTTTTTCCCTGTGAGTGTGCCAGAGCCCTGGAGCAGGCTGCCCAGAGAGGTTGTGGAGTCTCCTTTTCTGAAGACTTTCAAAACTTTCATGTGTTCCTGCATGACCTGACACGGGTGATCCTGCTCTGGAAGGGGGGCTGGAGTGGATCATCATTTGAGGTCCCTCCCTACAATTCTGTGATATGGGTTTAAACTGGCAGAGGGGAGATGTTAAATGGGACGTTAGGAGGAAGTTCTTTGCAGTGAGGGTGGTAAGGCACTGGAACAGGTAGGTTGTGACTGCTCCCTCCCTGGAGGTGTTCAAGGCCAGGCTGGATGAGGCCTTGAGCAAGCTGTTCTGGTGGGAGGTGTCGGCAGGGGGCTGGGAACTGGATGAGCTTTGATGTCCCTTCCAACCTAAACCATTCTATGATTCTATGATATGCAGACTCATTGAGTAAAACAGAGCAGCTTATGCAGTCCTGGAAGTAACAGGAGATGGCATCTCAACAGTTTACCTACTATCATGTCTTACAATCCAGATCCAAACACAAAAGCTTCCACATCTGGTCCTAAGCAAATGATTTCTCAGAAATAACACAGCTGAAATCTCCAGAATCCAAGAAAAATGCTCTGCTTGGGTTTCCCCATAAGGTGTTGTCACAAAGAGCTCTCTTTGGCAGGCAGACCCAGATCTGGAACAAAGCTGGCAGAGCTGAAAATGTTCCAAATGCAGCTTAGCACCACCCCAGCTCAAAGCACTGCCAGCTGCAGCTCTTTCCTGAAAAGCCACAAAGGACACAAGGCAGTGACAAACCAAAACAAACCACAGCACACCTTTTGGACAAAACCTCCACCTTCCCTGGAGCACAGCAGCCACAAGGGAATAGTAAAAGGAGGAACAGCCACTCCAAGGGTAATAGATGGGTACATCAAGCTCCTGCATCACAGAACTGTTTTGATTGGAAAACTACTCTAAGATCACAGAGTTCAACCATCAAATGAATGCCACCATAGTCATTAAACTACGTGCCAAAATGCCATGACCACAGGTTTCCAGAACACCTCAAAGAATGGGGACTCCACCACCTCCCTGGGCAGCCTGTTCCAGTGCCTGACCACTCTGGCAGGAAAGAAAGTTCTCCTAATCTCCAACCTAAACCTCCCCTGGCACAATCTCAGGCCATTTCCTCTTATCCTATCACCTGATATCAAGGAGAAGAGACCAACTCAAACTCACTCTAATATCCCTTCACAGAGCTGTAGAGAGCAATGAGGTCTCCCCTTCACCCTCCTCTTCTCCACTCTAAACAACCTCAGTTCCCTCAGCTGCTTCTCACCAGCCCTCAGCAGCTTGGTTGCCTTTCTCTGGACATGCTCCAGCATCTCAATGTCCTTCTTGGATTGAGTGCCCCAAATCTGAACTGAGTACTGACCTTACCAGTTTGAACAACTCACAGCTTAAACAACTCAGAGCTTCTTTCCATCACAGCAAATTACATCCACTGACTGCATCTGAAAACTCTGCCTCTTGCAAGGTAGCCTCTTCCTCTGCACACAAGAACCACCATGGAATTCAGTGAAGACTAAGACATGAAAGGTACTGCCAGGTGGGTGGAAAAAGTAATCATGACCTCACAAAACTTAGAGGACTTAATACTTTGCTTTGAACAGAACACATTAATTTTTCTTTTTAATTTACCAAGTATCACAATTTAATTACTTCCACTTACTGAGATGACATGAGGATGTTCTGCTAAAAGATAATTTCACTATGACCAAAAGAAAATGGTGATGAAAAAAAAAAAATATATCCAAAGCAGACCACATCAACTTCTGAGCAAATTAATTAAGAAACAGCTTCTGACCCTTCCCTAAACCTGGTCCAAGCTGACCAGATTTCACAAGCAGGTATCCAGATATGCTTTTGTAAATCATGGATCATCAACTCTGAAACACACCAGTGGATAACATTCCTCAGATGCATTCAGACATTCATTCATGCCTCTGGCCATATGGTACAAGGTTAACAGCAGCTCTCATTAACCACAAGATGCAGGCAGGTCAGTCCTGTCGTGCTTACTCCTACAGCAAATCCTTGTTACCAAACTTTAACTCTTCAACAGGAATTTATCTTCACTCCAGCAAGAAACTCCCTCTAACTCTTGTAGGAATTTGGAGCACAAATGACTTACCTGTGAACATAGTGCAACTGATGGACTGAATCAATAGCTATCACCATCTCAGCCAAATAAAAACGAGCCATGTCTTCAGGCAGTCTGTCCTCAAACTTGCTGAGCAACGTAAGCAGGTCCCCTCCAACATAATAATCCATAACCAGGTACTATGGAGTGAGAATGACAAGAAAAAAAAGAAAGTGAAAAAAAACCCCACCAATTTAAGTGAATTTGGAGAGTAAAAACTAATTGAAGCATAAAAATTAATTTATTACAAAAAATTATGATAAGCATTAAAAAGTTAACCAAGATGCTCAGAAGTGCTGGACACAGTGGCTGGCCTCTAACCCCCTTGAATATTTTTTGTACCTATACCTCTCCAAACACAAGAAGTCTCAGACCAAATTGTATCAGCCTCATCCACTCTCCCATCACCAAACACAACTGATCCAGATACTTGAGGGTCCCTTATAACAATAAGGAAGTCTCAGACCAAACTGTATCAGCTTCATCCACTCTCCCATCACCAAACACAACTGATCCAGATACTTGAGGGTCCCTTATAACAATAAGGAAGTCTCAGACCAAACTGTATCAGCTTCATCCACTCTCCCATCACCAAACACAACTGATCCAGATACTTGAGGGTCCCTTATAACAATAAGGAAGTCTCAGACCAAACTGTATCAGCTTCATCCACTCTCCCATCACCAAACACAACCAATTCAGATACTTGTAACAGTAAGGGACATCTGACAATAACAATAAGGGACTGCTGACATCTTCCCTGGCAGCCTGCAAAAGCAGCTCCTGTTAGAAGGCTGCCAAATGTGAGGAACAGAAGCTGCCCTACACTTAGTGAAAATAAGGAAACTGGCAAGATTAAACCAAATTCTAGCAGGTTGCTGCAGAATAGTCAGTATTTTCTTTCAAACGCTGTTAGTAGTGAGATCAGAATGACCTAAAACATGAGATTATCTTCACTGTCCACATTCACAAAGCCTGAAGCTGGCTGGGAGCAAGATTCATGAAGAGAGAGCTCCGTTTCTATCCAAACTCCAGTAAAATCTGCGGATTTCAGCAAACAAAGCAATAACTGCAAACAGCACTGCAATTCTGCACAAATTCCATTTATTTTATTGGGGAAAAGAAAAAAAACCCAAATGACTAATATGACTGCATAATGGATGCTTAAGAAAACATTCCAACTCACTAATGATATGAAAACCAAAGTACTGGGTAATAAACCCCAAAACATATCAGTGTTTACTTTTCCAGGCATAAATATTGCTAACAACGTATCACAACTTAAAAGAATCTTTTCCACTTAGAATCATAGAATCAGTCAGGGTTGGAAGGGACCACAAGGATCAGCCAGTTCCAACCCCCCTGCCATGCCCAGGGACACCCTACCCTAGAGCAGGCTGCCCACACCTTCTGCCAGCCTGGCCAAAAACACCTCCAGGGATCTGGCCACAAACACCTCCCTGCAGGGGCAACCCATTCCAGCCTCTCACCACTCTTACAGTGAAGAACTTCCTCCTCACTTCCAGTCTTTCTACTGTACTTAAAGTACAATAGACAATTGGCCTTTTCTTCCTCATATTTCTTTTGTTGTTTTGGAATTTTTTTGAAAGTCTTTCAAAATACCTGAAAGCTAAATAACTTTGCTATTAAAAACACATTTTAATCTACAGCTTACAGTCAATTATTCACTGTGATGGGCATGAGACACTGGAACAGGTTGCCCAGGGTGGTGGTGGAAGACCCATACCTGGAAGTTTTTAAGGCCAGGCTGGATGGGGCTCTGAGCAACCTGATTTAGTGTGAGGTGTCCCTGCCCATGGCAAGGGGGTTGGAAATGGATGATCTTTGAGGTCCCTTCCAACCCTGACCGTTCTGTGATTAAAACATTTAGTGGCATTCTTCTATTTGGCAAGAGCATTTTCTTGCTTTGTCCTCATCAATGTTCATAAATATATAAACGGTGAGAGGCAAGAGGATGCAACCAGGCTCTTCTCAGTGATGTTCAATGACAGGACAAGGAGCCCATTGGTGGAAGCTGAGGCATAGGAAGTTCCGTGTAAACATGAGAAAGTGTTTTTTGGTTTTTTTCACTGTGAGGGTGACACAACACTGGAAGAGTGGAGTCTCTCTCTCTGGAAATATTCAAGATTCACCTGGACATGTTCCTGTGTGATCTGGTATAGGTGATCCTGCTCTGGCAGGGGGGGTTGGACTAGATGATCTTTCAAGATTCCTTCGAGCCCCTAATAGTCTGTGATTCTGTGATCTTAGCTGGCCTAAGACCTCAAAAAAAGCAAAGACCAGGCTCCGTTCACAGGATCACAGGATGTTAGGGGTTGGAAGGGTCCCAAGGAGATCATCAAGTCCATCCCTCCCCACCAGAGCAGTTCAGTGACATCCAAGAAGGAAACAAGGGGCAGGATGTGCAAGCTGGAGCAGAGGAGGTTCTATGTGAACATAAGGAAAATTTTTTTTGCTGTGAGGGTGGCAGAGCCCAAAGGAGGCTGCCCAGAATGGTTGTGGAGCCTCCTTCTCTGAAGACTTTCAAAACCCAGCTGGATGTGTTCCTGTGTGACCTGCCCTAGGTGCTCCTACTCTGGCACGGTGGCTGGACTGGATGATCTTTTGAGGTCACTTCCAACCTCTAATATTCTGTGCTTGCATGATAATGAACTGCTGCTTCAAAAGAGAGCTACTGCCAGTTTCTAACTGTACAGCAATAATCAACAATGTTAATCTCAAAGACACTGAAGTCACAAAGACAACTTATGGCAGTAAATGCACTTTTATCTGCAACGGAACAATGAATTATAGGAAGATGCAGATAAGTTTTAACCACAAATGCAAAGTGGCTCAGAAAACAAAGCTGTATTCCTGAAGATATTTATAGCCAAACTTGCAAAGTTTCTGACCACTTCCCAGCCTTCAAAACCTTTGACACCAAATCACTGACCCTCACATGGGCTCTACAGCCCAAGACACAAATCTAACAAATAAACTAGCTTGAACCATGACTAGAAATCAGCCAACGATGTCCTGGGTTGCACTGAGAGAACCATTGTCAGCAGGGCAAGGGAGGTGATTTTCCCCCTTTACTCTGCTCTTCTCACACCCCATCTGGAGTACTGTGTGCAGCTCTGCAGCCCCCAACAGAAGAAGGATATGGAACTGTTGGAGACAGTCCAGAGGAGGGCCACAAAGATAATCAGAGGGGTGGAGCACCTCTGCTCTGAGGACAGGCTAAGAGAGTTGGGGCTCTGCAGCCTGCAGAAGAGAAGGCTTCCAGGAGACATTATAGTAGCCTTCCAGTATCTGAAGGGGTTCTACAGGAGGGCTGAGGAGGAACTACTGATGAGGTCTTGTAATGACAGGACAAGGGGGAATGGGTTCAAAGTAGCAGAGGAGAGATTTAAATGGGATGTTAGGAGAAAGTTCTTCACAGTGAGGGTGGTGAGACACTGGCACAGGTTGCCCAGGGAGGTTGTGGCTGCTCCCTCCCTGGATGTGTTCAAGGCCAGGCTGAATGAGGTCTTGAGTGACCTGATCTAGTGGGAGGTGTCCCTGCCTGTGGCAGGAGGTTGGAACTGGCTGAGCTTTGAGGTCTCTTTCAACCTAAATCATTCTATGATTTCCATCCATGGATACATAAAAGCAACACTCACCAAGTAGTTTTCATCCTGGAATGCATAATGTAATGTTGTGATCCACTGGTTGTCTCCGTTCACCAGCACATCTCTCTCCTCTCGAAAACAGGCTGTCTGGAGGGGACAAAATGGTAAGCTTTAAGTAAAATACTGTGCTGTATTGAACTAATTGGAGGATTTGAACAAGAAATTAGGCTATAGGCTGAGAGAGGAAAGCACTGATGGTGCTACTGCACTCACAGATTTACTGAGAAAGAAAAAAAAAATTGTTTTAAGAGTTGTAACCGAAATATAGCTAAGTCAGAGTGCTTCAGGCCGCTCTGGGATGTGGCTGCTCTTGCATGGCTACTTTCTCCCTGCCTTTTGTAGCTGAATCTGAATAATTCCACCAACTTCTTTTCCTACTGCTAACCCCTCTGGCCCATCTACCTTTGCCTATCTACTGCATGAAACAGGTGATGAGATAAGATTGGGGAAGGGGGTGGAGCTGGCAGGGATAGTTAGAGATCCCTCTTACAGATTTTGATCTCTGGGAGGGCTGTGGTGTTTCCCTATTACCTTTTCACTGTATATATCTGTAAAAATCTGTTTATACATTGTAAATATCTGCTTGTATATTGTGCATAGCTGGAAATACAGAGCTTCATTTATTAACTTCCAGCTGTCTGAGTCCTAGCCTGGGTTATTTCAAAGTGAAGAGGGGCAGATAACTGCTAAACCACCACAAATCCATTAAAAAAAATAATAATTTGCAAGTTTGCTATGTTAGTATGGACACGTTACATTTGAGGAAAAAAAAAAGCCAAAAATAAATAAAGGAAAGGGAGAGGGGGGGAAAAGGA
>VWZI01000493.1:208213-221142 GCA_013396835.1 Psilopogon haemacephalus
TGATCTGACTAAATCACAATTTCAGGAAAATAAAAATAATTTTTAAAATATTAAAAAGAAAAAAAAATCTGCAGGGAAACCTTAGAGCTGTATTTCAGTATCTGAAGGGGACCTACAGGAAGCCTGGGGAGGGACTGTTTAGCAGGACCTGTAGTGATAGGACAAGGGGCAATGGTTTGAAAGTGGAGCAGGGGAGATTTAGGTTGGACACCAGGAGGAAGTTCTGCACAGTCAAAGTGGTGATATAGTGGAACAGGTTGCTCAGGGATGTGGTTGAGGCCCCATCCCTGGAGGCATTTGAGATCAGCCTTGCTGTGTCCCAGGGCAGCCTGATCTAGTTGGAGGTGTCCCTGTTGAGTGCAGGGGGATTGGACAAGATGACCTCTGAGGGTCCCTTTCAACCTGATGCAATCTGAATCTGTATGGGCCCTGCTTAGAAGGCAGATGGAGAGACAGAGACAACACAGACCATCATCTCTCCAGGCATGCTCTGCTATTTCAAAGATGTTTCATCAATTAGGAATCGTGCTCTTTCCCTTACATCTTAAGACACAGCTAAACTTAAAGGAAATCCAAATCTTTTCTTTTTCCTTTTTCAACTTCATCTCCAAAAACAATAGGCAAATAGTAGGACTCTACTGGCATTTTTTTTTTCTGGTGGTGAGATTTGGAGAGTGAAAAAGCAAAATACCATTTTGGAAGAATACATAGAATGAGAACAGAGCAGAATCATAGAATGATTTAGGTTGGAAGAGACCTCAAAGATCATCCAGCTCCAACCCCTCTGTGCCATAGGCAGGGACACCTCCCACTAGATCAGGACGCTCAAGACCTCATCCAGCCTGGCCTTGAACACATCCAGGGAGGGAGCAGCCACAACCTCCCTGGGCAACCTGTTCCAGAAAACTTCCTCCTCTGAGCAAATCAACCACACCAGGCCTTGGTTTGGTGCATACAGCGTGTAAGAATCCTGCAGGCTAGTAAAAAGAAAGATGGCAGTTTTAACACAGCACAACTGGAGAAAGTGGCAACAGGTACTTCAAACAAATACTCTCAAAGGTTATTAAATGAAAAATGGACTTGGGGCTGGGAGAAAGATGGTCTTTAGAAGGAAGAGAAGCTGTGCCTCAGCTCCAGCTGGGGAGGTGAGACCTCACCTGGAATACTGCATTCAGTTTTGGGTTCCCCAGTTCAGGAGGGACAGAGATCTACTCAAAAGAGTCCGAGGGAGGGCTACAAAGATGATGAAGGGGCAGGAGCACTTCCTGCTAAGGAGAGGCTGAGGGACCTGGGGATTTTTGGTCTAGTGAAAAGAAGACTTACAGAAGATCTAATCAATGTTTATAAGTATCTGAGGGCTGGAGGTCAAGAGGGAGGGGACAAACTCTGCTCACTTGTGCCCTGTGATAAGACAAGGAGCAATGGATGTAAACTACAGCAGAGGAAATTCCACCTCAACATGACAAAAAACTACTTTACTGTAAAAGGTCACAGGGCACTGGAACAGGCTGCCCAGAGAGGTTGTGGAGTCTCCTTCTCTGGAGCCTTTCAAGGCCTGTCTGGATGTGTTCCTGTGCAACCTGAGTTGGATTTTCTGGTCCTGCTCTGGCAGGGGTTTAGACTTGATGAGCTTTTTGGGTCCCTTCCAACCCCTAACATCCTGTGAGCCTGTGACTTTTTTCTTTCCCTTCCTTGTTTGTAAACTCCTGAGACATTTCAGGCAGAGATATTACAAGTTCCTGTTGTCACAAGGATAAGTGAGGTGAAATTTCACTACCTGTTGTAACTCAATGGAGAGGATTAGGTACTCGGCAGTTTATATAACTCCACTTGTTTTTGCCATGCTGTAAGAGAAGCCTACGCATTCCTTGAGCACTCCAGACACCCACCCCCAGGCAGCATGCCCAGAGCTGACAGCAACAGCTATTAACCACAGCACAGACAGCCAAAGAGCCTAAGTGCTTCATGGCCTTCACATTAATTCAGAAGGGGAAAAAAAAATACATATAATTGATTGTAGCAGCAATTCCTGTAATTAATGTAACACAGATCAATTCATTTGCCTTTTCTTTATGCCTTGCATTACTTCAACATTACATTTCATCTTCCCCAGGCACAGATCTCCTTGAATTGTTGGCAGAGACCTCCAGAGGTCATCTGATCTAACTCTTCTGCCACAGCAAAGCCAACTTGGTGCTTTGGGTTTTATCTGTATTGTTGTCATGGCCTTCAACCAGTCAAGAATTCAGGGCACTGCTATCTGCAGCTCGTGTCCTTACAGCTCAGAGTTAACACCTTCCAGGAGAGCTGACTGCTTCCATGCTGCATGTTTTTCCCTGCCTCTCCTGAGCCTCATCTAACACCTCAGGACACGCATGTAAGTGTGATTATCACCACTCAGGCTAACAGCTGTCACAAGCTTCCAGGTACTCCTTGTATCAGCACTATGCCCAGTCCTACATCACAGCTCTTCAGATTTCGACAGCAACAAGCATTTGGAAAATTTAACACTTTATTATAATACCAAAAAGACCACTGACCCTGCAACCTCTATCATTTCATTGTCACAAAGTTGGGTACTCTCAGAGCCTGCAGGCATTCTTCATCTGGCACGTCTAAAGCTCTTGAATCCACACTCCATTTTCTGCTTTTACAAAAGACCTCCCACAGGGAGCACAGCTGATATAAGGATATAGAACCAAATTGGAGGTGCTGCTGGATGAGCAGCTGGGCATGAGCATGAGGCAGCAAAGGGCACTTGCAGCCCAGAAGGCCAATGGCAGCCTGGGCTGCAGCAAAAGCAGCACAGCCAGAGATGGAGAGAGATGATTCTGCCACTCTGCTCTGCTGAGACCTCACCTGTCCAACTCTGGGGCTGGCCCAGACACTCTCCTAGCCTGGCCTTATATGCACCTCATGTTCCAGTGCATGGATTACTTTTCTGTGTTTTCCTGAGCTAAATCATTTGTAAATTTTAATATCTGAAGGGATCCTATAGGAAGGCTGGGGAAAGACTGTTCAGAAGGGCTTGGAATGATATGACAAGGGGCAATGGTTTGAAACTGAAGCTGGGTAGATGTAGGCTGGACATCAGGAGGAAGTTCTGCACAATGAGAGCAGTGAAAGGCTGGAACAGGTCGCTCATGGATGTGGTTGAGGCCCTGTGCCTGGACACATTCAAGATCAGAAATGAGGTGTCCCTGATGAGTGTAGGGGGACTGGACAAGATGACCTTTGAGGGTCCCTTTCAACCTGATGCAATCTGAAGCTGTATGGGCTTTGTTTAAAAGGCAGATGGAAAGACAGAGACAACACAGACCATCATCTCTCCAGGCATGCTCTGCTATTTCAAAGATGTTTCATCAATTATGCTTCCAACCCAATGTAAACTGTGAATCTGTGAACTTCTTCATGGCATCTCTGCACACAATGCCTTATGCTTAACACTGTTGGACTGTCAGATTTTCCTCTGCATTTCAGTGTTAGTGCAGCACACTGCTAGCAGAGCTGAAGCAGGGTCATTTTCCTTAGCTGCAGTAACAAAAGTGAGGTGTGCTCATCAAGGCTTAAAGATGACAGGTTACAGTTGTTGAAAGTCACCCTACCCTCCAGATGGTTTTCTTTCCACTGGCATACCCATGGGTTACAAGCACATGGCAAAACATAGCTGCAAGTAGAATCATAGAATCGGTCAGGGTTGGAAGGGACCACAAGGATCAGCCAGTTCCAACCCCTCTGCCATGCCCAGAGACACCCTACCCTAGAGCAGGCTGCCCACAGCCTGGCTGCAAACACCTCCAGGGATCTGGCCCCAACCACTCCCTGGTGGGGGGTGCAATTCTTTGTAGGAGAACAGTTCAGATTTTGAGAAATTCAGCTGGACCCATGGGAAGAGTATTCTTAATACCTTGCATAGTGAAAAAACTTTCAAACCTATTTATAAAGGTATTCTAATGGAAAGAAATAGCTTCCAAACTGCCTTTAATAGGGTACATTTAAAAATAGAGCATAGGGGGGGTTTTTGTTGGGTTTTTTTTCCCCCTTGGTATTTTCTTTTTTTTTTTTTACTAAAATAACAAAACTTACAGTAATGACATCTGTCTTGGAGAGAAAAATCTCCCTGAATCGAGACTATTGCCAGCTTGCTGAGAATCTGGGTAAGTTTTTGGATAAAGAAGAAGCTATGCTGTGTAAATCTAACCCCAGCCTCCCATTTCTACTGCTTCATGTGCTAACATACTCATTAAAAGAGACAGGATGTGCACATAACAAATTTGCTTTAATTTGCCTGGATACCTTCTCCTTTTTTTTTTTTTTCCCTTCTAAAAAAGATTTCCCATTGATTTCATTTCCTGACAAGATAAAATTAAAACATAAATGCAGGCATCAGAATCAACTTGGCAGCAACTGAATAGCAAAGCAGTCTGAGAGTAATGAAGTAGGAGTCTCAAATGAAAACTAATTTTAAAGATAATTCAGTCAGAGAAGTTGGAATGGGGCTTTTTACAAAGCCTTGTAGTGATAGGATGAGGGGGAGAAGACTGAAGCTTGAGGAGGGCAGATTGAGATTGAAGATTAGAAAGAAATTCTTTACAGTGAGGGTGGTGAGACGCTGGCACAGGTTGCCCAGAGAGGAGGTTGATGCTCCCTCCCTGAACATATTCAAGGCCAGGCTGGATGAGGCCTTGAGCAACCTGGTCTAGTGGGAAGTGTCCCTGCCCATGGCAGTAGTGTTGGAACTAGATGATCTTTAAGATCTCTTTCAACCTAAACCAGTCCATAAATCTCTGAAGAGACACAGGGACAGTGCTTGCACTGTCCAAACTAAGAAAACACAATGGCCAAACCATTTTGTGTGTGTGCATGACACTGAGTTAGGAGTTTGTTTTTCAGAGTTCAGTATGCAGAAATTAAGAATTTCAAAGCAATTTAAAGAGTTTCATGCATATTCAGTTTAAAATTAATACACAGATTTAGGCAGGATGTTAGGAGGAAGTTCTTCACAGTGAGGGTGGTGAGACACTGGAACAGGTTGTCCAGGGAGGTTGTGGCTGCTCCCTCCCTGAAGGTGTTCAAGGCCAGGCTGGATAAGGCCTTCAGCGACCTGTTCTAGTGGGAGGTGTCCCTGCTTATGGCACAGAGGGGCTGGAACTGGATGATCTTTGAAGTCTCTCCCAACCTAAACCATTCTATGATTCTAGGTGTAGGCTGCATTTTCTAACTTTCAAGAACGTTATGGAGCTGTATATGATAGCAGGAACCCAAAGGCAAAGCAGGACTGATGAAAAAGGGTTTGAAACTGGAGCAAGGGACATCAGGAGGAATGTCCCATACTGGAATAGGTTGCCCAGGGATGTGGTTGAGGCTCTCTCCCTGGAGACATTCAAGATCAGACTGGATGTGCACTTGGGCAGCCTGAACTAGTTGGAGGTGTCTCTGCTGAGTGCTGTGGGGTTGGACAAGATGACCTCTGAGGGTCACTTCCAACTCAGTGCAATCTGTGCACCTTTAAGGAATGCTGTTAAAGCCATCACTCCCTGTGAATCTGTAAAAAGCTGCTTTTTACATCTTTTTCAGCACAGAGAAGATCCTCAAGCTTTAACAGGGATCTTTTCATCACCAGTGTTAGAAGATAGGCATTTTTCTGAACTAGGCACTCAAAACACTTCCAAACTTTTATCCTGCTGATAGAGCAGTGATCATGCCCCTACACTCAGCACTGCTGAGGCTGCACCTCAACTAACACATCCACATTTGGACTCCTCACTACAAGGAGGACATTGAGGTGCTTGATCAGGTCCAGAGAAGGGCAGCAGAGCTGGTGAAGGCTCTGGAGAACAGGGCTGGTGAGGAGCAGCTGAGGGAACTGGGGTTGCTTAGTCTGGAGGAGAGGTTGATAGGACATCTTGTTGCTCTCCATATATCCAAGAAAGGAGGGTGGGGTGAGGTGGGAGCCAGCTTCTTCTCTCAGGGAACAAGTGACAGAATGAGAAGAAATGGCCTGAAATCGTGCCAGGGTAGGTTTAAGTTGGAGGTGAGGAAAAAGTTCTTTCCTGCAAGAGTGATCAGGCACTGGAACAGGCTGCCCAGGGAGGTGGTGGAGTCGCTGTGCCAGGAGATGTTCAAGAAATGTGTGGACACGGCACTTGGGGGCATGGTTTAATGACCATGGTGGTGCTATACTAGGTCAATGATTGAATTTGATGGTCTTGAACATCTTTTCCAACCGAAACAATTCTATGATTCTATTTTGTAAGTTAACAATTCAGCAGTCTAAGAGGGTGCACGATTAAAGAAAACTTTACTGTCGCCTTACTTCAGCTCTCTTCAGCATCTCCCACTTGTTGAGTATCTTCATGGCAAAAACCTTATCTGCGTTCTTCAGTTTTACTACTGCAACCTGAAAAAGAAAAATGAGAAAAGATGACAGAGCATTCATCTGGTCATAACCAGCAGAGCTATAAGCACTGCCCCTGGTTCACAGCTGGAGCAGCACAGGGTTTCACAACAAGGTCAGGGGCTCAGCACCTCCTGTGAATGTGCAGTGGTATTGAGGAGTGACTGCAGGGCAAAGAGACTCATGTTGGTTTACCAAGTGTGCTTACACCCAGCCAGCAGCAGTATTCTGCTCTGTGAAAGCCATTAAGGCTGTTCCATATCAATAACCACTCCAGAACACCACACAAAAGAAGAGTCACAGATTCATGGAGTGGGTTGAGTTGGAAGGAACCTTTAGGATCCTGTTGTTCCATCCCCACTGCCATGGGTAAGGCAGCCCATTAGACCAGGCTGCTCAAGGCCTCATCCAACCTCACCTTGAACACTTCCAGGGAGTAGACATCCAACACCTCCCTGGGCAACCTGTTCCAGTGTCTCCCCACCCTCACTGGAAATAATTTCTTCGTAGTATCCTGTCTAAATCTATCCCAATCTCCAGTTCTTCACCATCAGAGTGGTGAGACTCTGGAATGGGTTGCCCAGGGAGGGAGTTGAGGCCCCATCCCTGGAGGTGTTTAAGGCCAGGCTGAATGAGGCTCTGTCCAGCCTAATCTAAGGTAGAGTGTCCCTGCCCATAGCAGGGTGGTTGGAATTGTATGATCCTTGTGGTCCCTTCCAACCCTGACTGATTCTATGATTAATCCCCAGTCTCAACCTGCCCTCCTCAAGCTTCAATCCACTCCCCCTCATCCTATCAGTGCAAGCCCTTCTAAGAAGTCCCTTCCTTGTAGAGCCCTTTCAGGTACTGGAAGGCTGCTAGACCTTAGAAGGTCTCCCCAGAGCCTTCTCTTTCCCCAGGCTGAACAGCCTCAACTCTCCCTGCCTGTCCCCTTAGGGGAGGTTCTCCAGCCCTCTAATTGTCTTGGTGGCCTCCACTGGAGGAGAGGCTGAGGGACCTGGGGCTGCTTAGTCTGGAGAAGAGAAGACTGAGAGGGGATTGAATCAATGTTTATAACTGTGAGAGCTGGGGGTCAGGAGTGGGAGGACAGGCTCTGCTCACTGCTCCCTGGGATAGGACAAGAAGCAATGGATGGAAGCTGCAGCACAGGAGGTTCCATCTCAACACAAGGGGCAACTTCTTGCCTGTGTGGGTCCCAGAGCACTGGCACAGGCTGCCCAGAGAGGTTGTGGAGTCTCCTTCTCTGGAGACTTTCAAGGCCTGTCTGAACGAGTTCCTGTGTGACTTAAGCTAGATTGTCTGGTCTTGTTCTGGTAGGGGGGTTGGACTCAATGAGCTCTTTGGGTTCCTTTCAACTCCTAACAAAGTTCACCTCCACACCATAGCCCCAAGCACCACATCCAAATGACCTTTAAACATACCCAGAGTTGGTGACTCCACCACCTCCCTAGGCAGCCCATTCCAATGTCTCCTGCTGTGAAAAAAATTCTTCCTAATGTCCAATCTAAAACTCCCTGGTGCAGTCTGGGGCCATTCCCTCTTGTTCTATCACAAATTACTTGTGAGAAGAGACCAGCACCAACCTCTCCAAAACACAAGAAGGACATGGAGCTGTTGGAGAGAGTCCAGAGGAGGGCCACAAAAATGCTGAGAGGGCTGCAGCAGCTCTGCTATGAGGACAGGCTGAGAGAGTTGGGGCTCTGCAGCCTGGAGAAGAGAAGGCTTCAAGGAGACCTTAGAATAGCCTTCCTGGATCTGAAGAGGCCTACAAGAGGGCTGGGGAGGGACTATTGACAAGGTCTTGTAATGACAGGATGAGGAGGAATGGGTTTAAACTGGCAGAGGGGAGATTGAAACTGGATGTTAGGAGGAAATTCTTCACAGTGAGGGTGGTGAGACACCGGCACAGGTTACCAACGGAGGTTGTGGCTGCTAGCTCCCTGGTGGTGTTCAAGGCCAGGGTAGATGAGGCCTTGAGCTGTTCTAGTGAGAGATGTCACTGCCTGTGGCAGGGGGTTGGAACTCAATGAGCTTTGAGGTCCTTACCAACTTAAACCACTGTATGATTCTCTGATGCCTTCAGGTAGACAGTGATGAGGTCTTCTCTCAGCCTCCTCTGTTTCACAATAACCATCACCAGCTCCTTCAGTTGCCCCTCATAAGATTTATTCTCCAGGCCTTCCCCCAGATTTGTTGCCCTCCTCTGCACCCACCACAGCACTTCCACATCCCTCTTGTATTGAGGTGCCCAAAACTGGGCACAATACTCTAGATGTGGCCTCAATAGGGCTGAGTACAAGGGGACAATCACCTGTGTACACAGAGGCCCCAAGACAGAGAGTTCTGATCTCCCTTGCCTGGTGAAGCAGTCAAAACAGAAGACAGGGTCCCCATCCCTGCCCAGCTGTGCTCAAGTGCCTTGCTCCTGGAATTTCTTAGAACTGGACTTTTAGAGTTTGGGGTGGGGGGGTTAAAAATTTATATTTTCCTGTGAGCAGCCCAACAAACTATGATTGGTATGTGCTGATGTAAACATCTCAGTTTAGTCGGATAGGCTTTCTTTCCAAGGCTTTTCCATGTTTCCCACAAACAGCAGCCCAGCCTGGAATGCTGTGAGATACCTCCTGCCCCTAAGTCAGCTACTTGCCTCTGTGCTACGTGTCTGCACATTTCCTGTGCCTGAAAAGCAACAGCCTTATGCAGAATGTAGTCAACCCTCCAGGGAGAGGCAATCTTACTGTTCACAGCCGATGACAAAATTTAGGAGCATCTAACAAGCTCTCAGACCTACAGAATTCATCATCCCCCAACATATCAACAACCTGACATTCTGTGCTTCTGTGCTCCACAACCTCCCTGGAGGTGTTCAGAATCAGGTTAGATGAGGGCTTGAGTGACCTGTTCTAGTGGGAGGTGTCCCTGCCTATAGCTTTGAGGTCCCTTCTAACCTAAGCCATTCTATGATTCTATAATATATACTATTTATTTTACAAGAAAATTAGCCACTTCATACAGAACCTGTCTTCTTATGCAAATATTTCTGCTGGACTTTAAACTTGCCTCCTTTAAGCAAAGTAATCACAGAATCACTGAATATTAGGGGTTGGAAGGGACATCAAAAGCCCATTCAGTCCAAACTCCCCTAAGGCAGGTCACACAGGAGCACATCCAGGCAGGTTTTAAATGTCTCTAAAGAAGGAGACTCCACAACCTCTCTGGGCAGCCTGCTCCAGGATTCTGACAGACTCACTGTGAGAAAAGATTTTACGTTCCCATGGAACTTTCTCTGCTCCAGCTTGCACCCACTGCCCCTTGTCCTATCATTGGACATTCCTGAGCAGAGCCTGGCTCTGTCCTCCTGACACTGCCCTGCACATCTTCAGCAACATGATTGAGGTCACTCCTCAGGCTCCTCTGCTCCCAGCTCCCTTAGCCTTTCCTCAGTAGGGAGATTTTCCCCTCCATCACCTTTGTGTCTCCGTGCTGCACTCTTTCAAGCAGTTCAAGTTCAAGCAGTTAGTTAGCAAGAAAATTCAATACATATTCCTGCAAATATTTGGCGAGACTTACTTTAAGAACACTCAAAATCAAACATCTTCACTCAGAGGCCTTCAGTCTTCCCCCTTACTTAAGATTTAAACAATGAAATACAGTCCTGCTATCTTCCTCAGGTAAGGAATTAGGAAGAAACACTGTTCATAGAAGAGAACTAATCAATTACACAGACTACCCAGAGAAGAGGATGGGGAGAGTTACACTCTCACTATTTATGGGCTGATTCACCACCAAAAAAGCTTCCTGAGAAAGAACCACAGAGCTTTTGTGGTTTAGCTGCTGCAAAGTTTGATGCTGATTTAGCAGACAGAAACGACTTCTCTTAAAGACTCAGTATAAGGCAGGCTTCACATCAGATTCTTCTCACAAGAAGGGACCCACATCTGTGATTTTTTTTTCTGCATCTTGCACAATCTGTGCAAGAACTCAGCTGCAACTACTATAGCAACAAGCAGACAAGCACATGTTAATGAAGAACACAACTTCTGTGCCAGAGGTTGAGATTAAGGATCAGTCCTGGGACCAATCTGGTTCAACATCTTTGTGGGTGCCATGGACAGAAGCACTGAGTGCAGCCTCAGCAAGTTTGCTGAGCACCCCAAGCTGTGTGGTGCAGCAGCCAGGTTGGAGGGCAGGGATGGCATCCAGAGGGAGATGCACAGGCTGCAGAGGTGGGCACAAGCCAACCTCAGGAGGTTGAACAAGGAGATTCAAATTGGATGTAAGGAGGAAGTTCTTTACCATGAGAATGATGAGGTCCTGGAATGGGTTGCCCAGGGGGACAGTTGGGGCCACTTCCCTGGAGCTGTTTGCAGCCAGGCTGGCAGAGGCTGTGGGCAGCCTGATCTAGGGTAGGGTGTCCCCAGGCATGGCAGGAGGGTCGGAACTAGATGATCCTTGTGGTCCCTTCTAACTCTGACTAATTCTATGATTCTATAAATTATCCATCACTAACTTCAACCTTTAGTCTTCTTTATCACGATGTATTACTCCAGATACAGCAAAACTCTAAGTGATAAAGAAGCCAAATAAACACCACTTTTATTTTTAAAGTCACCCAGTAATGCTATTTGCATGTAGGCAGAGTATATGGTGACACAGACTACTGCAAATATACCTGTTCCTTACATGCTACCCATGACAATTCTGCTCTTCCATTAACACAGATTAATAAAGACCAATTTTCACATAAGGCAAACATGTAACTGAGTATCAGCCCAACTCTTCTGTGTCCCATACCATACAGCCTCCAGGGGTGCTCTCATACCCATGACAACTGAGAAGATGCAGCCTGGTCAGGCAACCTCCAGAATACTGTGTCCAGTTCTGGGGTGCTCAGCTCAAGAAGGACCTCAGGGAATGGCAAGTCACACAGAAATACATCCAGGTGAGTTTTGAAAGTCTCCAGAGAAGGAGAGATGGGCAGGTTTAGAAAAGATATTAGGAAACATTTTTTTCCACAGCAAAAGTGGAATGAGCTGCCCAGGGAGGTGGTGGAGTCACCAACCCTGGATGTGTATAAAAGTCATTTGGATGTGGTGCTTGGGGATCTGCTTTAGGGTGCAGCTTGCAGAGTAGGGATATTGGTTGGACTTGGTGATCCTGAGGGGCTTTGCCAACCCGAGTGATTCTGTGATTTCTGTGAGACTCCACTACCTGGTGAAGCCTGGTCCAGGGCTTCAGCACCCTGACAGTAAAGAAGTTTTTCCTCACATTGAGGTGCAGCTTCCTGTGTTCCAGTTTCCTCTTGTGCATCCATTGCCCCTTGTCCTCCTACAGCACACCACTGGCCAACTTCTTCATGACACCCACCCCTCAGTTATTTAAATACATAAATACCATCCCCTCTCAGTCTTCTCTAATCCAGACAAAGCAGCCCCAGATCTCTCAGTCTTTCTTCACAGGAGAGATGTTCCAGCCCCTTAATCATCCTCCAGCAGGAGGAAAGGATTACAGTCAAGCAAACAAATTATCAGACAGCTGACATGTGGTCTTTTAAGGCATGAGGACCTGCCTCTCTCAAAACTTCACAGAGACTGAAGAAAAGCTGTCAGAGAATGCATCCCTCAAGGCTGTATTTGCATTAAGCATCAGGCAGGCCTACAGTATCTACTGTAGCTGAACCAGGCAGAGACCCTGGCCACCAGCACATTGCTGTCCACTGCCTCTCCTCAGCGCTGCAGCTTTGCAAGGGCATTCCTCAAAGCCTTCTCCCCACCTCCCTCACACACAAACCTCCCCAAAGGCTCCTCGACCAATCACCTCCCTCACACACAAACCTCCCCAAAGGCTCCTCGACCGATCACCTCCCTCACACACACACCTCCCCAAAGGCTCCTCGACCGATCATCTCCCTCCCACACATACCTCCCCAAAGGCTCCTCGACCGATCACCTTCAGGATTTCAAAATCTTCTTTATGTAGCCGCATCTGTTTCACCTTCGATGTGAAAGGTTTGGCTGCAACAGAGGAAAATATCAGTCATTAAAAAAAACAAAATAAAACCCACAAAAAACCAAAACCCTCAAAAGTGTTTCAAAACCAAAAGAGAAAAAAAAACCCCAAAACCCGAAGGAGGTAACACTAACATGAAATAGATGGGATCAGAGCTCCTTACATACCTCCACTCCCAGAACAGTATGGTAAAGTTTAAAGGCAGAAATAATGGCCTAAGTATCAACTCAGCCAAAGCTGCTGAGAGAAAAAGTTTATGAAGCAAGCTCGCTCTTGGCTTTTTTATAAAGAGAGAGAGAGAGAGGAAGCAAAAGAGAAAGAGACATGGCGAAAGAGAAAGCAAAAATGAGAGAAAAAAGAGAAGGGAAAGGCGGGAAGGGCAGAGGAAGGCAGAGACGGAAAGGGCGGGAAGGGCAAGAAGGGCAGAGACAGAAAGGGCGGGAAGGGCAGAGACGGAAAGGGCGGGAAGGGCAGAGACGGAAAAGGCGGGAAGGGCAGAGACGGAAAGGGCGGGAAGGGCAGA
>VWZI01000493.1:232003-246697 GCA_013396835.1 Psilopogon haemacephalus
CCACAGGAAAAAAAAAAACCAAAACACACAAAGCAGAAGGGCAGAAGAGAGTCCTCACAAAGCAATGTATCTGAGGTGATAAGCAGGAACATTTGGGTTTCATCCCCTGCCATTTACAGCAGCGATCAAAGAGCAAATTTATTCTCAACCAAAAAAAAAAGATTAAGCATCATCAGTACCAACAAAACCATTTAGACAAGGGAATGAGTGGCACAGTGATGAGAGAAGCACAGAGTCACAGACCTCTAACATCACTAACTCCAATCATTGACCTAATTGACCACCACAGCCATTAAATCCTGGCCCAGAGTGCCTTGGCCACAGGTTTTTTTGAATACTTCCAGGGATGATGACTCCACCAAATCCCTGGGCAGCCTGCTCCAATCCCTGACCACTTCTGCAGCAAACAAGTTTTTCATCATAGAATCAGTCAGGGTTGGAAGGGACCACAAGGATCAGCCAGTTCCACCCCCCCTGCCATGCCCAGGGACACCCTACCCTAGAGCAGGCTGACCACAGCCTCTGCCAGCCTGGCCAAAAACACCTCCAGGGATCTGGCCCCAAACACCCACCTGGGCAACCCATTCCAACCTCTCACCGCTCTCATGCTCAACAACTTCCTCCTCACCTCTAGTCTGAATCTCCCCACCTCCAGCTTTTGTCCATTCCCCCTAGTCCTGTCACTCCCTCACAGCCTAAAAAGTCCCTCCCCAGCTTTTCTGTAGGCCCCCTTCATATCCTGGAAGGCCACAAGAAGGTCACCTGGGAGCCTCCTCTTCTCCAAACTGAGCAGCCCCAACTTCAGTCTGTCCTCATAGGAGAGGTGCTGCAGCCCTCTGAGCATCTCAAACCTAAACCTCTCCTGGCACAATTTCAGGACATATCCTCTCATCTTAATGCCTGATACCAAGGAGAAGAGACCAACCCCACCTCACTGCAACCTCCTTTCAGGAAGCTGTAGAGAGCAATGAGGTCTCTCCTCTTCTCCAGACTAACCAACCCCAGCTCCCCCAGCTGCTCCTCACCAGTCCTGTTCTCCAGGCCCCTCACCAGCTTTGCTGCCCTTCTCTGGACAAACTCCAGCACCTCAATGTCCTTCTTGAATTGAGGGCTCTCAAACTGAACTCATTATTCACAGTGTGGCCTCACCAGTGCTGAGTCCAGAGGCATGATGACTGCCCTGCTCAAGCCTGCCTGCACCCAGGTCTCCTCAGAACTTCTACCCGTCACCTGACATGAACCACAAATGACTAAGCAGAAAACATCTCCCAAACCGTTTGACTTTTTGTACACTCCACAGAAGTAAGTGGGTGGCAGCAGAGACTTCTAAGCTCCTGCAGCCTACAACAGCATCTCTGTGCTCCTGAATCCCAGGATAACACCCTGGGAAGCAGCCAGGGCTGGATGCAGACACTCTCCCATACAGGCACAGTCACTGTCACTGCAACAAAACCTTTCACTCACAGATTCCTATCAACCACCAGGCACAATTAAGAGGAAGTGGAGCTTTATTAGCCACTTCTGCTCACAGAATCACTTCTGAGGGTTTCCTCATTTTCTGTGGCTTTTAAATGAAGAGGCTGTGCATACCCAGGCTCCCTAGTGCCAGCAGCAGATGCAACTGCTTGAGAACTTATGACTCTCCCCAGCTCTTTTAACAGAGAAAAACAAAAATAGATTGCAAATGGCAAAATCACAGAATGTTAGAGATTGGAAGGGACCTCTGGAGATCACCCAGTCCACCCCCACTGTCACAGCAGGATCAGATAGGGCAGGTTGCACAGGAACACATCCAGGTGGGTTTGGAATGCCTCCAGAGAAGGAGAATCCAAACCTTCTCCAGATAGCCTGCTCCAGGGCTCTGTCACCCTCACCATAAAGAAGTTTCTCCTCGTGTTGAAGTGGAGCTTCCTGTGTTCCAGCTTGTACCTGTTGTTGTTTGTCCTATCACTGGGCACCACCAAAAAGAGCCTGGAACCTTCATCTTTCCACCCACCACTTAGATATTTATAGACATTGATCAGATCCTCTCTCAGCCTTCTCTTCCCCAAGTCTCTGAGTCTTTCCTTAGAGGAGAGATGTTCAGGTACCCCAATCATGCCTGCAGCTCTCCACTGGACTCACTTCAGCAGATCCCTGTCTCTTTTGAACTGAGAGAGTGATTGGCATTGGAATGGGCTGCCCAGGGAGGTGGTGGAGTCACCATCACTGGAGGTGTTGAAGCAAAGCCTGGATGGGGCACTTGGTGTCATGCCCTAGTTGATTGGCTAGGGCTGGGTGATAGGTTGGACTGGAGGAGCCTGGAGGTCTCTTCCAGCCTGGCTGATTCTACGAAAACTGTACACAGTGTTCCAGGTGTGGTCACACCAGGGCAGAGTAGAGGGGAAGAAGACCTTCCCTAGATCTGCTGGACACACTTTTCCTGATGCACCCCAGAGTACCATTGGTGCTCTTGGCTGCAAGGGCACATTGCTGGCCCATGGATAATTTACTGTCCAGTTTGGAGAAGAGGAGGCTCCCAGGTGACTTTTATGTGGTCTCTCAGGATCTGAAGGGGCCTACAAAAAAGCTGGGGAGGGACTTTTGAGGCTGTGAGGGAGTGACAGGACTAGGGGGAATGGAGCAAAGCTGGATGTGGGGAGATGCAGATTGGAGGTGAGGAGGAAGTTGTTGAGCATGAGAGTGGTGAGAGGCTGGAATGGGTTGCCCCTGCAGGGAAGTGTTTGGGGCCACATCCCTGGAGGTGTTTTTGGCCAGGCTGGCAGAGGCTGTGGGCAGCCTGCTCTAGGGTAGGGTGTCCCTGGGCATGGCAGGGGGGTCGGAACTGGATGATGCTTTTGGGCCCTTCCAACCCTGACTGATTCTATGATCCCTCCAACAATGACACAACTTCTGCAGCAACTCAAGAAATAGATTGTCTAGGGTATAGGTGGAATTCACTATGCCAAGGCCATACAGAGAAGAAATGCAGACACATTCAACATGAACCTGAAATACATTGAAGGAAAGCAAAAAACTGTCAGCAATGGCAATTAACCTTGCAATTTATGTTTGGTGTCCAAACATGCCCCTTCAAAAAGTAACACAGGCTACTTCAATAAGAACCTTCCTCCTCAAGGGTTCCTTCTCACTGAAGCACCAGGATTCATCTGCATCTTAACACAATTACACAGCCAGACAAAGAGTCTTCTGGGTAAGCTACAGAAATCTTCTGAAAGAAAAGCAAACAGGAGGAAAAAAAAAAAAAACAAAACAGCACAGATGTCTAAGTAAATGTAAGGATGAGAGCAGCCTTCGAGGAGGTGCAGTGCCCCAGGTGCTGGTTTTTGAAGCCAAACTAAG
Organism: Psilopogon haemacephalus; assembly: GCA_013396835.1. Taxonomy (NCBI): domain Eukaryota; kingdom Metazoa; phylum Chordata; class Aves; order Piciformes; family Megalaimidae; genus Psilopogon; species Psilopogon haemacephalus. The sequence continues at coordinate 235,346 of VWZI01000493.1, forward strand.
TGGGGGCAGCCTTAAAGCATTCCAAAGAGCTGTCTCCCCTTCCACCTGGGGAGTGAAGGAATTGTAAAGTCTATCCCAGGCACATGCAAATTGCTGTGGCCCAGGCCCCTGTGCAGATATGAGAAACAGCATCAGCAGAAGAAATCCAATTCAGTGAGACTTGGCCAGACTGAACAGCTGGGCAAAGGGGAACTTAATGAAGTTCAACAGGCTAAGTGCAGAGTTCTGCACCCGGGCACCACTGGCACCATGCAGGGGTTAGGGTTTGACCTGCTGGAAAGTAGCTCTGCAGAGATGGACTTTGGAGTCCTGGTTGACAATAAGTTATCCATGGGACAGCAAAATGCCCTGGTGGCCAAGAAGGCCAAGGGTATCCTGAGCTGCATTAAGAAGAGTGTGGCCAGCAGATCAAGGGAAGTTCTCCTCCTCCTCTACTCATCCCTTGTTATAGTCATAGAATCAGTCAGGGTTGGAAGGGACCACAAGGATCATCTAGTTCCAACCCCCCCTGCCATGGGCAGGGACACCCTACCCTAGATTAGGCCAGACAGAGCCTCATCCAGCCTTGTTAGACCATGTCTGGACTACTGTGTCCAGTTCAAGCAAGACAGGGAACTAACAGAGAGAGTCCAAATGAGGGCTATAAAAATGATGAAGGGACTGGAGCATCTTGAGGAAAGGCTGAAAGCCCCAGGGCTGTTTATTCTGGAGAAGAGAAGGCTGAGATGGGGACCTTATCAATGCCTTCAAATATCTGCAGGGTGGCTGTCAGGAGGATGGAGCCAGGCTCTCTTCAGTGACACACAGTGATAAGATGAGGGCAATCCACATAAACTCAATCACAGGAAATTCCATCTCAACCTGAGAAAGAAACAGCAGCAAATATTTCAACACCTTCCAGCCCCAATCTCAGCAGACAACAGGAGCCCTGCTGGATTGGCAAAACAAGCAAAAAAAAAAAAAATCCTGTTGCCCTCTTCAGCAGGTGAGATCATTGTGTATCCACACAAGATGGGAAGTCTGCATCACCTGCTGCACAGCTCCAGGAGAGAAGAGCTGAAATTACTACCTCAGACTGTATGCTTCTGCCTTCAAATGACAAGTTTGAAGTGTAAGACAAACTGTAAGCAACAGGCAAGAGTGAAGAGGATGCCAAAACACAACCACGAGCTCACAAGTGAGCTCTCAAGTTTGCAGGCTAATTCTGAAGGAAGCAGCAAATGAAAGCTCAACAAAGCATCTTTGCCTCTAACAAAACACTACCCATCTTTTCTGACCACCTCATTTCAGTGCCAACACCACTGACTTGTATCAGCTATTAAAGGACAACACCTGGAATTCTGCAAGAGCATGCAGCATGAGCTCACAAGTGAGCTCTCAAGTTTGCAGACTAATTCTGAAGGAAGCACCAAATGAAAGCCCAATAAAGCATCTTTGCCTTTAACAAAACACTCCCCATCTTTTCTGGCCACCACATTTCAGTGCCAACACCACTGACTTATGTCAGCTATTAAAGGACACCTGGAATTCTGCAAGAGCACACAGCATGAGCTCACAAGTGAGCTCTCAAGTTTGCAGACTAATTCTGAAGGAAGCACCAAATGAAAGCCCAATAAAGCATCTTTGCCTTTAACAAAACACTCCCCATCTTTTCTGGCCACCACATTTCAGTGCCAGCACCACTGACTTGTATCAGCTATTAAAGGACCTAGGACACCTGGAATTCTGCATGCAGCAGTCAGGAAGCACAGCATCAGTGGGGAACCTTAGAACTGATGAAAGCAGACACATAAGAGGACTATGACACTATTACACTTTGCAATCGTTCCCATGGGAGGAGGGAAAGGAGTGGAAGTGAAAACCTGAAGAACAGCTGAGACTTGTGCTACATCCAATTTTTAGATGAAAATAGGTAAGTCAGAATCCACTCTCTCAACTACCAAAGGACTGCAGACATTGCCAAGCTTCACTGTGTGCACAACTGCAATCTTCACAGATTCACAGAATGGCTTGGGTTGGAAGGGACCTTAAAGATCATCTAGTGCCAACTCCTGTGCCATAGGCAGGGACACCTCCCACTACAACAGGTCGCTCAAGGACTCATCCAACCTGGCCTTCAACACCTCCCTGGGCAACCTGTTCCAGTGCCTCACCACCCTCACTGGAAATAATTTCCAGTCTAAATCTCTCCTCTCCCAGTTTCAATCCATTCTCTCTCATCCTGTCACTACAAGCCCTTGTCAAAAGTCCCTTCCCAGCTTTCTTGTAGCTCCCTTTAGGTACTGGAAGGCTGCTCTAAGGTATCCCCCAGAGCTTTCTCTTCTTCAGGCTGAACAACCCCAAACCTCACAGCCTGTCCTGTCCACACAGGGAAGGTTCTCCAGTCCTCTGATCATCTTTGTGGCCTCCTCTGGACCTGCTGCTGCAGTTTGATGCACTTCTTGTGCTGGAGGCACCCGAAATGGAGGCAGTGCTGCAGGTGTAGTCTCAGCAGAGCAGAATCCCCTCCCTGTGCTGCTGCTCTAAACTATCTAACTGCTAATCTTCCATCTTCAGGAGACTACAGTGGTTTGGATCTTTAGTAACATCGAGGCTCCAGAGGGCCCTGGGCAACCTGATCCAGCCGAGGATGCACCTGCTGACTGCAGAGAGAGTTGGACTGGATGACCTTTGGAGGTCCCTTCCCACCCAGACCATTCTGGGATTCTGTGAATAAAGCATGAAAAAGCTTTAAGGAAGCATATTTCTGACAGATCTTGCCAAGATGCATCTGAAAGCATCACAGCAAATAACCTGCGTGGTCTGAGGGGAAACAGAGAGGAGGAAAAATCACCACAATTTACTGGGCTTACGCAGCTTGGTAAGGAGATTTTCTTTCTTTCCTTATTAAATACAGGATTCAAAACCTACCCTGAATCATAGAATGGCAGAGGTTAGAAGGGATCTCTGGAGATCACAGAGTGCAACCTGCCAAAGCAGGTCGTACAGGAATACATTCAGGCAGGTTTTGAAAGTCTCCAGAGAAAGAGACTCCACAACCTCTCTGCAGAGCCTGCTCCAGTGATGACTTAAAGAACCCTAGTCCTGTGCCTCCAAGAAACAGTAATCTTGCTCTATTCCCTATCCCCACAGGCCCTGAAGTGCACACAACAGACTAAATAAATTTTTGCCCCCTGAGCAGCAATTTCTCTGGCTGATGCAAGAAACAAACATTTTGTACTAGCTGGAAACAGCAAAGAACCTTTTATCAGTTTGGACACAGGGCAAAGAATGATTTCCTGGCCAGCCTGCTTTGGGAAATACTTCAGATGCCATATATGTGTCTACACTCACACAAATTTGTTGTCAAGATTACAGGCTTGGATTTTTTCAAAAGCAGAGAGCAAGGTGGCAGCCAACATTCAGTTCTTACCCGGATATCCTCAGGACAAGCCCACGGCACAGAGCGGAGCCTCTAGCTGAGTTTTCCACTCTCACTCAGAGATCATAGAATGGTTTAGGTTGGAAGAGACCTCAAAGCTCAGCCAGTTCCAAGTCCCTGTGCCATAGGCAGGGACACCTCCCACTAGATCAGGTCGCTCAAGGCCTCCTCTAGCCTGGCCTTGAACACCTCCAGGGAAGGAGCAGCCACAACCTCCCTGGGCAACCTGTGCCAGTGTCTCACCACCCTCACTGCAAACAACTTCCTCCTAACATCCAGTTTCAATCTCCCCTCTGCCAGTTTGAACCCATTCCCAATCATCCTGTCATTATAAGACCTTGTGAACAGTCCCTCCCAAGCCCTCCTGTAGGGATACTGGAAGGCTACTCCAAGGTCTCCTCAAAGCCTTCTCTTCTCCAGGCTGCAGAGCCCCAACTCTCTCAGCCTGTCCTCACAGCAGAGCTGCTCCAGTCCTCTGAGCATCTTTGCGGCCCTCCTCTGGACTCTCTCCAGCAGTTCCATGTCCTTCTTGTGCTGGGGGCTGCAGAACTGCACAGTGCTGCAGGTGGGGTGTGAGGAGAGCAGAGCCAAGGGGCACAATCCCCTCCCTTGCCCTGCTGNTTGCACCCACCCAGGTGCAGGACCTTACACTTGGCCTTGTTAAATTCCATGAGGTTGACCCCTGCAGCCTGTGCAGGTGCCTCTGGATGGCTCCCTGTCCTCTAGCAAGTTGACTGTGCCACACAACTTGGTGTCATCTGCACACTTGCATTTTGACTTCTGAAAACAACACCCTGGAATCCATCAGTGCATTAAAACGTTTATGCAAATGGTTTGCGTTTTAAAAAAGACCTTCTCACACCAAACAGCAAATCCATGTGGCAAAAAAAAGCTTACTGATTGCATGGAACCGTAAAATCAGCCAGGGTTGGAAGGGACCACAAGGATCATCTAGTTCCAATGCCACCCCCTCCTAGATCAGGCTTGCCAGAGCCTCATCCAGCCTGGCTGCAAACACCTCCAGGATGAGGCTTCCATCACCTTCCTGGGCAGCCTATTCCAGGGTCTCACCACCCTCATGATGAAGAGCTTCTTCCTAACATCCAGCCTGAATCTCTCCACCTCCACATTTGTTCCATTCCCCCTAGTCCTGTCGCTACCTGACATCCTAAGTAATCCCTCCCCAGCTTTTCTGTAGCCCCCTTCAGATCCTGGAAAGCCACAAGAAGGTCACCTGGGATCCTCCTCTTCTCCAGACCAAACAGCCCCAACTCTCTCAGTCTCTCTCCATAGGAGAGATGCTCCAGCCCCCTGATCATCCTTCTGACCCTTCTCTGGACAGGTTCCAGCACATCCAGATCTTTCTGCTATCAGGGGTTCCAGAACTGGGCACAGTACACCAGGTGGGGTCTCACCAGAGTGGAGCCATTTTCCTCCTTCCTTTCCTTTGTTCCTTCCTTCTAGCCAGTGTCTTCTGCTACTCTCCTTTTCCCTGTCACCTTTTCTCCAAATGCCACTCCCCACAAAGTTAGCTGAGGGCAAACCTAATTAGGCCAGATGGCAACCAAGGTGGTAAAACCTCTGACCACAGCATTCCCCTGCCCTGCAACCCATCACAGGGCTGCTGATAAGCACATTAGCAGGTAATCAGGGCAAACCACTTATCAGTGAGGAGTTTATTGATTTCAATGTCGATTATGTTGTTGAAATGATGTTTTCATTCCTACACTGGTTACAGGCATGGCACAAGCTAGACTTCAGAGAAAGAATCACCCATCCACCTCAACTTTGAAGACACAAAAGAGAATCAGACCCTCATTTAGTTCTACTACATCCTCCTGCTCCAACGCAACCTGCGAATCTGTGAAACAGTAAGAAAGTGCCAGCAGGCTGAAGAAGATTCTCCTCCCCTCTACTCAGTCCTGGTGAAGTCACACCTAGAGTACTGTGTCCAGTTCTGCACTCCCCAGTTCAAGGACAGGGAACTGCAGGACAGAGTGTAACAGAGAGTCACAAAGATGCTGAGAGGAACATCTCTGGAGCATCTCTCTAACAAAGAGAGGCTGAGAGGCCTGGGGCTCTTTAGACTGGAGCAGAGCTGCCTGAGCAGGGATCTGATCAGCTAAACGATGGACATCATAAGGATAGGGCTGGGCTCTTTTCAGTGGTGCCCACTAAGAGCTGATCTTCCCTTTTTACCTGGCATATAAAACTGACTGGAATAAGACTGGGTAGTGGGGGGAAAGTGGAAGGGTGGTTGGGAAGCCCTCTTGGGGACTCTGATCTCTCGGAGGGCTGTGGTGTTTCTGTATTACCTTTTTACTGTAAATAGCTGTAAAATATTGCCAAATCTACTTGTATATGGTGCAAAGCTGTAAATATAAATCTCCATTCATTAGCTTCCAGCTGGCTGAGTCTAGTCTGGGTGATTTCAAAAGTGTGGGGAGGGCAGATAACTCCCCAACCATCACACCTGCTTCTATGGTCTCAGTCCTAGCACCGTGGACTACTTAGAATCATAGAATTAGTTAGGGTTGGAAGGGACCACAAGGATCAGCCAGTCCCAACCCCCCTGCCATGCCCAGGGATACCCTACCCTAGAGCAGGCTGCCCACAGCCTCTGCCAGCCTGGCCAAAAACACCTCCAGGGATCTGGCCCCAAACACCTCCCTGCAGGGGCAACCCATTCCAGCCTCTCACCACTCTCATGCTCAACAACTTCCTCCTCACATCCAATCTGAATCTCCCCATCTCCAGCTTTGCTCCATTCCCCCCTAGTCCTGTCACTCCCTGATAACCTAAAAAGTCCCTCCCCAGCTTTTCTGTAGCCCCCTTCATATCCTGGAAGGCCACAAGAAGGTCACCTGGGAGCCTCCTCTTCTCCAGCCTGCACAGCCCCAACTCTTTCAGGCTGTGCTCACAGCAGAGGTGCTGCAGCCCTCTCAGCATCCTCGGGGCCCTTCTCTGCACACCTCCAGTATGTCCAATTCTCTTTTGTCCCAGGGGCTCCAGCACTGGATGCAATACTCCAGGTGGGCTCTCAGCAGAGCACAGCAGAGGGGCACAATCACCTCCCTGGCCCTGCTGCCCACACTGGCTAGTTAAAGACTAGAAAAAGAGAGAACAGAAAGCCTGTACTGCTAGGGTGAATCTGGTAGCACAGGATCCTTTGGTTTCCACTGCAGCAGGGACTCAGTAGTTCCTTCTGGTTTCATCTCTTGTGTCTTTGTGGCTTTCCCCCTGATTTTTAAAAAGAAGTTTGCTCTATTCCCTACCCCACACAAACTCTCTGCAAGCATCTCACCCTTAACAGAAGTGATTGGCCACTGCACAAACACAGCTTCATTTTTTTCCCCCCTCACTTTTATCCTCCTCCTCTTCTTCCTTTAGCTGGATTTAAGAAAGTTTAACCCACCCAGGTGTTGGAACAGTTTGATTCCATCAGGAGAAATGGCTAATTATTATCAACAACAGGTCAGCCTCAGGCAAACACAGATCCTCACCAATGCAACCTGTAAAAATTCAACTCAGGGCTCTCTTTCAAAGACCTTTCCAGATAGATCTGAAGGGCATGTTCAGAACTCTGCAACACCTGAAAGGACTGCAGAGAAGCTCCTGCTATAATAGCAAGCTCCCGTTAAATACAGATCCAGCAAGTACCTAAGTTAATAAAAAGCTGCTCAAGACTGAAGTCCAAATGCTTTAGCAACTTGTTCCTTGGGGGTTGTTTAATTGCAGTGTGATTGACCCCATGAAAGAACACTTCCAGGAGGATGTTATTCCTTGCTTATTGTCAGGATTTCTCAGCTTCCTTCCTGCACTCTACACGATCTGATCATTGAAGTTGGGTGGTTGACCTGGAAAGCTCTGCCTCATGTGATAAGACATTAGATTTCAAGAAAGACACAATAGCTAAGCACACAAGCCCTCTTTCAAAAAACCCACAAAGAACACATCACCCTTTGAATAGGCTTTATTGCTGTGTTAATAGTGGCAAGGCAGAGCAGCCGAGGCAGCACAGCTCTCTTTTCCTCATTTGAACTCACTCAACTGGCGCAGGATGCCTTCCCCACTCTCCCAATCCCTTGGGTCCCTACAAATCAACACCAAAACAGGACCCAGCTGTCTCAGCCTGTTGTTCAAGCCCATTCAGTTGCAGCTGGAAGGCAGAGTATTTCCTGGCAAACCTTTCCTCTGGGATGCTCACTCATGTGAACAAAACATCCAGACTGCCCAGGTACGTTCAGGCAGCGCAGAGCTGCAGCCTTGCTAAATGCCTTTCCTAAGTTTAAGGCCAGGCTGGCAGAGGCTGTGGACAGCCTGATCTAAGGTAGGGTGCCCACAGGAGGGAAGTTAGAACTAGATGATTCTTGTGGTCCCTTCCAACCCTGACTGATTCTATGATTGTATTTCACAGAAGCCCACAATTACACCCGAAATTCTTTTGAGGTGAAACAAGTCAGAAAGCTGGAGTTAAAGAGACTCCAAAGAATTTCTGTTATCCTACCATGGAAACTTCTTTCCAAAACTCCAATCAGACTTTCAATTCACTGTCACTTACTTCGACAGTTATTAAATATAAAGCCCCTGTTAATAGACAAGGCTTGGCAAGCTACTCCAGCTTTCCTCCACACTCATTCAATCCTTTAACCTCACAATGCTTTGTAAATGCACACTGAGAGCAACTGTTGCATAGTGGAAAAACAAAGGCACTCTGGCAATGGTAAAGGCTTAGTAGAAAGATTTGAGGGGTGAGAACTCATTCTCCCATGGAAGCTGATAACAGACATCACAGAATCACAGAATGTTTGGGGTTGAAGGTGACCTTCAAAGCTCATCCTGTCCAACCCCTGTGCCAGAGCAGGATCACCCAGGACAGGTCACACAGGAATGCATCCAGGTAGGTTTGGAAAGTCTCCAGAGAAGGAGACTCCACAACCTTTCTGGGCAGCCTTCTCCAGGGCTCTAACACCCTCACAGTGGAGAAGTTTTTCCTTCTGTTCACGTGGCACCTCCTCTGCTCCAACTTGCACCCATTGCCCCTGGTCCTCCACCGGACATCAGTGAGCAGAGCCTGGCTGCATCCTCCTGACACTGCCCTGCACATCTTTAGCGACATCACCCCTCAAGCTCCTCTGTTCCAAGCAGCAGAGCCTCAGCTCCCTCAGCTTTTCCTCAGCAGGGAAATGTTCCACTGCCTTTAGCATCTTTGTGGCTCTGTGCTGGACTCTTCCAAGCAGTTCTCTGAGGTCCCTTTTGAACTGAGGGGCACAGATCTGAACACAGTATTCCAGGTGCAGCCTCCCCATGGCAAAGTAGAGGGGAGGAAGACCTCTCTCCCCTTCTAATCCACCCCAGGATGCCACTGGCCTTCTTGGCCACAAGGGCACATTGCTGGCTCATGGGCATATCCTTCTGTCCACCACGACCCTTAGGTCCCTTTCCACTACACCACACTCCAGCAGGTCAGTCCCCAGCCTGTACCAGTCCATGTGGTCATTCTTTCCCTGATGCCAGACTACACTTGTCCTGCATTCAATTTCTTTCCACCAAACTCTGCAGCCTGTCCAGGTGCCACTGAATGGCAGCACAGCCTTCAGGAGTGTCAGCCACTCCTCCCAGCTTATGTCACCAGCAAACTGCGTGCCCTCTCTGCCCTCACCCAGGTTGCTGATGAATATATTGAATAGCGTTGGTCCCAGTACCAACCTCTGAGAGACTTCACTATACAGAGACCTCCAACTAGGCTCTGTCCCACTGACCACAACACTGTGACTTCTTCAGCCAGTTCACACCCAGAGCTCACTGCTGCATCACCCAGAGCTCACTGCTGCATCACCCAGAGCTCACTGCTGCATCACCCAGAGCTCACTGCTGCATCACCCAGAGCTCACTGCTGCATCACCCAGAGCTCACTGCTCCATCACCCTGAACTCACTGCTCCACCACCCAGAGCTCACTGCTCCATCACCCCAGAGCTCACTGCTCCATCAACCCCGAGCTCACTGCTCCATCACCCCAGAGCTCACTGCTCCACCACCCTGAGCTCACTGCTCCACCACCCTGAGCTCACTGCTCCATCCCCCCAGAGCTCACTGCTCCACCACCCTGAGCTCACTGCTCCATCCCCCCAGAGCTCACTGCTCCACCACCCTGAGCTCACTGCTCCATCCCCCCAGAGCTCACTGCTCCACCACCCTGAGCTCACTGCTCCATCCCCCCAGAGCTCACTGCTCCACCACCCTGAGCTCACTGCTCCATCCCCCCAGAGCTCACTGCTCCACCACCCTGAGCTCACTGCTCCATCCCCCCAGAGCTCACTGCTCCACCACCCTGAGCTCACTGCTCCATCACCCCAGAGCTCACTGCTCCACCACCCCGAGCTCACTGCTCCACCGCCCCTGAGCTCACTGCTCCACCACCCCTGAGCTCACTGCTCCATCACCCCTGAGCTCACTGCTCCATGCCCCAGAGCTCACTGCTCCATCGCCCCAGAGCTCACTGCTCCACCGCCCCAGAGCTCACTGCTCCACCACCCCTGAGCTCACTGCTCCACCACCCCTGAGCTCAGTTTCTCAGTTAGGCTAGAAGGATTTGATGTTCAGCAGTTATCTTTAAGGGCTTCAAAATAATAAAGACACATACAGAGGAATAAAAAGGCAAAAACCCAAAGAGGTCAGGAAATCCAACTCCTGTCAGCAGTTAACAGCCTCAGGCCCAATTTTGTTTAAACAGTTTCCAGCCTATTCACAAGAGCTGCTCTCAGACAAGCCCTCTGATTACGCTGCAGTGCAGCACTGCACACAAGATTTTTGTTGTGAAAATTAAAACAAAATCAAGACCATTTGAAATAGGCACGTTCAGAAAATCCATCTCTTCCAGATGTCTGCTGACATTCATGCTCAATTACAGTTTAATCATCATCTGTAGTAACCAACGGGTCCCATCCCTTGCTTTCTTCTCTGCAGCATCCATTTTCCTTTGTAACACCCTCTTTGAATACTGATTAGCTTCATTAGTTTTTATGCTAATGAAGATATGTGAACAAATGAAAGCTGCACAACACAAGGAACCAAGCTCGGAAGATCCAGCTTTGTATCATCTGCCCAGTATGACTTTGCCAGAACCAGTACAGAGCAGCTGCTTCTGCCTCCTGGGATGATCAGCAGCACACAATCCCACAGCTCACCGTTCACCTTGGGTCCCATGCAGCCACAGGTTCACAGGGCTGGAAGAGAGCCTCAAAGGTCATCTTGCTCGACCCTCTGAACTCCAACTAGATCACAGAATCACAGAATGGTTTAGGTTGGAAGAGACCTCAAAGATCATCCAGTTCCAAGTCCCTGTCACAGGCAGGGACACCTCCCACTAGATCAGGACACTCAAGACCTCATCCAGCCTGGCCTTCAACACATCCAGGGAGGGAGCAGCCACAACCTCCCTGGGCAACCTGTGCCAGTGTCTCACCACCCTCACTGTGAAGAACTTCCTCCTAACATCCCGTTTCAATTTCCCCTCTGCCAGTTTGAATCCATTCCTCCTCATCCTGTCACTACAAGACCTTGTGAACAGTCCCTCCCCAGCCTTCCTGTAGCCCCCTTCAGATACTGGAAGGTTACTATAAGGTCTCCTGGCAGCCTTCTCTTCTCCAGGCTGAAAAGTCTCAGCTCCCTCAGCCTCTCCTTGTGGTCCTTTCCAACCCTGACTGATTCTGTGATTCTAAGATCAGGCTGCCCCAGAGCAACATCAGGTCTGATGTTGGATGTCTGCAGGGACAGGGCCTCCACCACATCCCAGGGCAGCCTCTTACAGTATTTCACCACCCTCACTGTAAAGAACTTCCTCCTGACATCCAAACTACATCTGCCCTGCTCCGGCTTCAAACCATTGCTCCTCATCCTATCACTGCAAGCCCTTCTAAACAGTCCCTC
>VWZI01000494.1:1869-23978 GCA_013396835.1 Psilopogon haemacephalus
TGTCCCTGCCTATGGTGGGGAGTTGGAACTGAATGATCTTTAATGTCTCTTCCAATCTAAGCCATTCTATGATTCTATGATTCTCTGATTCTATGACTGCATAAAACCTCCAGAGGAGAGAGTAACTCATGGTGAGGAAGCCCCTTCCTCTTGTGATCTCTGATCAGGAAAAGAATTATGCTTTACTTGCAGATGGTTCATGGTGTGAAGATGGATGGAAGTCAGCAGTCTGTAGTCCTACCAGAAGAGTTACTGAAGTGAGAGATGGAGAAGGTGAATCCAGTCAATTCACTGAGGTAAAAGATGTCTAGCTTGATCTCGATGTAGCTGATTGTGAAAAATTGGCCTATCCTTTACCTCTACACTGATCCATGGATGGTAGCCAATGCTCTATGGGGCTGGCTAAAAGACTGTGAAAAGAAGAGTTGTCAGAGGAAAGAAAAGCCTATTTAGTGTTCTGATCTATGGTAGGACATTGATGCACGATTGGAGAGAATTCCAGTAAGGGTGTGGCAATAGATGTGCACATGACTAAAAGCACAGATAGTGAGGAATACCAGTGCAACCATCAGGCAGATCAAGCTGCTGAAATTTATCAAGTCAACATAAACAGTGACCATGACATTGATTAGAAACACTGAGGTGAACTACTCTTAGCTTGGTGGGCCCATGCTTCATCTGGACATCAAGGCAGAGATGCAACCTTTTGATGGGCATGGGATAGGTCGATTGACTTATCCATGGACATTATCACCCAAGTTGTACATGACTGTGACATTTGCACTGCTATTAAGCAGAGTAAGCCCTTATTGTATGGAGAGTGATGGTTAAAGTATGGTGAAGCTTGGCAGATTGACTACATCACTTTACCTCATTCTTGTTCTGGCAAGTAATATGTGCTAACGATGGATGGAATGCTGTAACAGTTTGCTGAAAACCACCCTTAAAGCCATGGGAGGTGGAAGTCTGAAAAACTGGGACAAGCATTTTGCACAAGCAACCTGGTTGGTAAATAGTAGGGGTTCAGTAAACAGAGCAGGACCTGCCCAACAGTAGATGTTGATAATGTTCCAATTGCACATGGGTTTAATTTGTGGGGGAAAACTGTTTGGGCATTTTCTCCTTTGGGCAAAGGGAAATCTGTCTAAGGAGTGGTTTCTGCTGAAGGTCCTGGTCATACATACTGGGTAATGAAGGAGAATGGTGAAATGCAGTGTATTGCGCAAAGAAAACTGACTTTAGCTGAGAGAGTTTAAAATTCAGAGTGTGTAATACAAGCTGTTAGGAACTTCTGCTTCAGGTACAGCATGGCATCCAAAGAGAGAATCTATGAGAGAATCTACAGTACATGTGCACAAACCCAATGTCACCTAGGAGTCACTGTCTTTTGTCTCATCTGTGAAGAGACAAACAGCTTCCTGTTTTCTGAGCTTTTGAATCACCCACATCCAAGAGAGATGGAATGAAGTGTAAACAGGAAATATGAACTGTAGTATTTATTTTCATTGTTTTAGATAAGACAGGTAATTCTCAGCAAAACACTGAGTAACATAGATGGGTGGATTGTGCTGGTTTGAGGCTAATTGGAATATTTTAATGAGAGAAATCAGATCACTGGCTATGAAAATTAAATAATAGTGATCTATATATATCACTCATTGTTTTTACTCAGGGATATAAAACCAAGAAATAATAACATGGTCTCTGGCTCCTGCTTGCCTTAACTCATTTACATAAAACAAATGTAACTTGATCTAACCATTTCCTTATAACTCCTTGTCAGCTTTCTGCATCTCACCCCCTGCATGTAAGCCTTCTGAGATAAGGGAGGGGGTGGGAAGAAGGAGGAAGTTAGTTAGGAGCCCTCCTGAGCAGTTCTGCTTGTTGGGTTGTGTTTTGAATTTCTATATTACATTCAACTTTTATATAATTGTATATAGTTGTAAATATCTGTATATATTGTGTATATATACTTGTAAATTTGTGTTACACTGTAAAATATAGCGTCATCATTAACTTCCATCCGGCTGAGTTAGTCTGGTGAACTGTGAGAGGGTGGAAAACTCCCAAATCACCACATATGCTTTCAGTATTATGATAAAAATTGCCATTTTAATGCTTTATAAACCACTAGACTTTAAGTTTTCAATTCCATGCAAATTAAGTTTAAGGTGTGTTTGTTTAGTTTTGTGTTTTGCTGATGATGTTTTTGTTGTTGTTGTGGTGGGTTTCTTGTGTTTTATTTTGTAATAAATAAGCAAAATTTAGTCTAATAAGCACAGGGAGTAAAGCTTCTTTTTTTTGGCCTTTATATCATGAGCTTCTAGGGTTTGACAGTCATTACATGCATCCAAAGTACTCAAACTGAAGAAGAATTTGGTATACTGTTTTTCTGGTTTTTTTTGTTTGGTTTTTTTTTTAAGATAATCTTTTAAAAAAGAACAGGGAGATCTGAGACTGGATGTAACATAAACATAATAAATAAATAAATAAAATCACCACAAGGATAACTAAGGTCAGGGAACTTTTCCTGAGACATGACTAGACAAAATGCCTGAGAATGGTGTCCATGTTCTAAGTAGTATTTTGGAGTGGGTGACTTCCTAATGTCCCTAAAATCTTTGGTGAGTCTTTGATTCTTTAATGTCATTACTAGTTTATTTTTCTATTAATAAAACCATTTTATATCGACAAAAGTTTAGGGTTCTTTTTGTTGTTATGAATTTTTCTCTCTTTTTTTTTCCCCTCAATATTACCCTCTAGTTTAACACAGCCTTTTCTCTGCAACACAGAAGTGAGGAGAAAGTAACACACACCAAAACCAACCAATTAACAAGAACAAACACCTCCCTCTCCCCCCCCCAAAAAAAAAAACAAAACCAAAAAACCCCAAAATGCCCAAAACAAAACAAATAGAAACAAAAAAAAAACCCCAACCAACCAAAAAAAGCAATAGTCCAGGTTGAGATAAATTGTGTGGTAAGAGTTTAATCTAAATAAGATAACATCAATGCACAATTACCTAGGTGGTGATAAAATGCACAGTAACCTTAGCTTACCCTATTTGCAGAAAAAACTCATCAAAATGCAAGGGAAAACCCAAACCAACCAAGCAAACAAAAAATTCCCATCTCCAAACATAAAAGAAAAACAGTGTGCTACTGAGCTCCTACTTTTATTACCACCATCTCTGTGGAAAAGAGACAACGTCCAAAACCTGGAACCTGAAAATGGCAACAAGAACAGAAAACTTCTCATGTTACAATCTGAACTGCAAGCCCCATAATATTTTACTCCAGCCATCACTTTTCATTTTGAAGCTGTCATGAGGCAGGATGGTATGGATAGAAGCAGATAAAAACTTAACCTATAACATTATCAGAGATGGAAAACTGAAACAAAAGTTCTGCTTGAGATTTCTCATTGTGGCAGTACACCAAAATCCCCTCCCCACTGCCCAAAGCTGGGATGGGGCTAGCCAGGGTGGGTGAGACACATTCCCATACCCAAGGCTGCAGGTCATTAGAATCACATGAGCACTTACCCCAAGCTACATGCCCTGTCATGCACAGTATGACACAGAAGCTATCCTGGGAACAAGTCGGCAAGGAAAGATGGTTATATGTTCCTGGTGCTCACTTCTATTGTCTGTCTGGCTTTGGAAATGCTCTCCTTTGTGACATGTGACAAATGTAGACTTGGCTTTTCATTAAAACAGGACAGGATAGGAGAGCCTGAGCTCTTTGTCTCGGGTTTTCCCTTCCCCTATGTGTGGATAAGCAGCTGTAGCAGCTTCTAAGAATTCTCCACTATAAAGGGACCTTAAGAGGAATTTCCACAATGAGCAAACAGGTTGTGAGTATTTGATATATTCTTAAATCCTTGGGAAGCTCTTTCCTTTTGTAGGTGGAGCATTGCTACTTTTGGATTTATCTTTTCTAAATCCTGTTCTCAAACTATTTGTAACCATTACTATTGTGAAGATAACCCACATTTGAACATCCAAACATTTATAAACTTTGTATTACATCATGAAGGAGGCAGAGATAATTTATAAATTCATATATATAATTTAATAAATTTCTTGCTTTCATTTAATCCTTATTCATAACATTCATCAAAGGTTAACACATTTGTATATGTTCTTGAACATATCACATAGCAATACATCTTCTATATAGCTAAGGTTCTATGTAGCCCTTCTATATAGTTGGATCAATGTAATATTGTTGTTTACTCACCAAGAAATCTTTACGTTCTATTTCATTTAAATATACAAATTTTTCAAATAATTACATTTATTTCCAAAATGCATTTATTTCAGAATTATAATTCCCAAAATAATGTTTTCTACACCAAGAAAGAAACAGCTTGTATCTAAAATGTATCTTGCTGTTCCTCATCTTTTGAATGTATATGCTTTTGCAACAGCATTTTTCATAGTGTATACTATTCCTGAAAGGAAATATCAGAAAGGAAATATCAGTGCTTCAACCACACTTTCTAAATTCTGGAGATATAGATCTAGCATAGATTTATATTGAATAACTACAAGATGAACTAATTTCTGATTTCATTTGAGACTTCTAATTCATGTGATGTAATTTCTAAAAATAAGATTTAAAAATTTAAATGCCACTGTGTACTCCTATGACCTGTGATAACTTTATGATATCAGAACTATTTAGCTTGTTTCTGTATCATAATCTCTACAAGAGAACCTGTAGATGAGGGACAGATATGCTGAATCTTAAGCCAATTTAGATTACTTCCAATCTAAACTTAATACAGAGATAATATTCTGAAACCTCACAGACTAGAAAGGTTTTACTGTTGTGGTTTGACAATCATACTTTTTGTAAAAATAAGCATTGATTACATTATCATTTCTTTAGCTTTAAAGATCCTTCTCTGTTTTATTGTCCTCCAGTTGCTGTGTTTTAATTCCCAGCTTGAATTACTTTCTTTTGCCTACTTTCATCATACATGGCATGAACTTGTGATCATTGTAACAGTTATTCTGACTTCAGAACAGAAAGGTGCTTTTTGGAGAAGGGATAAATATAAAAAAGGCAATGAGCATCAGTATTACAAGAAAATCCCTACATGCACAAATTTTCAATGTAAACATCAAAATCTTTTGGAAAGAGAGATCACAATTTTTGATCCCTTAATCAGATATTTTGAAAAAATATTTTGTGTACCTCAGGCTTCCTTCTCTTTGCAAAGCTCATAAAAAAATGCATTACACAAATGCATATTTGTGAAAGTCAATAGCATAGATTTTTATATATATATATATATATATATGTATGTATAGAAAATGCATAACTACTTAAAAAAATATATTCAAAACAATTTACATAGTTTAGGAGTATCTACTAATATAAGAGCAGGCTATAAAAACATAAATCTTGTTCTGCAGTGTCACAGAGGAATATTGTAGTCTTGGGACAAGTACTCAGAATAGGCAGATTATTCCTCAAAGAGTTTTCTTCAGTCATATGGAAAACTAAGAATTAAATTGAGTACTTGAACTGAATTAGGGCTGGTACAGTGACTCCATGTGCCTGGTTTTGAAGAGTCAACCCATGTGATTTTAAGTGAATTCAAGTAATTTTATAATTTCAGCGGCAAGCTACAGACAGAAAAGGGCATGTATATAATCTCTCATTATAATTATTTTGAGAAAAGTCATTCATAGGGTCACTGTTAATGAGTAAATGATAGAAAGCAATGACTAATTTTTCATAATCAAACTGAGCACCAATCACCAAAGTTACCCAAATGATTATGATTATCATGTGGATACAAACACTAGTTAATGAGGAATTCCATGTATTAACCTCATATACACTCCTCTACAAAAATGCATAGACATTTGGGCTGTGTAGCTGAATTAAAATTATAGCCTTATGTATAAAAAACCCCTGAAACTTCACCGTCATCTTGGCAGACATAAAAAATTCCAACATTAGTGACACAAATCTAGCATGATGCTCTTTATTATCTGACAGGATTCTAACCCTCCAGGATTCCTACCAGCCAAGCTGATGGTACCTTTGCTGAAATACATTCAACAAAGGGCAAAAAGTGATGGTCAGGTAGAAAAGGAATACAAAGAAGGAAGAAACCTTCTTCTTCCTCTCCACCATCCCAAAAAAGAGGAGGTACTTCAAAAAAGACACAAAAGATGTCTTTTACTGTCAAGGAATACATTTGAGACTGGGAAAGGGAGAGAGAAAGACATTGATTAATTCCCTCCCTCCCCCCCACCTTCCCCATGGGATTTCTCATTCCATTCTTCTTAAATTCACCCCCCATTGTACTGGGCAGGTGGGAAAGAAGTAAGCAGCTGTGCACCCATTTTGCTATTAGCCAAAAGTAATGATTACAAAAAGTAGAAAAGGAAAAAAAAAACAATCAAAACCCCAAACCTTCATGTAAAACCAGGTCTTCAATTAAGATGTAGATAAGGACATTTTTTGAGATAGAATTGAAACTCAATATGAAATAAAACGTTTGCATGAGGTGCATGTGGAAAAATGAACCCAAACTATCCTCTCGCACTGTAAAAGCTGTCTGTAAGCTTTGACTCTTAATCATGTCAAAATCAAGCAATAAACTGAACAAAACATGTCAATAATCCCCATAAATCTGGGAAAAAAAAAAAAAAGATACAGGACTCTGGCTTCTGTGACCAGAACTTTGAGCATTTGCTTTTTACTATTATCCTGGTAGAACATATGACAATATCTAGCCAGTACAGTTGATTTCTTCTCACCCAGTGGATAGAATAAAGACTGGATGCAAATAAAGCTAAAAGGTTTATATAAAACTTATATTGACACAGAGAAATATGTAACAAACTCAAGATATTCTACTGCAAAACCCCTTTTGAAGATTGAGGCATTGGAGAACATCTGTGTATTTTGAATTTGAGCTATAGATCCAAGATTTGTAGTTCATTCAAAGAAATACGAAGCATTTTAGATATTTCCAGAACTGAGCTAGAATACAGTGAACCATAACAGCTTCAAACTTGGTGAAATTTGCCAGTATTCTGGACATCTTGCAGTGTTTTCTTATCCTGATAATGACAATTTTCATCTATATAACAGTGTTCACTTCAAGTGTGTTTATATTGTTTTTCATCTCATTAGTCACTAAATGCTTTCAACTTTGTTACTATTCCGTGTTCATAATTGAAGCTATTTGATGGTTCATGTTGAATTTGGCTTTTCTGCAGGTAGTTTTGCTTTCCTTTTAAGTTGCTTTTTTCATACCAGTCAGTTGTTTCCAGTCATCTACAGCTGTTTTCATGTGCAAAGATCTCTTCTTGTTTCCTATGCCATGTCAGAGCTGTATGCCAGAGGAAACTCTGCCTTCTGAAGAGTTTTGCAGCTTGCTTTTGGAGCAGTCTCAGGGGAAGCTTTATAAAGGGCTTTTTAGAATCGCAGCAGTGCCATGACTGGTCTCAGAGCTTGCTGTGTGGCAACTCCTTTCATGATTTGTCAGCTGATGTGGCTAGCTAGGTATGTGTGGGTTGACTTTTGCTTCTATGTGTTACAGTATGGGCAGGATATTTATTTTAAAAATTAATATAGTTTATTAATTTTGATACCCAGGAATCTCTCCACAATAATTAATTTTAACAGGTTCTTTGCACAGTTATGAAAAATATTATACAGATGAAAACCACACAATCTAGAACATTTAAGAAATAACTAGCAAAATACAAACATTAAACTATTAGAACTGGAAAAGCAGTTCTTGTGGTCGATTATACCACTTGTCTACTAGAGGGACTTGAGAGGCTCCTTTCTGCTTAAGACAGAAGGCACTTACAGTTAGTTACAGAATTTTGTACAGAGAGGCTTTTGGATATTTACTCACAAAATATTACCTCTGAATACCTGGAGCTAAATTATACTTTCCAGATAGTACCCAAACACTTGAAGGGAATACTCTGTCAGTGTCTTTTTAGCTATTGAAGACTTCTGGACCTTCACTCTGGCTATCAGGATACTGGGGAGGCATTAGATGATCCCCAGCTGATCCTGGTTCCTCTTGGACAAATCTGTCCTTTCCAGGGTTACCAATCTCTGCAGAAGACTTGCAGATGTGCAGGCAGGCATGATGTCTTGCAGATTAGCAAATGAGCAAAATGTCAGGCTGGCTAAGTAAACTTATTGCATGAAGGCATTCAATATCTATTCCTGGTAAACTGAGGTAAGGCAGTTCTAGGTAGTTCAAGCCCAAAGCATTGGGGTTTGTTACAATCAGCCGGCAGCATATGGCATGGCACAACAGCAGAGAGCACATATGCAATGGCAGAGAGCACAGCAGAGCACGTTGTGTTTACCTGCTCATCTCTTTTATCAATTCAGCCTGAGACTAATGGCTCTTTGGTCACAGATTAGCCAATCAGAATGGCCTTTTGCCAAATCTGAACATAGTAGGTAAAGTCAGGACTTGCTTTTACCCTTTTAGCGCAGAACACAAACATGTGTATAGACATATGTGTGTACCCTATTTACCAGAGATAAGGAGATATAATGGATCCAAGCCTTTGTCTTCCTTTCCCACTGTTGCTTTCCCCAACAGCAGAAAGGAAGAGGAACAGGGGATACGTCTGGACAAGCCAAGGCATGTTTTAGGCCTATTGACCTTCCACAAGATCATGTTAGCAACCAGTATTGGCTTTTGGGGCACTTCTGGAGCAAACGGCATTTCTCAGCTTGTAGACAGTTTGCCAGATGGATGAGCAGAATTTCAGCTGATGCTTCCTGTAGTGGTGACTCTCTGCTCTGGGGCCATCAGTTCTCGGTGTTCTGGCACTTGGCTCTTGGAGCTTTCCTAGCATGCAAGCTGTGATGGCGTTTCGTACTTGGTCTGGAAGCTGGCATGGCACTTGGCCAGCTACTTTGCCTTCAGTTTCACAGTTCATGGTTCTCAGCTTGTGGGGATGAGTGACTTGGGCAAGCAGCCTTTGGCTCAAAGCCTGCAGTTTTGTCTTGCATCTGGCAGCAGCTGTCTGTGGCTTTTGCTGCAACATGGCAGCAATATGTGCTAAAGCTGTCATGAATATGATCATATTTCACTAACTAATCTTCGGCTACAATGTGGCTCAGCTTGGTAAACAAGGCATGAGATTTCTAGGCAAACAAGGAGAGCTGTTTGCCATCTCAGTCAAGTCAAACACAAGGCAAAGCACAGGTAAGGCATGTGCTCTGCTGTTTACAAAGAGGGAAGACATATTGCAGTAGTTTGAAGGGTGCCAGGTTCCTTAAGAAGACCAAAGAAAAAAGTCCCCAGAAATCGTAATTTTGTTATTCAGTCCCATAATCCTGCTATCACTTTTTAAGTGGACAGCAAAGTCAAATCTTTCTCTTTTCTCTACCTTCCTTTTGCATCTCCAGAGGGAGTCTTATATGAGGTAAGTATGTAGAAGTAAACCTGCTCGCAGCCTCCCAGGCTTCATTCACAGCAAATCATGTAATCATGGCCGCTTGGGCCTAAGAAGAGACAATGAGAGGGGGAGAAAATTATCACTGGGATTTTGGTGGTTTAGCCTGGTTGAGGGGAAGGTTTTGGTGGAATTCTCATGTATCTCGTATCTGTATTAGGTGTTAAGTATTCATGTATGCCACTTTTTTTTTCTCTTCCTGTACACCTTTAAATACACTTTTCTCTATTCCTCTCCAATTCAGCAAGACTGTTATTATTTTACTGCATCTTTTAAAAGAACAATCAAATCTGTTTGCTCTTAAACAAAAATATAGACACGTGTGTCCTGGTATGGGTGTGACAAACACCCTAGAATTGGTCCAATCCCTGGAGTCTCTCCTCCCCCTCCTGTCCAAGGTCCAGTAGGGGTTGAGGGGCGGGGGCACCCCACGTGGCCCCGGGACCCAGGGAGACCCCGGGCTGCACATATGTGTGGAGTTTTTTGAACCTATTGGTCAGCTAGAGAATGTTGAATACCTATTGGACAGTTTCACGCACCCCCATAGGGTATTTAGGCAGGGGTCAGCAGCCGTTAGGGGCTCTTCCTCACTTCTTCGTTGCTCTTCCTCGTTCTTCTTCGTCGTCTCCCCATTGTGGCTGTGAAGAGCCCAGCCACATGCGAAGCAGCAAGCAGCAGGCAGCAAAGCATAGCAGCTTTCCAGAGAAGCAGCAAGACTAATCCCCTTCTCTCTCTCTCTCTCTCTCTTTCTCTCCCTATCCGGGCTAAGTCGATCTTTTCCCTTCTTCCCCTCGGGTTCGGGAAGCAGCGTGGTTTTCCCCTCGTGCTTCGCGGGCATTTATAGGCGCAGTCGGGATCTATTTTATATGTAACCTCTCTGTTTCCTAAATTCTGACTGTTAATTGTTGCACCTGGCATTTTGAGCAACTTGTGCATTTGTTTTCTGCCGACTGGAAACCCAAAGAACCTTGGGGGGCACCAGGACCCCCCCTCCACGGGATATTGCACCTAATTAAATGATATCTCGACACAACGTGTCCAAACATGTCCCTGTTTACATAGACATGCAGGCATCTGACCTTTGGGCCTTAAGTGTCAAAAACTCCAGTTTCAAAGAGAGGGTGAAAAGGAGGGTTGACTTTAAGATGTGTCAGGACTTGTTATGCTCTCCACCACAAGTATAAGTCTGGATATTTTCTCACAGCCTACTCCTTCTATTGTACCTGTGAAAAATCTCCCTTGAGTAGTTATGTACAAATCTTGCTACTTTTTTGTTGGTTTGATATTTTGTTTTTTTTTTTAATTACTGATGAAAATGGATGGAGTTTCATTCCTTACTGGGCTTCATCAGTTCCTTACATAAATGCACAAACAACACTTTTCTAACAGCAGAAGTTTTGATTGATTGGGTTGTGGTTTTTTTTGTTGTTGTGGTTTTGTGTTGGTGTTTTGTGTGTGTGTGGTTTCTTTTTTTTTAGTTTTTTTTAAATTATTATTATTTTAAAATTTTATTTGTTTGGTTTGGTGTTGTCAGTTTGTTTGAAAAATTCTACTGCTACTCGCATTCACGTACCTGAAAAAATCATGACCATACCTGTGTATTTGGAATTTTGAAAGACATTATAAAACCATTGTCTGGCAGAGTATATTATGTGCCACAATATTGACTGAATAATGGCATCCTGAGTGAAAATAATTTTAGCCTGGTCTGATTTGTTTTGGCTGATAATGCATTAGCCCACTGCTGAGAGGTTAGAGATCAGGTGTGCTAAACAGAAAAGATTATGATTAATGTCTAATATAGGTTAGTCTTTAAAACTTAATTAGTGACACTACAGCTAATAATTCAGAACATACAATGTATTTAATATATTTGGTGGTGGTAGATTATTTTATACGATGAATTGCTTAAGCACAGACTAACTTTATGTACATCATGTCTAACAGCATTGTTCAGGAGTATAAACAAAGTATATGAATAAGTGTTTTGCTAGACCATGATTTGTCAGATTGCTTTTGTTATGTCTTCATTTTTAAGTAATCATAACACAGTAAAAAAAAAAAAAAGCTTCAGTGAGCATTTGATTTTTTATATGTGAGTTCTGAGTTGTATTAATTAGTTCTGGTGACAAAAATCACAAGGTACTATTTTTGTTCCTAGTTTGGTATTGTACAAATCTTTCAAACTGGAAGAAAAATTAAAAAGCTAGACTATTACAGAGACAAATAGTGCTACATCTCACTTGGAGGTGTTCAGATACTACATAGATAATTTTTCCTTTATAAGACAAGTATTATTCTTTTTCAAATCAGCATCAGAAACAAACTAATAAATGAATATATAAATAATAAAATGCACTGCAGAAATTAGTTACAGCACAGAAAGCACCTCCAGTTTAGGAATGAAACTCACAGCAGTATAGATGTCTGTAATCATAGAATCATAGAATGGTCTGGCTGAGGGAACTGGGGTTTTTAAGTTTGGAGAGGGGAAGTCTCTGGGGGGACCTAAAAGCAGCCTTCCAGTACCTGAAGGGGGCCTACAGGAAGGATGGACAGAAGCTCTATCCTGCAGTGATGGGATGAGGAGCTTGAGAAGAGCAGATTTAAATTGTATGTTAGGAACAAGTTCTTTACTATGAGGGTAGTGGAGCATGGGAACAAGTTGCACAGGGAGGTGGTTGAAGCCCCTTTCCTGGAGAAGGTGAGGTTTGACATCCTGGACAGTTTACCAGCTATGTTTTTGCAAAAGTTGCAGAGTCTTTGGGATAACTGATCTTTGTTTTACCAGTATGTGCTTAAATTAAAATTTTAAAAGCACAATTTCTAAATTTTCTGGAAAGAAATATTAAAGTCTAGGATAACTGATCTTTATCAATATGTGATGAAATTAACATTTTTGAAGCATGATTTCTAAATTTGTGAAATGTTAATGTCCATTAGAAATTGTTTCTAGAGAGGTTAGACTTCAAGAGTTATCATCTAGAGTGAAGTGCAAGAGCATATAAGTCATGAGAAGGTAATAATTATATGACTAGAACAAAGTATCTTTATTATTTACTCATGATGAGTAATCCATAAGCATGGAAGTAAATTTTTGTAGTGAAGATTTACTTACAAGAGGAAAAAAAATATGTTGATCAGACAAGGTTGTTTTGATTTTTCATGTGTAGATGCACTACCAGGAAACTGGATGCATTAATCAGTACTTCCTTACACTATCTTTATATTTACTATGTGTAATTTAATTGACATTATGATAAAAATACAGAATTTAAATCTGTAGACAACTGGATGATTTAAGAAAATATGAAATATTATCTATTCTTTTTTTATGCATAATGAATCAAAAAAAAATTCATTATCTCTCATAATACTGATACACAGTATTTTTGTCTTAGAATCATAGAATGCATTGGATTGGAAGAGACCTTTAAAAGTCATTGTGGTAGATTGGGAACTTCCCCCCCAGCCCCAATAAATTTACCAGACCAGCTCAGACAGCTTGAAGTAAGATAAAGTTGTATTTTACAGCAAAGCTAAATTTACAAGCATATATACAAAATATATTTACGTGTATTTACAATTATGTACAATTTAGAAACAGTACAGAAATCCAGTTTTCTCCCCCAGACAATGAAAGCCCAGAAGGAGTCAACACCATCCTCTTCTCTCTCCACAGACAGAAACAATCAGCAAGGCTTATGTGTTATCTAGAAAATGTTAGTGGAGGAGTTAGAGAGGAGCGAAGGAACAGCAAAGAGAGCCATTGCCCAAGAGCCAAGAGAAGGGAATTTTTTATACATTGTCTTTCTACACCTCTTAACAAACCAATGAATGATATAGACTTCATTATTATTATTCTTTTACAACCAATGCCCTGCTTGTTCAGATTCTGCACTGAACTCTCAAGAAAGTATAAATTTCTCTTAATGGATTTTCCAATGAGTCTTAAACTACCACAGTCAACTAGTCTAAATCTCCCTGTAGTAAGGTTTAGTGGTTAAAAATCTTCAGAACAAGTGATTTGTCTCCTATTCCTGAGGCATTGTTAGGCATACTGTAGCTTTCTATACCCTTGTTAAGGTGGTACTAATCACTGCAGCCTCATTCCAAGAAAGGCCATTTTGTTTCTTTTAATCTAAAAGAAATGTGGTTCTGCTAGGGATTTTCCTATGTAAAAATGATGGACTTAATATCAGAGCATGATGAGTGTTTTCCTTTGCAGCCATGTACTTTCACTAATAGCTCAAGTATGTATTCAGCTTTATGATTTGGATTACTTTTTGCATGTGTTCTGAGTAAACAATAAGTTGATATTGCATTTTTGTGGATACACAGCTGCAACATGTAGAGGGATGACAGAGGCTCTAATTGCAGGTGTCTGGGGGAGCCAAGAGCAGGATGACCCTAGAGGTTGTAAAAAACTCTGATAAGAAGGTAAAACAAAGAACTCTCACTTTCTCTGTCTTCTTGGATATTGGGCAGTGTCTGTATTTTGTATCAAATAGAGATGTGTGATTTCATATTTCTAGTTAAGCCAATCATTGTGTTAGCTTTAGCTATTCGGTCAGGTAAACAGCCAATAAAATAGTTACATGCTGCCTTGTTTAAAATATCTAAGCATATATAAGATGAACGAATGTATGCAATAAATGGAACTACTTTGCATCAAACTGTGTCCCCGTCTCCTTGTTTGCGGCACATTTTCACCATGTGCCCTTTATTCACTGGTATGCTACTAGAAAAGTCTTCTGTGAAGAAGATTGTCTGAGCTCCTACTTACCTGCAGATGAGTACATTTTTTCAGAAAAGGGCCTTACTATTTTTCCTGGGTTTGGTCTTTGTTTGTTTGGGGGGTTTTGTGTTGTTTTTGTTTTAGTTTGATCAGTTCTTATGAGACTGTTCCATACTGCATAGAGCAAAAAATTTTGACTGAAAACCTTTTTTGAAGTGCTTCCCAAAAAAGGAATACAGTAATATGTACCAGTAATCATTATTCATTAGTAAAATAGATGGTGATAATTATGTACTTTGGACTATAATTCCTACTGGCTGCTAAAGTTTTGAACTTTCAAGAGGTTGTACAGTTATATTCTCTTATTGTTTTCAAGCTTCCTCTATAGCTCTGTATCTTTGTATTCCAGCCTGGAGGATAAAGCCTTCCCTCAGAAGGTGACAGATTTGAACTTCTCTGGCCAAGGTTAGAACAGATCCTCAGTTTCAGTTTTACTCTAGGCATTAGGCTGTTATTTAAAGTGAATCACCTCTCTCTGTCTGTCATTTTGCATGACAGTGGCCTTGGGGTTTTTCTTATATAGATGATACATGCATGCCAGATATTTTTGAAAAATCAGATAGGCTTGGGCCTGTCAGTACAGTGTGTGTGCCTGATTTGTAAATGTTGAAACAGCCTGAGGTTTGAAAGACTCAAAAACTTAGATCTGTCAACTTTCTGATATTGTTACAACTTCGTGAAAAACTGTAAAAAACACAGTAAAAAGTTCCATAAAGTTTTCTACAATGGACATATACTTAAGCAGTTGTTTTCTGGAATTCCTTTCTTAGTTTTAGCTACTTAAATTCTATGTAAGTTCCTCACAAAATAATTTCCAGTTTTGAGGGGGAACTGCTTAAGAGAGTTGCCAAAATTCTTTTAGTGGTCTAAGATTCCTGATTTATATTCATAGATAAGCACTGGTACTAAAGGTGTTTCATGAAATAGGAAGCGATGTAATTGTATTTTATGTTCAGTCACTCTGAGATGGCAGCTAAAGAATATTGTTTCAAAAATAATAAAAATGTGAATAATAGATTCTCTGAGAAGTTAGTAGCAGTGTCCCTGTACCAAATTCAACAGTAAATCTCATTGTTTTACATTTTGTTTTTTTGTTTGATCAGTTTTAATTTAAAAAATAAATAAAACCCCTTAATTCCAGGAAGTACTATAGGACATTTTTAGGTTTCTTGATACACTGTTTCTATTTACATGTATTAGGACTGGTGCTACTGACTACTGTCACTTTTCCAATATTAATGATAGCAAACTCAGTTGACTAGAAAAACAAAAATCTTTACATAGACTTGTTGAACAATTATGTGTTTATTATGTTCAATTCGTGTCAATATACTAGAGGAGAGTATAAATAGTTCTGGATAAGATTTTTGCCACATTAATGATTTTACTTTGAGATTCATTATTAGAGTAGCTAATTCTTCAGTGGAAATACACAAACATGTGTATAATTAATACTTCTCAGCTAATGACATTTTTAATTAGCATAGTCAGCTGTCCTACATACTAAAATACCTTCAGTAATAAGTACAAACATTCAATGCAGCATAAGAAAGTATGACTTCCTGAAGTTATGAATAATTAAATGAAATTGTAATTTATAGTGCCAAAGTTAGCTATAGCCATGTTAAATTTGTTTGCAAGATTCTAATATTTGGCATTAAAGCATAGACACATTTGCCTCAGTTTTGCACACGTGGTGTTAAGTGTCTGATAGTGTTAAACATTATAGAATGCATACACACAAGGCTTGCACATACAATGCAGGACTAATGACAGATCTGTGTGCTTATAGAGCAGCAGCTGAGAGCTTGAGAGGGACAACCAAGGCACAAGTAGTGTGTAGGCAGCTTAATTTCAGGCTAAATCTCCCTTTTTTTGTAAATAAAAGCAAAATATAGTCACAAAGAAAGATAGAATTCTTGTGCCTTTAGACATGTCCTAGAATACTCTGCTTTAATTTTGCCAGCTGGTACGTTACTCTTCAACTGTGCTGTGTCTGTTTTACTTTGCGAATACCCTGTCACCAATTAGAGCCATTATGGTGAGCTGAGCTTGGCTGGATGCCACACATCCACCAAGGCACTCTCTTGTTCTTTTCCTCAATAGAACAGGGGGAGAAAGTAAGTTTAAAAGCTCTTGAGATGAAGAGAGGGATATCACTTGGTAATTATCATCACAAGCAAATTAGAAATGACTTAGTGAAAATTGATTTAATTTATTGAACTCTTTATGAATTGCAAGTTTCTTCAGCGATATGCTGCTGCTTAGCATGAGGTAGAGTGCACTATTTTTTCCACCACGGTCTCCTCAAGGGCTGCAATCTGGATATTTGCTACTGTGCTTGCAGTGCCTTCTCCCTCTCCTCCTCTGACACTGGTTCTGCAGGGCTGTTTCTCTCACATTTCTATTCTCTCAACTGCTGTATTCTTTCTTAAATATATTTTCTCTGAGGAACCACCAGAGTGTCTGAGAGGCCTAACCATGCCCTGCATGGATCCTTTGGCACCAGCTGGAACCCACTTATGGTGTTCATGCGGCAGTCCTGGACCGCTCACTTGCTACCACCCCTTTCATTACCAATGCCTTGATGCCTACATGCTATAAAGCTGATTTAGACAGACTGAACTTTTATTATAAATTTAATTTCACCTTTAAAATATATTTCTATTGGACAGTGAAGTGATAGAGGTGCAAAACCCTTGGGAAACAAATATTTTTCATGCTGCACAGTAGTGCAGGCTGATTGCTGTCTCACTTACGTGAGTTCAGTGGATTCCCTCAATACTGTCCTCTCTGTGGAACCTAAATTTATATGGAAGGTCCTTTCTATATACATATTCTGTCACTGCCATATTAATTCTATCAACACTCTACCTAAATTAGCTAAATCAAGTAACATGACATTTGTGATGCTTGTGCTGAAATGATGTTTATATGTATACCTGATGTTAATATTTAGCTGTTGATCAATGATTTTAACAACAGTAGCAAAAAAAAAAGTAAACAAAATGTAGAAAACAGAAAAAATATTTATTTCTGAATGTGAGAAGAAATATTTAGATTAAAACTCAAGTTAATTTTGCATGCATAAAATTAGTTGGGATGATCTGTTTGCATGGAAACAACAGAATGATCATTTGTGCAGAAAGCCTTGACGAGAACAGTAAGATGTCATTTGCACATTTGACTTGGAAAATTAAATATTAAATTATTAGTTATATATTTGAAAGTATTCCCTTTTACTATGTCTTTGGTGCTTGATATCAGTTGGATTGCAGAGCAGGGTTACCTTATTTGATGGCAAATTTTGATGTGCATTGGGATTGCACTGTTTTCTCTATAGACTGTACATTTCAACAGAACTGTTTTGTTTCTTTATCCCCTTAAAGGACTTTTCCACATTTTATGCACCTCCATTTGTGATCAAATGTAATTAATCTTTAGAATAAACAGCAATACCTTCTATTAACTTGTAATGCTGATGTACCTATTAAATCTAAAAATGATCTTTTAATAATGTAATACATCAAATAAAGTTGAACAGACCATATTGATTATTAGGGACTTGGCTGGTTTCTCAAATCTTAATTATCAGAAGTTTTTAAGAAGTTCTGCAAATTTGCTGCCTTAACAAAAAGAACACCTGTGAACTATCCCTCCAAGAGAACAGGAATAACTCTTCAGAGAAATTGAAGTTTTATTAATGAGCTTATCCTACTTAAAGGAAAACTAAAATGAGACTAGCAGAAAATTTCTCATAACATTATATTCATTATAAAAGAAAAAAAAAGAGAGAAGAAAGGGAGAAAACTTCACTTTACTTCATAACTACTTTTGATTCATATCAAAGCTAGAATAAATCACAAACCACACCATTTAGTTGAAGTGTTTTTCTATGATTTTTTTTTCTGTGTGGTAGAAGCAATTCTCATACATGCTTTTAATATTGCTGTTTGCAGTTCAGTAAACATGTAGCTTAAGCAAAATAACTGTGTCACCAATTGACTACAGATCAATATTTCCACAGTACTGCTGAATGCTGAATTTTAAAAGTTGATTATTTCAGAGATAAATAATTCTGATCACTGAAGGAAACATGAACTTATCTAGGCAAATATTGATCTTGGAGATAGCTAAGATCTGAGCAACTTCCATCATGTACATAATCTAATTTTCTTTTTTAATTGCTGAACAATAATACAAATGAAAGCTTTACAGCATGCAGAACTTCTGTATTAACATTTTCAGCATGACACTCTTAACTGCAGAGCACAATGAACTCGAATTTGCACTAAACTTCAGACAATGCATATCCCCAAAGAATTTTAACTTAAAAGTCAGTCTACTTAGCAGATGGGGAAAAGAGAGAAATCAATTTTTTCTTCAATTTATACAGAAAGCTTGGAAATTGCAACCAGACATCCTTTTCCATAAAGCAGAACATATATTCAAAGCATTTCAATAACAATGTACAAAAATAGATGTCACTGTGAAAAATACTAGAAACAAAAATTAGCCTGTTTCTAGAAAGATTTTTTTTTAATACCATTTAAAATATTTAAAAATTGAAGCCAGAATCAGCATTAAAATAATTGAGAATTTCCATAATGAAATGGAATATATCTCTGAGGATTAACTCTTACTGCCACTTAGAGGACTTTGTAAGTTGTCGGAGAGATGTTCCTTTAAAACAAACCTTTAGTTGCTCATACAGTTTATTCTCTACACAATAATGCTGGCCTAAATGTATATAGTAATATTGAATCTGGTTCTAGATGGTACTCCCAGTTCTTTCAGTTCATTGATATTAGTGGTAAAGTGAAAATAATTACAGTGTACAATGCATGGTAGCTGGGGTCTGAGTCCACAAAAAGCATCAATAGTTTGTTGCCTCTACCCAAGGCCACCAGTAAACACTAGCATCAGTAATTCAGACCACATCCAAGAATGTGGTGGATGCTACATGCAGACAGGTACTTTGCAATTATAGGAAGAAGTGATGAAAGAAACAAAACATTCTGAAAACCATTGTAGCAGTCATAGTGTGACCCTTGCTTTTGTGGAAACAGCTAGAGCTGTTTTTTCCAGCTGTTGCTCAAACTACCAATTACAGTTGGTAATTTTGTGTATGCATCTACACATGCCTGAAGGGTACTGCAGAAAAGGATATGTGAATATGTTGTACCCCTAATAACAGCAGTTTTTAAAAAGTGCTATAAGAAAAATTGTTTGTAAGCAGTAGTTTTCGAGGAAGAAAGGGCAAGATACTGGCTTGTGGGATTGTGATTAGTGCCTGTAAGAAAATGAGGGAAAAGATGGAATGAAAGGGGAGGTTATAAAATGGTTATGAAAGACAAAATCTATCAGTTGAACTAATTTAGGGGTCTAGAAAAAGTATTTTGTCCTCTCATTAACCCAGTTCACCAACCAATGTCAGAAGCAGGGTGCTGAACACTGGACTTTTTCCTGTGAGGTCAGTATCTGTCAGAATAAGTAGGAGAGAACTGAATAAGCCTGAAATACTTGACATGTGGCCTTCATATATACTCATTAGAAAACTGCCACTTGCAACTTATTTGCTTGTTTTCATTGAAAGATATGCAACCCCAATTAAACAGTTAGTCTAAGCATATTGTGTTTTGGATTTAATTTTATTGAGGATATTGTATAAAAGACTGACTTTAAGGTAGCTCTTAAAATGTATCATTCTGTCTGCTTGTATTTTGGATAAAATACAGTCTTATGAGCTTTTTTACTTGTATTTGCAATAGGTAAAAAGACGAGATTTGCTTCCAAGTAGTTGTCATCACAATGTCACATGATAATGGAATGGAATTTGCACTAATCTTTTAGAAGCAGTGATTTCACAGATTAACTTTAGTAATACCTGGGAAGGGACCATTACTGTGACTAGAACAGAAATAACTGTGCTCTCATAAACCACAGATCATGGTAAGACTCACTTGGAAACAGTGTATAAAACAGATAAAAGCTCAGAGAAAATACTTTGAATTTTACTATGTTGTAAAACAGTGATAGATGGAAGGTTCTTATGTACATGCTTAGCAATTTCACAGCAGACTTCAGATAAACACTGCTGTAGAAAAAAGTCATAATCTTATCTCACTGACCATTATTTGTCATCAGAATTGCACTTTAATATAAGATTTACAAGACTGGGGTTTATTCTGTTCCATCTAAGTGTGATGGAAAAAAAGTTACCATATAACTGTGTGCTGGTTTGAGGCTAATTGGAGAAAAATTAGTTTATAGACTGTGAAAAGAAAACAACGGTCATGTCTAATTCACTCAATGGTTTCCTGAGACATATAAAAACAAGGACACAAACACAGACAAAGCAGTCAGTGTCTGTGTTTCTCCCTGGCTTCTGTTATATTAACTACTTCTATCTGGATCTGTGTAACCCAAGTAATGATTCTGCTTCTAACCTCCCTTGCTGATCCTTCCAACTCACCTTTCATGTAAGGCAGATTCTGGGATAAGAGAAGGGGATGGAAGAAACGTGGAAGTGTGGTTGAGAGCCCCTCCTGGGCACTCTGATTTCTGGGAGATTTATTGTGTTTCTGTATTACTTTTAACTTGTATATTTCTGTACATAGCTGTAAATATTTGTAATATATTGTAAACATATGTGTGCATATTGTGCTATGCTGTGAATATAAAGCTTCATTCCTCAGCTTCCAGCCAACAGAGTCCAGTCTGGGAAATACACGGGGAGGGGGCAGATTGTTTCCAAACCATCACATCTTATTTTTGATCCTTCAACATGGGGTTAATTCAACTTGATTTATTGCTAATTAAGCCTGGAAGTTAAAATGAAGCTATCTTACCTAATCTGGACGGTTCCACGGCCAGTGTCTCCCTTTTGAGTCCATCACTGGATTGTTGCTGAGTTAGGTTCATGGAATCACAGAATCACAGAATCGTTTAGGTTGGAAGGGACCTCAAAGATCATCCAGTTCCAACCTCCCATCATACGCAGGGAGAACCCACTAGAACAGGTTGCTCAAGGCCTCATCCAACCTGGCCTTAAACACCACCAGGGAGACAGCATTCATAACCTGCCTGGGCAATACATTCCAGTGTCTCACCACCTGCACTGTAAAATACTTCCTCCGAACATCCCATTTAAATCTCCCCTCCGCCAGTTTGAACCTATTCCCCCTCATCCTGTCATTACAAGACCTTGAGAACAGTCCCTCCCCAGCCCTCCTGTAGGCCCCCCTCAGATACTGGTAGGCTGCTATAAGGTCTCCCCGAAGCCTTCTCTTCTCCAGGCTAAAGAGCCCCAACTCTTATAGGCTGTCCTCATAGCAGAGCTGCTCCAGCCCTCTGATCATCTTTGTGGCCCTCCTCTGGACTCTCTCCAACAGTTCCATGTCCTTCTTCTGCTGGGGGCTCCAGAACTGCACACAGTACTCAAGGTGGGGTCTCACAAGAGCAGAGTAAAGGGGGAGAATCACCTCCCTTGCCCTACTAGCAACACTTCTCTTAATGCAGCCCAGGACATGGTTGGCTCTCAGGGCCACACGTACACACTGCTGGCTCATGTCGAGCTTTTCATCAACCCAGACCCCCAGGTCCTTTTCCTCAGAGTGGCTTTCCAGCCATTCACGACCCAGCCTGTATTTGTGCTTGGGATTGCGGCAACCCAGGTGCAGGACCTTACACTTGGCCTTGTTGAATGTCATGATATTGCCTGGGCCCACCTCTCCAACGTGTTCAGGTCCCTCTGGATGGCATCCCTGCCCTCTAGCAAGTCGACTATGCCACACAGCTTGGTGTCATCTGCAAACATGCTGAGGGTGGACAACTCACTGG
>VWZI01000494.1:28696-38973 GCA_013396835.1 Psilopogon haemacephalus
CACTTCCCCCTTCTCCCTCTGTTTTGTTCAACTTTATCCCTTAATAAATAGTTTTGTGGTGATATCTGGTCTCACTTGTACCTTAATTTCACCGCACAGAAATCTGTAAGGACGTGTCTAGCTCCTCTGGACTGAGATAGTGTTAATCTCTGTCCTTCAGACCTTGACATATGCTCACTCCTTGACAACTGCTTACACCTCATAGAGGTTTCATACCCACCACCTTCCATTCCAAATGTTAGGCTTAGGCATTCTCTGAAGCCAGGTTGCATTCCTTGGAGTTGTTTTGGCCCAAGTACAAGACTCTGATATTTGGCCATGTTGAAGCTCATCCCATTAATATTGGCCCATGGATCCAATCTATCTAAGTCCCAATGTAGAGGGGCTCAGCAAGTTTGCAGATGACACCAAGCTGTGTGGCGTGGTCGACTTGCTAGTGGGCAGGGATGCATCCAGATGGACCCGGACAGGCTGGAGAGATGGGCCCAGGCAATATCATGACATTCAACAAGGCCAAGTGTAAGGTCCTACACCTGGGTCGGTGCAATCCCAAGCACAAATTCAGGCTGGATGGCAAATGTCTGGAAAGCAGCTCTGAGGAAAAGGACCTTGGGGCTCAATATTAGCCAACAGTGTGTCTGTGCAGCCCCGACAGCCAACAGTTTCCTGGGCTGCATTAAAAGAAGCGTGGCTGGCAGGGCAAGGGAGGGGATTCTCCCCCTTTACTCTGGTCTCGTCAGATTATCCACCACACACTCCAGTAACCTCCAGGACTGTTCTCTCCCTGCTGTACTGTATTTCCAGAAGATATCCATGAGGTTGAAGTCTCCCATGAGAACAAGCAGTAGTAATGGTGAGACTTCTCTCAACTGCTTATAAAAAATTTTGTCTACCTCTTCATCCTGGTCTATAACAGTTTCCCACCATGATACCACTCTTGCTGTCCTTACTCCTGATTCTTACCCATAAGGATGTAACCCTATCATCACCTTAATTAATGTGTATAGTTTCAAATGTCTCCTTAACATAAAGGATCACTCTGCCACCTCTTCTTCCTAGCCTATCCATTCTGAAAAGTTGATACCCATCAATCGCAGCACTGTGGTTATAGGAGTCTGTCCTAGGTTGGGGATTATAGGGTTAAAAATCCTATAGGGAGTAAAAAATTGTTATCAAATCTCATAATTCTGCTATCTCTTTATAAACTCATGGAGAGGCCAGCTTGCCCTCCTTTCCTCTCCCTCCACCCTGCTGTGTCTGATGGGAGCTACTTTTCATGTAAGGAGTAGTTTTGAGGCCTCCAGAGGCTTTTTGTTTAAGCTATGGATAGTAGAAGCATTGGGCAGGAAGGATTAGAGCACTGGGAATTATAGGTTTAGTTTTGGGTTGGTGGAAAATTCAAG
Organism: Psilopogon haemacephalus; assembly: GCA_013396835.1. Lineage (NCBI taxonomy): Eukaryota > Metazoa > Chordata > Aves > Piciformes > Megalaimidae > Psilopogon > Psilopogon haemacephalus. The sequence goes on from VWZI01000494.1 coordinate 30,100, forward strand.
GAGGTCGCTATGGATTTTATGTCTGCTTTGTAATTTCTTTTTGTATCTCTCTTTTCAAATATAGAATCATAGAATCATAAAATGTCAGGGGCTGGAAGTGACCTCAAAAGTCCATCTGGTCCAACCCCCTTGCCAGAGCAGGATCACCTAGAGCAGATCACACTGGAATGCATCCAGATGGTTCTTGAATATCTCCAGAGAGGGAGACTCCACAACCTCCCTGGGCAGCCTGTTCCAGTGCTCTGTCACACTTACAGTGAAAAAATTCTTCCTCAGGTTCACATGGAACCTTCTATTCCTCAAGGAACCTCCTATGTCTCAAATAATTCTGTTTTCTCTCCAATTCATTTGAGAGTGTTGACTCTTTAAAAACCATGACAGAGTCATCCCACCAGGTTTCCATTATAGCCACTATATAATTTCCCTCTAGCTCAGTGGCCTCCAGCTCCTCATGTTTATTGCCCATGCTGCATGCATTGTTCCAGAAATACTTCACAGAGGCAGCTGAGTACATTATTTTTAACACTGAAGTGGGGTAGACCTTCTGGTTATCTAAGATGCCAACACATCACTCCACAATTATTGGGCTACTATACCCAGGGTTCTTGGTGGCAAGGCTAGCTACATCCCTGTCCCACTTTAAAACTGAAGTCTTGTCAATGAGTCCTGTCAACTTACATGCAAGGATTCTCTTCCCCTTATGGGACAGATGAACTCCATCTGTCTCGAATAGACTTAGTGCCAAGAAAAGTTCCCCAGGGTAAAAAAACCGCAAAGTTCTGCTAGTGGGACCAACTGCTAAGCCATGTGTTAATCACGTGGATCTTTTTCTTTCCTTTGTTATCTCTTCCTGTCACTAGAGGGATTGAGGAGAACATCACTTGCGCTTCAGAGCACTCAAGTAATCTGCCCAAAGTGCTGAAGTATTTTTAAATTGATTTTGCACTCCTATCCATTGCCTCATCACTCCCAACCTGCATAACCAGTAGCAAGTAAGAGTCTGACGGCCACACCAGATTGAGGAGTCTCTTAGAAATGTCGTCAACCCTTTTCCTAGGCAATAGGCCCCCTGGTGGATGGATCAGGCCTGCAAATCAGGCCCACAGTTCCCCTGAGAAGGGAATCCCCTACTACTTCTTTTTTTCCTGCTTGCATTAGTCCTAAATCATGGGACTGGCTGACAAGTCATGGGTAGTTGTGTCCATGGACACTTATCTCCATTCTTGTTCATCCAGCCCTCTGTCTCAAGAGCCCCATATATGTTGCGTGTGGGAGGCTGGAAAGACTGGGGGGATTGGGATGGGGCTCACCTGCCTCTCCTGCCTCACCAGAGAGAGACGTGCTTCCATCGCTCCCCCATTTTTTAGGTCTCTTTCTTGTTCTGTGTGACAAGAAGGCATAGAATCCTCTGCTTCTTGTGCCCCGCACATCTGCTGTCACTCCCTCAGGGATGACAGAGCCTGGCTCCACAAGTCTATCTTCTCCTGATATTCCCTTATAGTCCTTTGCCTTGCAACTTCTTCCTTCCACTTGGCCAACAGGCTTAGCAGATTGTTCACGTGTTCACATCTAATGCATGTGTTGTCTTCACCACCCACCACTGCAAATGGCAGGTTCCCATACTCTCTACAGCCAGGGGCCTCGACACCTACATGTCTGTGCAGAACCTCTGTCTGTGTACTGACAGTTCTACTGACAACAGTTCTCAGACTGCTTGTAACCATGGCTGGATCTCTACCACTGACTGACTTCACAGTCTGCCAGGATGTGCTGAGATGATTCACCTTGCTTGACAATTGATCTTAATTGGTGCACAGGTTTCGCAAATCCCTTCATTCCTGGGTTGTATAAATATCTTATAGTGGCTGCACCTCTGCTCATGCCTCTCCTCACATTACTTGTGGGATAAGCTGGAACCAGCTGGGGACCACGCTTCCCTGAGCTTCTCAGCTACAAAAAAGCTTTACCCACACACCAGAAAAGCTGCCGATCTCCCTGTCTGCCACTAGGCTGGTGTGGCGATTTCTCAGCTATTCTTGAGCGATTTCAACTGATCTAAAACTGCAGTAGTTCACAGATTAAAATTTCACTAGAAATTACTTTTAAATTCTCAATCTCTTGCATTTAATGTTTTATTAAAAGATAAAATGGTATTGCAGGCTGTTATATCTATAATTCAAGAAGGCAAAGTTTCAAGGTATCCAAACAAGGGACATAAAAATTATCATGGAGCCATTACAATATGAAGTTACATTATCTGAGTTTCAGAAGATTATTAGAAGGATAACTTCATTATTTTAGTTGAGTTTCAGTATAGTCACATTGCAAAAAGTTCTACAGATTTCTGACAATATCATTAGATGTTTCAAAAGCAGTACATGAATCACAGAAATTTAAATCAGAAATGAGATGCAACTTCCTGGCTGTAACTGTGAGACAATTAAAGAGAGAATTGCTTTCCATCTGAGACTGTGTGATCATAATGACCTGAAGACTAAAATAAATTCTTATGTCTTTCTGAACTCCATCCTGTAAATGATCTTCTGAGAAAAATGTAAGGTTCCTTTACAGAGAAAGTCCTAGAACTGAATGATTATACGGTTTACTCACTTGAAAGTGCACAAATACATTAATTCTTAGACCATATCTTCAGGGTTTGTTAAGAAAAGGTTTGTTGTTTTTCACATCCAAACTTATTTTAGTATAACCTTTTGTCATAGGAGAAAGTAGAGTTTTTATTCCAAACACTGAGATGTTACAAACTTACTTCAGATATAAAATTTGTAAGAACTATGTAAGAAGTATGGAAGTTCTTCAGTCAAAGTAGATTAAAGTGCACAATTGTTTCTGTTACTTTTGTAAAAAGTTCTTTCCGGACATGCTATAGTATTTTTCTGTTAGCTATTCATTCATATGAGTTATGAAAAGTTATGAAACCAGAATAACTAAATGGCAAGTATGATTCTAATTATTACCTTTATTTTCTATTTGTTTGTTTGTTTTGGTTTGTTTTTTGGTCGATTGATTGGTTTTGTTTTTCAATAGATGTAGACTGCTAAGTGTTAATTAGTTTTAGGTAGCTGTTCTGATTATTTCTGTTTTCTTTTTTATTGTATTTGATTTCCCAAGATAAATTTTACTCCTGATGGCAGATATCTGCTCCAGTAAGGTTGTCATAACGCTATTTAAAATAACAAATCTTAACTTCATGGTATAAAAACAGGAGAAAATTCATCATAGCAGTTAGAATAACTTCATATTGTTAAATTTTTCTCTGTTGGAGAGAGACACCTCAGGTTATCTGCTAATTATGTATCTGTAATAATGAAGCAACTAGTACTGCAAAAATCCTGTGAAGCTCTTTGGTGAGATATCTGGCTAGAAAGCAGAACATTCACTTGCCAAAACATTTTGTTTGACAACTGTCCTCAGGCTGAACAGTATTTAAGGAGAATGCTAAGTCTCTTTGGCCAAATGTTCTAGCCTTTTCCCATACAGCTGCCAATTATGTTAGAAAAGAAAAACCTTTTTTTCTCCAGAGTTTAGTACAATAGTTACAGTTTACATTTTTGTAAGCATTTTGTCATATATCATGTTCATAACACAGTTATATATTTAATTGAATTGAAAAAGAGTAATTTCAAAGGTCAGTAATTTTAGTATACAGGTAGTTTTAGAAGAAGTTTAGAATTTTCTGAGAATTAAAGGTAAACTAAAATTAAGTAATAATTCAATTTTCAGTAATGTGAAGTCATTAGTAATGGATTAAAAGATAGAATATTAACCTTGGAATTTGTCTGCCTGTGTGGTTATGTTTTGGAAGTTTAACTTTTACTTCATTGAAAAGTATTTTTATTTCTCTTTGAGGATTTAAATATTACATAATCAGTTGACCTTTCTGTACTTTTCTCCCTCTGCCTTTGTTTTGCTTCAAATTTCAAAATTTGATAAGCATTTTAGTGCCTATTTCTGGCAGTTTGATCCTATATGTGCCTTAAAGAACCACAAAGTTGAAGACCTTCAGGAGCAAGAGATGTCTAAAAGGTACACTAGAAAGTGTAATCTTTTTATTTCTTCCCATAATCCTGCATCCCTATAAATCTGTCTGCAAAGTATCTTCCTTTTTTCCTCAGTAACAGATGCTAAATATATATTTCATCAATTAGAAGATAAGTAAATTAAATATGTATTTCAGATCTTACAGTAGCTCTGATACTGTATTTGGGATTTTTTTTTTTTTTATAAGACTATGTATGCATATATTTGATGGGGAGCAGAGTGAAGTCCTCATAATCCAAGAGGAGATAGTTAGTGACCTGTGGTACCACTTAGACATACAAAAGTATACGGGGCCAGATGACAAAAACCTGAACCTACTGAGAGAAATGTCAGAAGTGCCCACCAGGCCACTTTTCATCATTTACCATCAGTCCAGGCTAACCCAGGAAGTCCAAGGGAACTGGAGATTTGTAAATATGATGGCCACCTACAAGAAGAGCCAGAAAGAGGACCCATAAGACCTGTCAGTCTGATCTCTGTATCATGGAAGGTCAAGGAGCCAGATAATCTGGACTGCCATTATACAGCATGTGCAGGGAAACCAAATGATCAAGCTCAGTCAGCATGGCTTCCTGAAAGGCAGATCCTGCTTTATGAAGCTGATTTCCTTCTATGACAAGGTGACCTGCTTAGTGGATAAGGGGGAGGTTATGGATGTTGCTTCCCTTGACTTTAGTAATCTCCACAGCATCTTCCTGGAAAAAAAGAAAGCATTTGCTCATGACTTGGATTGGTTGAGAGTTCACTGGGTAAAAAGCCTGTCTAGATGGCTGGGCCCAAAGAAAGGTAATGAATTGAGTTAAATCCATTTGTCACTAGTGGAGTTCCCCAAGGCTCAGTACTGAGATATATCCTTAATATCAGTGATATGGGTGAGCAGATTAAGTGCAGATGACACAAAATTGGGTAGAAATGTTGATTGGCCTGAAGGTAGGAAGGCACAGAAGAGGGATCTGGGCAGTCTGGATCTATGAGCTAGGGTCAATTGTATGAGGTTAAACAGTGCCAAGTGTCACGATAACAGGCTTGGAGCAGAGTGACTGGAAAGCTGCCTAGCAGAAAAGGACTTGAGGGTGATAGTTGACAGAGTCTGAACATGAGCAAGCTATACGCTCAGGTGGCCAAGAAGGCCAAGACCATCCTGGACTGTGTCAGGAATCAAACTGACAGCAGGAGTAGGGAAATGGTTGTGTCCCTGTTCTTAATACTGGTGAGGATACATCTCAAATAGGGTGTTCAGTTTTGGGCCACATGATACAGGAAGGACATAGAGGTACTGCAGCATGTCCAGAGAAGGGAAAAAAAGCTGGTGAAAGGTCTGGAAAACAAGTTTTACAAGGAGTGGCTGAGGGAACTGGGATGTTTAGTCTGGAGAAGAGGAGGCTGAGGGTAGGCATCATTGCCCTCTAAAACTACCTAAAAGAGGTTGTTCTGAGGTGGGGGGTCAATCTCTTTCCCTAGTGCCAAGTGACAGAATGAGAGGAAATGGGTTCAAACTGCATCAGGGGAGGTTTATATTGAACATTAGGTTAAAAAACCCAAACCAACAAACAAAAAGGAAAAAAGAGGAAAAAGTGTTCAGGCATTAGAGAAGGTTGCCTAGGGAGGTGGTAGAAATGTGTAGACTTGGTAATTTGGGGCATGGTCAATATCCATGTCAGTGTTAGGTTGATATTTGGACTAAGACGGTGTCATGATAAACCTGAAGGGTCAAAAACAGACCTATGCATGTACTGGCTTGCCCAGACATGTTTTTCTGCTCTTCTTCCTTCTGTTTGGGGAGAAGCAACCACAGGGAAAAGGGCAAAAGACCTGGAGCCATGGAGTCTGATCACTCTGGCTTACTCAACTTGTTTTGCTCCTGCTTGCATCCTGTGGTAAACAAGTTACACGTGCTTGGCATATGCTAAGCTTGTGCCAGGCCTATGTGTTTTCCCTAATATGGTCATAGCAAGCTGTGAGTTCACCCAAATATAGTAAAGCTTGGTTAACTGCTGTGCTTACTGGATAATCTATATCCAAAGGCCCACCAATCTCAGGCATTGATATAAAAACAGGTAAGCAGGTAACACAATGTGCTTTGCTGATGTTCTGTGCTTTACTGTTACTCTGTGTTCTGCTCTATCTGTGCTTGTGTTGCCTACCAGCAATGATAATGCATTATTGCTTTATAGCATAATTTTACTAAGCTGTAATTCAGCCTGGAAACTCTTTCAAGCTTACCAGGAACTGCTTTAATTGCTTTCACGCAATAGCTGCATACAACAGCCAGTGTGACACATCGTACTGAGACATATAACAAGACACCTGGCCTGTGCCTAACTGCATCTCCTGAGAAAAGCAAGCCCTAGAGGCACACAGATCATCCAGAAAAAGCCAAAACCAGGTCAGAAACCATCTGCTGCCCCTTCCCTGTTTATTTCTTTAAGGATTATCATCAACCAGATAAGACTTTGAGTATATTTGGGTGGCTTAAAAATATCTAGCAATTCTGCTAAAGCCAACAACCGAGAATTTAATCATTAAAGATTTTAAACAATAGAAAATAAAAAGGTAAAAATAGAAACCTACTTCTGGAAATTCTATGTCCAATTCTAATATTAAATTTCTTCTGATATTTTTTCTATTAAAAAGGATATGCTTTAAAAAATCTAATTAGTAACTATGTTTTCCCATCCATACAAATATGGCTGCATGATTTGCTAGAAAAAAACAGTGTATATATCTAGTAAAAAATTAATGATTGCATCTAGCAACGGAGAGGTTTTCTTAAAAATTGTCTAGTATCTGAGTATATATATATATATATGTATTTATTTTGTTATACATTTTACAGTTAATTTTTACTAAATAAATGTTTCAGCTCACAAATTGTAGTCAATTTCAGCATGTTTCATTACTGTGAATAGATAATCCTCTTTAGGTTTCATACATAGATTTGATCATTTGACAGTAATTACAAAACTCCTTCCTTGCATATGAACTGTAGCATAATTAAACTAGTCTGCAGGTAGCCAAAGCAATGATGCTGGTTAAGCAGCATTTTCTACATTCCCAAATGCTACTATGTTCTTTCTGCTTTTGCTGATTTCATGCATTTTTCTGCCAAGTTAAGCTGCTAAGGCATTGCTGTAAGGAAAATCTTTACTGAAAATACATCCTTTTCTAGATCCCTTATGGAAATTAACAAAAGAGGCAGCTGACCAAATGTAGTAAAATGTCAGTTAATCAATTATATTGGTTACAGACTTTACTGATTAGAGAATAAATATGAATTTGAAATTAAAAGTGAAGGGATGAGAGAATATATTAAGGAGGTGCTTAATATTTTGCTTTGCATTTTTTATCCTGTGAATAATTAAGCGTAAAATCTCCTAAGTACTGTCAGCTGTTGTTCTCCTTGGAGGTCTTGGTTAAGAAACAGGTTATTTGCCACAGAACAGATGTTCTAAAGTCAGTAACTAAAGGTTAATGTAATACTAATAAATTACAGCATTCTTTAGTACACTTTTAAAATTTATATTCATTAAATATAAATTTAAATGACGTCTTCAATATCTCCTTGATAGACATAATGGTGATGTTACATGCTTGTAATCCTTTGTCTGCTTTTAAAAGGACATTTACATTTGGCAGGTAGTTTCTGTTTGTACCTTCAGAAAGCTGGGGTGTATCATCAAGGTTTTAATCAGAAGGCTAAGGACAGTGATTCTTTATATGGATCCAATGAGCTCACATGTTCTAAATATGTTCAACATGCCGATATTTGGCATTTGACTGCTACTACTTCTTCCAAATGCATTGCTCGGCTTTGTCTGTTTATAAACACATTGTAGTGTTTTGAACAATCTTCCTGCTGATTAGCTGTTTGCTGTTAATTCAAGAAGGATGGGTGCACATGTGAGGAACAGGGTTTTTTTGTGGTATTTCTACAACTGTAAGTTCTTTGTGGAGTAACATGATCTGTATGTCTGCACTTTTTTTTTTTTTTTTAATCTGCCAATGTACATGTATTTATGCGATGGGAGAAGAAAACAAAAAAATCAATTACTGTTCATTTTCACCCTAATTCTTATATTTAGACGTTGAAAAATAAAGGTTCTTTAGATGAAAAGTATGTCTTTCTACTTGGTTACTGTTGTTCCCTGTTGTGAGTTTCTCTCTTGAATCCCATTAAGACCATGTTTTCAAGTGACATTTATTTATTTGGAACAGTGTGGATCATCAGTATCATCTGACTTTACAAGAATCTCAGAAATTATAGTTTGTCTCTTTGGTACAAAAGGATAGTAAACAACGCCAGTGTCAAATTGGCATATGCTGAACACAGCTTCCATTCCGCTTAGTATAGATTCTTCAGTAATAAAAATGAATCTTCAGTGAGCACTGGAAATTATTTTTTAAGCTTGTCTGGTGTGCTGCATTGAATGGATCACAGGAGATATGTTTCAGTCCTGCCAGCATTCAGTTCTTCGGAAATAATTTCTAGTTTTCATACTAGAAATATGACAGATAATTCATAGACTTTGGAAGAACTTCTTCTTGGGTTTGTGTTTCTTTGGTTGTTGTTTTTTTTTTTTTGGTTTTTTTTTTTTTTGTTGTTCGTTGGTTGATTTCGGTTTTGTGGTTTCGTTTTTCTTTTTAGTTTTTGTATTGGTTTTGGTTTGTTCATTTGTTTGTTATTTTTGTGGGTTTTCTGGAGAGGGAGGTGCCCATGCTCTTTCTTCTTTGGTCTTGAAGGATATTTCTCTGCCTCCCTGATTTTACCCCCTAGTTTAATGCTGCATGTTGCAACTTTCAGCCCTTTTTGGCCCA
>VWZI01000497.1:1349-27938 GCA_013396835.1 Psilopogon haemacephalus
CCCACGGGGTCCCTGGGGAAGGGAGTGCCGTGCTCGATGGGGGGAGGTGCGAGGGGCGGCGGCAGGTGGTGCTCGAAAGCGGGGCTGAAGCTGTTGCTGCGGAAGTTGTTGACGCTCTCCTGGAAGGGGGCTACGTGCTCCTTGTAAGGCGCCGGGAAGCCTCCCATGCCCGGCAGCTCGGAGGTGGCCGAGGGGCCGTTATCGAAGGCGCTCCTCTCGCCGCTCAGCTCGAACCAACCGGCGGCGGCTCGGCTCGCCTCTCGCCCGTGCCCTCGGTTCCCTTTGCCCAGCACCCGGATGGATTCCACAGTCTGGATGGGTTCTCCGGGCATCCCGCGGCTGGAGGCGTTGTGGTATCCCAGGGTCTCGATGGGAGCTCCTTTCTCCTCCGTGCTGTCGGGCAGGTCCAGGCAGGAGGAGGAGACTCGGGTCTCGATGCGGTAGTGCTCCTCCGGCAGCGGCAGCTCGCTTTTGGGAGCTGCCGCCAGGCTCACCCCGTCGCCGGAGCTCCCTTTGGACATGGGGCCGAAGTGTTTCTCCTCCGAGGGCTTGCGGGAGGCGTTTTTGAGCATGTTCTTGAACTCCATGGTGGAGGTGGCAGAGATGGAAGCAGCCAAGGATTTCTCCACGCCGGCTGCCGGCGCTCGGCCAGCAGGGCTGGAGAGAGCGTTGGGAGAGGAGAAAAGCGAACGGTGGGGGAGGGAGTGGGGAGAATCTGGGTACTGCTTCTGCGAGAGCCCAGAGTGCACCCCCGGCTTGCTCAGGTTGTTGTGGTTGGAGTCAGGGGTGAAGAAGACCTCGCTCTTGCTGGGGGAGGGGGAGCCGTCCGAGGCGGCGTCGCTGCCCCTCAGGCCGTAGCTGCCGTACACACCGGGGGACGCCGCCAGCGGGTCACAGCTCTCGCTCTGCTCCAGGATGGACCTCATAGCCTGGGGGAAGGAGGACTTGACCCCAAACTCCTGCGACCTCTGCCCGTAGCTGGGCAGCACCGGCTGGTAGTCGGAGGCAGCGGAGGCAGAGGCGTCGGAGAGCTTGCTGGATTTCAAGATGGACTTGGTGGGTTTCTTCTCCAGGTTGAGCATGGCTGAGGGCGGAGGGCCGGAGTAGTCGAAGTCACGGTAGTCCTCATCCTCCTGGAAGGAGGTGTCGGGGTAAAACTTCTCCTGGGAGGAGTCCATCCCCAACGAGGAAGGCAGCTCCATGCTGTCTGCCGGCTGCTTGTAAAGCCCTGCCGGAGACTCCCTGCCCAGGCCGAAGGGTCTGTAGGCGTGCACGGAGTTGGGAAGCTCTTGGGCGTATCCATCGTCCCGGCTCTGCAGGGGTGACCTGGTGCTGCTGGGAGTGGAGGAGCCCGGGCTCATGATTTTGGACAGCAGGGAGATGGTGTCCACGCTGCTGGACGTGGGCTTGTCCATCATCTCGTCCTGGGTGGGGGTCCCGCTCCGTTCGTCCCGCACCGGAGTTCCATCCACGTTGTCCAGGGAGGTGCTGGTGGGAGCCCGTTGGAAGTCGGAGCTGTGACTCTCCGTGGCCACGCTGGACCCCAAGCTGCTGAGGATGGGAATATTCAAGTTGAGGCCGCTGAAACCAGGATTTCCCTTCAGGAAATTGTGGATCTTCATCTCCAGGCTAGGAGAAGGAGGTTCCGATTCCAGCTTGGGTTTTGCCATCTCGGTGGGTTGAGCCAAGGAGGAGGTTTCCGGAGCCAAAAGGGAGGAAGGGCTGGGAGGGTGGGAGCTGGAGAAGCCCAAGGAATTGGCGGGCGGCTTAAAAGCCGAAGAGCTCGACAGCCCTGGGGCGTGGCCGACAGAAGCTTTGTTAACTGAAGTGGAAGAGACCTCAGCAGTCGAGGAGTTGGGAGAGTAACCAAAGGTTTTGGAAACGAAGGGCTGAGGGGTGGGTGGGAGGCTCCTCCCCTTCAGGCAAGGAACGGTGGTGGTGGTGGCTGGCGAGGCCGAAGTGCTCTGGGCCGCGGCGTCGCTCGGCTGAACGCTGTTGCCAGCCACGCTCTGCAGCAGGGATGACAGACCTGCAACGAAGGACCTCGGGCTCAGGCACTCAGGTAAGAGAAGTGACAACCCTGAGGGGTCAGGAGACATCTCCTGTGGGGTCATTGCCCCATGGAGCTTGCTCCTTCCAGCTAGGAAAGCAACAGCGCCTGGTGGCGTTCGGGTTGATGGCAGCGCCCACCAAGGTGCAAACTTTCAACCAGAGACTCCAGCTGAGCAGAGAGGCCTCAAATGGGTGGGGTGGGAAAGCAGCTTAAAGGTCATTCCAGCTCCAACCTCAGCCCTGTCCATGGACATGAGGATGCTCAGAGAGCTGCAGCAGCTCTGCTGAGAGCACAGCCTGAAAGAGTTGGGGCTGTGCAGGCTGGAGCAGAGGAGGCTCCCAGGGGACCTTCTGGTGGCCTTCCATGATCTGAAGAGCTGGGGAGGGACTTTTGAGGCTATCAGGGAGTGACAGGAGTGGGGGAAATCATAGAATCTGTCAGGGTTGGAAGGGACCACAAGGATCATCTAGTTCCAACCCCTACCCTACCCTAGATCAGAGCCTCATCCAGCCTGGCCTTAAACAGCTCCAGGGTAGAGCAAAACTGGAGGTGGGGAGATTCAGATTGGATGTGAGGAGGAAGTTCTGCACCATGAGTGGTGAGACCCTGGAATAGGTTGCCCAGGAGGGTGGCTGGAGCTACATCCCTGGAGGTGTTTGCAGCCAAGCTGGCAGAGGCTGTGGGCAGCCTGCTCTAGGGTAGGGTGTCCCTGGGCATGGCAGGGGGGTTGGAACTGGCTGATCTTGAAGGTCCCTTCCAACCTCACCCATTGTAGGACTCTATGAATCTGCACTTGCCAGAGACATAAAGAAGTCCAGTTCAGTTTCCCCTTCTTCCTTTGGGGATCAGGATGAGCTCAGCAGTGGGGCTGAGTGTGGCCACTGCCACCCAATCCCCCCTCCCCAGCTAAGCTTTGCCTCCAAGCCCACCCCAGTACCTTGCAGTGCTGGTGCAGTCTGAGTCTGGGTTTTGGAGAGCGCAGACAGAATTGTCTCCGGAGTTATTTCCACCTTGGAGAGAATATTGGCCAAAGGGTTTGAAGGAGCAGATGGAGTCCCCATGATGGGAGTCTTCAGGCCACTTGTAAGAGCTGTGGGGCTTGTGGGGGTTCCAGGAGAAGGTCTGGAGGCAGGGCTGACACCTAGGATGGAAGCAGACACCACTCACGTGGGTTGGGTCACCAGCAGAAGGGTTCCCAGGTTGGGTTTATCCAAAGACACAAAGGGCAGAGGTCCAGAGGATGAGTGAGATGCTCAGGAAGCCAAGAGAGACTGAGCCACACCTTTGAAGCAGCCAATATCTGTCTTTGCTGCAGAGGCCTGGCCAGGCAGGAGGGTTAAGGGTGAGGAACCTCGTGAAGATCAAGCAGGGCAAGTCCTGCTCCTGGGGAGCAACAACTCCCTGCACCAGTACAGGTGAGGGGGTGACCATCTGGGAAGCAGCTCTGCAGGAGGACCTGGGAGTGCTGAGGGACAGCAAGGTGCCCAGGAACCAGCAAGGTGCTCAGGAGCCAGCCATCAAGGTGCCCAGGAGCCATCAAGGTGCCCAGGAGCCATCAAGGTGCCCAGGAACCAGCAAGGTGCACAGCAGCCAGCAAGGTGCCCTCATGGCTAAGAAGGCCTCAAGGGTCTACTGGGGGCATTCAAAAGGTTGTGACTTGCAGGCCAAGAGAGGTTCTCCTGTCCCTCTGCTCTGCCTTGCTGAGGACTCATCTGGAGTGCTGGGGCCAGTTCTGGGCTTTCCAGTTGCAGAGGGACTGGGAGCTGCTGGAGAGAGTCCAGGGGAGGCTGGGAAGGTGCTGAGGGGCCTGGAGCAGCTCTGTGAGGAGCAAAGGCTGAGCCCTGAGGCTGAGAGCCTGCAGAAGAGCAGCTCCAGAGGGGATCTAATCCATGCTCAGCAAGAGCTAAATACTGGAGGGCAAGAAGCTGAGGCCAGACTCTTATCAGTGGTGCCCAGCAGCAGGACAAGGAGACACAAAGTGGACCCCAGGAGGTTGCAGATGAGCAGGAGGAGAAACTTGTGTGGTGTGAGCAGCAGGCTGCCCAGGGAGGTTGTGGAATCTCCTTCTGTGGAGAGCTTCCAACCCACCCATCCCAGTGTACCCCTGGGCAAGCTGCTGTGGGTGCCCTGCTGGAGCAGGGGTGGAAGGTGCAGGAGATGATCTCCATGAAAAGGTTCAAACTGCCACCTGAAGCTTTTGGACTCAGACCAGATTTGAGATTTAGATGAACATTTGAAGCTTTCAGGCTCCTGCTTGGTGGTTCTTAACCAAGCTGTGAAGCTTTACACCCCTTGGGCAAGCTGCTTTGGGTGCCCTGCTGGAGCAGGGGCAGAGTGCAGGAGATGATTTGCATGAAAAGGTCCAAACTGCTATCTGAAGCTTTTGGATTTAGACCAGATTTGAGATTCAGATGAACATTTGAAGCTTTCAGGCTTCAAAGGTTGGACATTGTGCCCCCTGAGCAAGCTGCTGTGGGTGCCTTGCTGAGGAGCAAGGGAGTTGGAGGACATCTCCTGGTGGGAGGTCCCTTCCAGGTCTTACCATGCTACCACTGGAGGATTTCAGCACCAACTCGTTCACCTTTTTATTTTGACACAATGGAAGCTTTAAGAGGCTCCAAACCAGCATTCAGTTGGCAGCCCCAGGGCTGGGAGAGCCTCAGCACTCACCTGTGTTCTTCATTACAGAAGTTAAGCTGCTGAGAATGGAGCTGATCTTGGCCAGGTCCACGTTGGCCAGGTTGGGCAAGGCCAATGCTGGTGAGGGAGGGACTGGAGCTGTGCTCGACGCCTTTGGAGCCGGAGGGGTTGCAGGGGTCTGGGCAGGCATTGTCACTGTCACCGAGGTGCTGCCAGCTGCTGTGGTTGAAGGAACCACTTTGGGGACGTTTTCAGTCTTGGCAGGCACCGGAGCTGGGGCTGGTTGCTTCTCCTTCCTCTCTTCCACTGCATCAGAGAGGAGAGACCCAGAGCAGAGGTGTCAGCCTGCCCCCTGAAGAAGGGCTCTGGGGGAAGGATTTTCAGCAGGAACCTCACCACCAGGCCTCTCTGATCTCCACAACCTTCTGAGGAGTCAGGGAGATGAGAACCACCATGGCCAGACTGGGATGTTCCTATGTCCCAATCAAAAGATGAGCTGGGCAAAGGTTGCTTGCAACCCAAGAGGCAACCAGGCCCTGGGCTGTATCAAAAGCAGTGGGACCAGGGAGGGGACTCTGTCTCTCTGCTCTGCTGAGACCCCACCTGCAGCACTGCTTCCAGGTCTGCTGCCCCACCCATGCCAAAGACAGGCCCAGAGGAGGTCATCAAGATGATAAGAAGCTGAAGAACCAATCCTATGGGGACAGGCTGAGGCAGTTGGGGCTGATCAGCCTGGAGAAGGCTCCCAAGAGACCTCAGAGCAGCCTTGCAGTGCCTGAAAGGGCTCCAGGAGAGCTGGGGAGGGACTTTGGACAAGTGCTAGAAGTGGCAGGACGAAGGACAATGGCTTTGAGCTGGGAGAGGGAAGACCTGAGAGTGGAGAGGAGGAAGAAATTCTTGAAAGTGAGGATGGGGAGACTGTGGCACAGGTTGCCCAAGGAGGTTGTGGCTGCCCCCTGCCTGAAGGTGTTCAAAGCCAGGTTGGATGAGGCCTTGAGCAACCTGAGCTGGTGGAGGTATCCCTGGGCATAGCAGGGAGGGGGTCACAGGATGTCAGGGGTTGGAAGGGACCCAAAGAGCTCATTGGGACAATGGCTTTGAGCTGGGAGAGAAGAGATTGAGAGTGGAGAGAAGGAAGAAATTGTTGGCAGGGAGGGTCAGGGAGAGCCTGGCACAGGTTGGCCAAGGAGGTTGTGGCTGCCCCCTCCCTGGAGGTGTTCAAGGCCAGGTTGAGCAACCTGAGCTGGTGGGAGGTATCCCTGGGGGTTGGCTCTGGATGATCTTGAAGGTCCCTTCCAACCTGACCCATTCCTAGGGTTCTCTGAGGTCTTTTTGCAGCTGAAACGACTCCATGAGCCCATCCCCAGCACAGAGTGGTTGGTTGCCTTCCTGAGAAAGCAGCCAGCCAGGTGCTTGGTGCTTTGCTTGAGCCTGGCAGCAGAGCCTCAGCCCTTTCCTCTTATCAAAGCCCAACAGAGCCAATCCCAACGAGGCCACACCCCAAACAGGGCTGGGTCACCTCCCTGTCCCGCCCCCACAGCTCTTACCGATGATTTTGGAGGTGTCATCCTCCACATCCGACAGCTCCATGTCCTCCACGTCCCTGTTATCCGACACCGCCTCCGGAGACGCTGCCTTGCGCCCTCCTGCCGCTGGAGACCGAGAGGGCTCCTCCTCCCCCATCCCCTGGAACGGCGACTCCGAGCCGGTGGGGGATGGAGCATCCATGCTGGGAGAGGGGACAGGAGACTCCTCGGGGTCAGGCAAAGTGGCTTTCAGCTGGTCCAGCTTCTTCTTCAGGTTGCTCACTCGGTTGGCAAACGTTTTGTAGGCCTGAAAGGCAAAGGCACGGGGCTGAGCCTTCCCTCCACCACCACCACGGGGCTGAGCCTTCCCTCCACCTCCACCACCACGGGGCTGAGCCTTCCCTCCACCTCCTCCACCACCACGGGGCTGAGCCTTCCCTCCACCTCCACCACCACGGGGCTCAGCCTTCCCTCCACCTCCACCACCACGGGGCTGAGCCTTCCTTCCACCTCCACCACCACGGGGCTGAGCCTTCCCTCCACCACCACCACCACGGGGCTGAGCCTTCCCTCCACCACCACCACCATGGGGCTGAGCCTTCCCTCCACCACCACGGGGCTAAGCCTTCCCTCCCCCACCACCACCACGATGGGGCTGAGCCTTCCTTCCAGGGGCAAGGATGTGGCAGGCACTGCCCTGGAGATGTTTTCTCTGAATTGCAGAGAATCCCAGAGACATCCAGGTTGGGAAAAGCTCCTTGGGATCATCGAGTCCAACCTACAACCCTACACAACAAGAGTCACCTCAAATCATATCGCTAAGCACCATAGCTGGAGAGCAGCCCTGAGGAGAGGGACTTGGGGGTGCTGCTGGGGGAGGAGAAGCTCAATGTGAGCCTTCAATGTACTCTGGCAGCCCAGAGAGCAAGCAGAGGCTGGGCTGCAGCAGGAGCAGTGTGGGCAGCAGGGCCAGGGAGGGGATTCTGCCCCTCTGCTGTGCTCTGCTGAGAGCCCACCTGGAGTAGTGCATCCAGTGCTGGAGCCCCTGGGCCAAGAGGGATGTGGAGATGCTGGAGGTGTGCAGAGAAGGGCTCCAAGGATGCTCAGAGGGCTGCAGCAGCTTTGCTGTGAGCACAACCTGAAAGAGTTGGGGCTGTGCAGGCTGGAGCAGAGGAGGCTCCCAGGGGACCTTCTGGTGGCCTTCCAGGATCTGAAGGGGGCTACAAGAAAGCTGGGGAGGGACTTTTTAGGCTATCAGGGAGTGACAGGAGGGGGGGAAATGGGGCAAAGCTGGAGGTGAGGAGATTGAGGCTGGAGGTGAGGAGGAAGTTGTTGAGCATGAGAGTGGTGAGAGGCTGGAATGGGTTGCCCCTGCAGGGAGGTGTTTGGGGCCAGATCCCTGGAGGTGTTTTTGGCCAGGCTGGCAGAGGCTGTGGGCAGCCTGCTCTAGGGTAGGGTGTCCCTGGGCATGGCAGGGGGGGGTGGGACTGGCTGATCCTTGTGGTCCCTTCCAACCCTGACTGATTCTGTGATTTCAAACTGTTCTCACTCAGTTTTCTGACACAGACACTGCTGGTTTAGGATTTTTTTTTTTTTTGCTGGAGTTGTTTTCACAGTGCATGTCTGAATGCTCTCTTTGTTCTCCCAGCCCACATTTGGAGCACAACTTGTGCAGCTCTCACAGCTTAGAGGTTTAGATTAAAATACTTCAGCCTTGTCTGAGGGCAGAGCTCATTGCTGCCTACAGCTACCTGAAGGGACAAATGTAGAGAGGCTGCTGCTGGGCTCCTCTCACAGGTAGCTGGAGACAGAACAAGGGGGAATGGCCTCAAGCTGAGGCTGGGGAGGTTTAGACTGGATGTTAGGAAAAACTTTTTCACTGAGGGAGTGGTCAGGGGCTGGAATGAGCTGCCCAGGGAGGTGGTGGAGTCTCACCCACCCTGGATGTGTTTCAGGGAGGTTTGGATGTGGTGCTTGGGGCTATGGTTGAAGGTGAATCTTGCAGTGTAGGGTTAGAGGTTGGACTTGGTGATCCTGAGGAGCTTTGCCAGCCTGGATGCTGCTGGGACAATCCAAAAAAGTGTACAAACTTCCAGCAACACTCCAAGAGCTGAGCTCCTGATCCAAGGATATTTGTGGCCTCTCCTTTTCTTGCCCCAAAGCTCAATTCTGCTATTCCATCACCACCTTGGCAGACTTCTTCATTTTGGGGGCAGAGATGATGCGATTTTCTTGCTTTTGAGATTCACAGGTGGCACTGGGGTTGGATAGGACCCTCCAAGGTCATAGAATCAGTCAGGGTTGGAAGGGACCACAAGGATCAGCCAGTCCCAACCCCCCTGCCATGTCCAGGGACACCCTACCCTAGAGCAGGCTGCCCACAGCCTCTGCCAGCCTGGCCAAAAACACCTCCAGGGAGCTGGCCCCAAACACCTCCCTGCAGGGGCAACCCATTCCAGCCTCTCACCACTCTCATGCTCAACAACTTCCTCCTCACCTCCAGCCTCAATCTCTCCATTTCCAGCTTTGTTCCATCCCCCTCCAGTCCTATCCCTGCCTGACAGCCTCAAAAGTCCCTCCCCAGCTTTCTTGTAGGCCCCCTGAAGACACTGAAAGGCCACAATGAGGTCACCTCCTGGCTGATCCTGAGTAGTCAGGCACTGACCCAGGCTGCTCAGGGCAGTGGTGGAGTCACTGTCCCTGGAGAGGTTTGTGAAATGTGGACACAGAGGAGAGCCCCTTCTGGCTCTCTACAACTGCCTGAAAGGAAGCTGGAGCCAGGTGGGATTGGGCTCTTCTCCCAAGGAACAAGAGGAGATGGCTTCAGGTTGTGCCAGGGGAGGTTTAGGTTGGACTGGAGGAAAAATTGACACCCTAAGCAGGTGTCAAGGCCTGGCCCAGGCTGCCCAGGGCTGTGGTGGAGTCACTGTCCCTGGAGGTGTTTGAGAAATGTGGACATGGAGGGGAGACCTTCTGCCTCTCTACAACTGCCTGAAGTCTGGTGGAGTTGGGCTCTTCTTGGGGCTGGAGCCAGGTGGGGTTGGGCTCTTCTCCCAAGGAACAAGAGGAGATGGCCTCAGGTTGTGCCAGGGGAGGTTTAGGTTGGACATGAGGAACAATTTCTTCCCCTAAGCAGTTGTCAAAGCCTGGCCCAGGCTGTCCAGGGTAGTGGTGGAGTCCTCTGGCCTGGAAGTGTGCAGAAGCTGTGGAGATGTGGTGCTGACAGCCATGGTTCAGGGGTGACCTGGCAGTGCTGAGTCAGTCTTGATGATCTTTCAAGGTCTTTTCCAAGCCCAAAGAATTCTACTTCCATGGGACCTGCTCTAAAACAGCCACAGTGGTGCTGAGATGAAGGTTGGACTCGAGGTGATCTTGGAGGTTCTTTTCCAACCTGCCCCATTCTAAGATGCTTCCTGAAGAGAGGTGGACCTCAGCTGCTCACCCGGGATGAACTAGGACAGAGCTACTCACATTTGCCACCACCTTGACCTCCTTATACTGTGCCTCATAGAAGATCCCAGCGTTCTCCAGGGCCTCTGTCAAGGAGGGACCATTCTTCACTTGCTTGTCCAAGCCATTCACAAACTCCTCCAGCTTTGAACTGGCTTCTTCAAACTCCTTGGAGAACTTTTTTCCTCCTGTTTTGTCTGCAAGATTTAAAAACCACCCTTAAATAGGCTGCCAAGGAAAAAAAAAACAAACCCAAGAGGAACTCAGCTCCAAAAGCAAAACCCCAGCAGCACCACCTGGGGAGCAGAGTTCCACATTCCAAGAATTCCAAAAGACCTAAATTCCTAAAGGACCTTCTGGTCCTAAAGACCAAAATGGAGCTTCCAAACCTGTGAGTGAACCCTGACTGTCACCACCCATCCCCAAAGGCTCCACTCAAGGCTTCCCTCCACAGTTCCATTTCCTCTTAATATGGATTGAGGCTACTGAGGCCAAAAAGGTGCCAAGGGTCTGCTGGGGGCGTTCAGAAGGTTGTGGCCAACAGGCCAAGGGAGGTTCTGCTGCTCCTCTGCTCTGCCCTGCTGAGGCCAGTACAGGTGAGGGGGTGACCATCTGGGAAGCAGCTCTGCAGAGGAGGACCTGGGAGTGCTGGGGGACAGCAAGGTGCACAGCAGCCAGCAATGTGCCCTCACGGCCAAGAAGGCCCCAAGGGTCTGCTGGGGGCACAGCAGCCACCAAGGAGTCCAGGAACCACCAAGGTGCTCAGGAACCAGCAAGGTGGCCAAAAAGGCCCCAAGGGTCTACTGGGGGCATTCAGAAGGTTGTGACCTGCAGGCCAAGGGAGGTTCTCCTGTCCCTCTGCTCTGCCCTGCTGAGGACTCATCTGGAGTGCTGGGTCCAGTTCTGGGCTCTCCAGTTGCAGAGGGACTGGGAGCTGCTGGAGAGAGTCCAGAGGAGGCTGGGAAGGTGCTGAGGGGCCTGGAGCAGCTCTGTGAGGAGCAAAGGCTGAGCCCTGAGGCTGAGAGCCTGCAGAAGAGCAGCTCCAGAGGGGATCTAATCCACGCTCAGCAAGAGCTAAATGCTGGGGGGAAAGAAGCTGGGACCAGACTCTTATCAGTGGTGCCCAGGGACAGGACAAGGAGACACAAAGTGGACCCCAGGAGGTTGCAGATGAGCAGGAGGAGAAACTTGTGTGGTGTGAGTGTGCTGGAGCAGGCTGCCGAGGGAGGTTGTGAAGTCTCCTTGTGTGGAGAGCTTCCAACCCACCCATCCCATTATACCCCTGGGCAAGCTGCTGTGGGTGCCCTGCTGGAGCAGGGGCAGGGTACAGGAGATGATCTTCATGGAAAGGTTCAAACTGCCACCTGAAGCTTTTGGATTTCGACCAAAATCTGAGATTTAGATGAACATTTGAAGCTTTCAGGCTCCTGCTTGGTGGTTCTTAACCACGCTGTGAAGCTCTGTACCCCTGGCCAAGCTGCTGTGGGTGCCCTGTGAGGTGCAGGAGATGATCTCCATGCAAAGGTTGTCTAAATCTCTTAGATTTAGACCAAATGTGAACTTTAGATGAACATTTGAAGCTTTCAGGCTCCTGCTTGATGGTTCTTAACCACGCTGTGAAGCTCTGTACCCCTGGGCAAGCTGCTGTGGGTGCCCTACTGGAGCAGGAGATGATCTCCATGAAAAAGTTCAAACTGATATCCAAAGCTTTTGGATTTAGACCAAAATGTGAGATTTAGATTAACATTTTGAAGCTTTCAGACTCCTGCTTGAAGCTTTCAGGCTTCTGCTTGGTGCTTCTTATCCATGCTGTGAAGCTCTGTACCCCTGGCCAAGCTGCTGTGGGTGCCCTGTGAGGTGCAGGAGATGATCTCCATGCAAAGGTGATCTAAATCTTTTAGACTTAGTCCAAATGTGAGCTTTAGATGAACATTTGAAGCTTTCAGGCTCCTGCTTGGTGGTTCTTAACCAGGCTGTGAAATTTTGTCCTCTCACAAGCCAAAATTCTGGGCTGAGAGAACAGCCTCAGGAGCTCCTGTGCCTTCTGTTTCCACCTCCTTTGCTTGAGCTTTGTTGTGTCTTTACCTTTTAAGCACTTCAGTGTCTCTGTGCTGCACACATCCACCCTCATGGTGGAGAGCTGCTTCTCCTTCAGCTCTATCTGATCTTCTGAGCGTTTGTACAGCAGCAACTCATCGATCAGAGACTGGGGCTGCAAAACAAACCAAAGAGGAAAAGCATCCTCAGCACATTCCCTGGAAAGAGTTCATGGACAAAGCCAGATGAGGGTGAGAGGAGAGCAGAAGGAAACCCTGTGGAGTCCTGGGGTTTGGATTATAGGAATCATGGTTTGAGTTGAAAGGACCTTCAAGAGCTCACTCAGTCAGCAGGGACATCCCCAAGCAGAGCAGGTTGCTGAGAGCCCCAAATAAACATCCTGCCCTGGAATGGTTGCAGGGAAGGGGCTTCTAGAACACCTCTCTGGGAAGCCTGGGACAGGCTCTCACCACCTTCAGAGTCACAGATGTCTTCTACTGAATAAAAAAAAAAGAAGATGTGGCACTTGGGGACATGAAGGTGTCAGGTAGAAGGTTGGATGTTGCCATTTGCAGACCTGGAGCAAGTCTAGAGGAGACCACAAGGCTAAGGATGGGCTGAGGGAGCTGTGGGTGGTGCAGCCTGGAGAGGAGAATACTCCAGGAGGACCTCAGAGCTACCTTCTAGTACCTGCAGGAAGGCTGCAGAGAGACTTTTCATGATGATGCGTGAGACAGGCCAAGGAGGCTTTTACCACCTCTCTGGGCAGCCTGGGACAGGCTCTCACCACCCTCAGAGTCTTCTATTGAGTAAAATGAGTAGCTGTGGCACTTGGATGTGGTTTGGAGCTGAGGCAGGGCAGGGTTAGAGTGGAGCTGGGGAAGAAGTTCTGCAGTAGCAGGGTGGAGAGAGCCTGGCACAGGCTGCCCAGGGAGGCTGTGGCTGCTTCCTTCCTGGGGGTGTTTGAGGCCAGCCCAAGCAGAAGCTGGGCTGCAGCAGGAGCAGTGTGGGCAGCAGGGCCAGGGAGGGGATTCTGCCCCTCTGCTGTGCTCTGCTGAGAGCCCACCTGGAGTAGTGCATCCAGTGCTGGAGCCCCTGGGCCAAGAGGGATGTGGAGATGCTGGAGGTGTGCAGAGAAGGGCCCCGAGGATGCTGCAGCAGCTCTGCTGTGAGCACAGCCTGAAAGAGTTGGGGCTGTGCAGGCTGGAGCAGAGGAGGCTCCCAGGGGACCTTCTGGTGGCCTTCCAGGATCTGAAGGGGGCTACAGAAAAAGCTGGGGAGGGACTTGTGAGGGTGTCAGGGAGTGAGAGGACTGGGGGGGAATGGAGCAAAGATGGAGGTGGGGAGATTGAGGCTGGAGGTGAGGAGGAAGTTGTTGAGCATGAGAGTGGTGAGAGGCTGGAATGGGTTGCCCCTGCAGGGAGGTGTTTGGGGCCAGCTCTCTGGAGGTGTTTTTGGCCAGGCTGGCAGAGGCTGTGGGCAGCCTGCTCTAGGGTAGGGGGTCCCTGGGCATGGCAGGGGGGGTGGGACTGGCTGATCCTTGTGGTCCCTTCCAACCCTGACTGATTCTAGGACTCTAAGGCCAGACTGGATGAGGCCTTGGGCAGCTGAGTCTAGTTGAGAGGTGTCCCTGGGCACGGTGGGGAGGTTGGAGCAGATGAACTCTGAGGTCCCTTGAGCCCTTCTGGGATTCCATGACTTACTCTGAATTCAGCAACAATCTTGGACTTCAAAGCAGCTTTTGGGTTCGTGGAGGCTGTTGGAATAAAGAAGAAAAAAAAAAAGCCAAAGCTATCAAGGCACAGAAGAACTCAACCCTGACTGCAGAGCAGTTACTAAAGGCACTTCCAGCAGCAAATGCTTTAAGCTAATTCAACAGGAGATTGGCAGGCTCCTGCCACTCTCCCTCCACACAGATCTCCCTCAGTGCTCTGGCTGGTAGCTAACTGGGCCATGGTCACACTCAGGGAGGTCAGGAGAGGCCAGCAAAGGCTTTTAGGGTGCTGTAAGAATGGGCTGAGCAGCCCTGCCCCAGCAAGGCTCCATCCAACAGCTTCACCCAGAGGAGCTGACAGCTCTTGAGGCTGAGATTCCCTGAGAGCTGCACACACAGCTCACAGCTTCCTTCAGATGGGCTCTTCCTTTGGGCCTTCCTAGGCTTAGCCAAGCTCTCAACCTTCAGCTCTCACTCATCTGCTCTGATGTATGATTAGCAGAGGTGGGAATGAATCCCACTGGCAAGAGAAACTAAATCCATTGGGTCTGGGGGGCAGATCTGGGGAAAAGGAGCCTGAGGGGAGACCTTCTGGCTCTCTCCAACTCCTTGCAAGGAGGCTGAAGCCAGGAGGGGTTGGGCTCTTCTCCCAAGGAACAAGAGGAGATGGCTTCAGGTTGCGCCAGGGGAGGTTTAGAGGTTGGACAGGAGGAAAAATTTCTTCCCCTAAGCAGTTGTCAAGGCCTGGCCCAGGCTGCCCAGGGCAGTGGTGGAGTCACTGTCCCTGGAGGCATTTGACAAACATGTGGACACAGAGGGGAAACCTTCTGGCTCTCTACAACTGGAGGAGAGGAAATGGCCTCAAGTTGCATCAGGGGAGCTTTAGGTTGAATATCAGAAGGAACTTCTTGACTGAAAGAGTTCTCAAAGCCTGGCACAGGCTGCCCAGGGAAGGTGGCTGAACACCCACCCCTGAAGGTGTTTCAAAGGTTTAGAGCTGTGGTGCTGAGGGTCACAGCTGAGCCTCAGCCTCGGTGGAATTAGCAAATGGTTGGGCTGAGCTTAAAGAGCTTCTCCAACCCAACCCATGCTACGAGAACGTTTGCTAAGTGAACCACTCAAGGCCTTCACTCATGCTGAGCAGAACATATTTATTTTTTGAGGGGAGGAGGAGGAGGAAAGCAGCTCCTGGTGTTAAGCCAAGCAACAAAAACTTCCAACCCCCTTGATTTTTTTTGTCCATCATCTGAACTCAACACTCCTGAGTACATCTGACACCTGAGGTTGCACCACCTGGCTTTAACAGACCACTCCAGGCTTTAGTGTGTGAGGAGATGAAGCAGATCTTGGGTATCACAGAGGTGTTTCCTGCTAGACCCTGCTCTCAGATGCCAAAGTTCTTCCTCTGCACTGCCAGCTTGCAGTTGCCTTTCCTCTTAGCACCTAGCTTGAAGCTGCTGCTGTGCTCCTGAGCACAAAGGTGCTGCCCACAGCACACGAGGCTCTTCCTTCTCTCCAGCTCTCACCAAGTCTAATGCCAGTTCCAAGAGGTGCCACCAGCTCTTTGCTGCCCACAACCTCCTCCTGTTCATATTTAGGTTTGGGTTTGGTATTGTTTTGCCTTTTTTTTCCCCACTATATTCCTTTAAAAAGTGGTTCTTTAGCCACAACTCTTTGTGCTTTACAGCTTGAGCCTGGAGAGGCTTTTTCACTACTAACCAAAGTGGTTCTTTAGCCACAGCTCTTTGGTGCTTTACAGTTTGAGCCTGGAGAGGCTTTTTCACTACTAACCAAAGTGGTTCTTTAGCCACAACTCTTTGGTGCTTTACAGTTTGAGCCTGGAGAGGCTTTTTCACTACTAACCAAAGTGGTTCTTTAGCCACAACTCTTTGGTGCTCTGCAGTTTAGAGCCTGGAGAGGCTTTTTCACTGCTAACCAAGGTGGTTCTTGAGCCACAACTCTTTGGTGCTCTGCAGTTTAGAGCCTGGAGAGGCTTTTTTACTGCTAACCAAAGTGGTTCTTTAGCCACAGCTCTTTGGTGCTTTACAGCTTGAGCCTGGAGAGGCTTTTTCACTACAAACCAAAAGTGGATCTTTAGCCACAGCTCTTTGGTGCTCTGCAGTTTAAGCCTGGAGAGGCTTTTTCACTACTAACCAAAGTGGTTCTTGAGCCACAACTCTTTGGTGCTTTACAGTTTAAGCCTGGAGAGGCTTTTTCACTACTAACCAAAGTGGTTCTTGAGCCACAACTCTTTGGTGCTTTACAGTTTAAGCCTGGAGAGGCTTTTTCACTACAGACCAAAAGTGGTTCTTTAGCCACTACTCTTTGGTGCTTTACAGTTTTGAGCCTGGAGAGGCTTTGACAAGGCTGGAAAGGGCTCTACAAGGCTGGAAGGATTTGGACAAGCTTTGAAGTTGTCTGCTGCTGGCTTGGGATTTCTTCCAGCCTGGGCCAGCCTCTTCTTTTGCTCTTTCTACATCAGGTCAGAGAGTTCAGATTGGTTCCTTACTTTGTGCTTTCTTCCACGGCTTATTCGGTTGTTTGTTCAGAGTTTCTTTCAGCTGCTTCTGAGTTTTGAAAGTGGTACCTGGAAAACATTTCAATTTGGTTTTTTTTTTGGGGGGAGGGGGGCAGTCTGGCATTAGAAAGATTCCATTAAGAAATCTCTGGGGGCTGCATTGGTTTGAGAGGATTTTGGGGTTTTTTGGGTTGTTTTTTATTTTTGGTGCCAGACAGAGTGAACAGAAATTTGTTTTCAAAATACCTCGACCAACTTCCTTTTGGTGGAGTTTGCTGGATGCCCAAGAGAACCTTCAAGAAGTTTTACTCAGGGATACAGCAACCTGCTGGGTGGTCTTGCAGAGAGTTTTTAAAAGCAAGTTTCTGTTTGCCTTTACACTGAGCCAGTTCCAAAAGCAAAGTCACGACGAGAATAAAGAAAGGGGAAGGGGAAAAAAGCCCACAGGAGAGAACAACAGAAAATAAAAATGGACCCATACCACTCAACTCTGCCATCAGCATTCCCAGGGAAGTCATTCAGGCTAGGGGGGGGGACAGCCACACCACCTGATTTCCAAAGAATCTGGAGGAGTTTTGGCTTCAAGTGACCCAAAAGCCAATCAGGCACTTCAGAACATGCACACCTGAACTTTGCTGCTCCACACACAGTGCCCAGCAGAAGCCTTTTTCACCTGCCACAGCCTGATCTGCACCCACCTCCCCCAACCCAGGCATTGCCTCTCTCCTGCCTGGAGGACAATTGGCTCTCAAGAACCACCTGTGAGGACCTCCTAAAGCACTTTCAGCAACAAAGTGACTAAGCAAAGCTGAAAGTGTGGACTCCTTCAAGTATTTGAGTATTGGCTAACAGCTGAGCTGGACTCAGGGGGTGCCAGGACTGGGGGGAATGGAGCAAAGCTGGAGGTGGGGAGATTGAGAGTGGAGGTGAGGAGGAAGTTGTTGAGCATGAGAGTGGTGAGAGGCTGGAATGGGTTGCCCAGGGAGGAGGTGGTTGGGGCCAGATCCTTGGAAGTGTTTGCAGCCAGGCTGGCAGAGGCTGTGGACAACCTGATCCAGGGTAGGGTGTCCCTGGGCATGGCAGGGGCTTGGGGCTGGATGCTCCTTGTGGTCCTTCCCAACCCTGACTGATTCTAGGATTCTACATCCCTGGAGGTGTTTGCAGCCAGGCTGGCTGAGGCTGTGGGCAGCCTGCTCTAGGGTAGGATGTCCCTGGGCAAAGGGGAAGGTTGGGACTGGCTGATCCTTGTGGTCCCTTCCAACCCTGACTGATTCTAGGATTCTACATCCCTGGAGGTGTTTAAGGCCAGAAAAGCTGGGGAGGGACTTTTTAGGCTATTAGGGAGTGACAGGACTAGGGAGAATGGAGCAAAGCTGGAGGTGGGGAGAGTCAGACTGGAGGTGAGGAGGAAGTTCTGCAGCATGAGAGTGGTGAGAGGCTGGAATGGGTTGCCCCTGCAGGGAGGTGTTTGGGGCCAGCTCCCTGGAGGTGTTTTTGGCCAGGCTGGCAGAAGCTGTGGGCAGCCTGCTCTAGGGTAGGTTGTCCCTGGGCATGGCAGGGGGGTTGGAGCTGGCTGATCCTTGTGGTCCCTTCCAACTCTGACTAATTCTATAACTCACTCTGGGTGCTCCCCAGGCCACTTGGGCTTTGAAGTGGAGTTCAGAAGGTACCCCAAGGGGATCTACACCCTTGAGTTTTGCTTCCAGCCTCTTTCCTTCACCAGAAATATTCAGTAGTAAACCCAACTCATTGCTGAAGTGGACTCAGAGGCAGAGCCAAGGGCCCCAATAGGGGACACAAGCCCTTGACCCAGACACCTCATTCAAGGACTCCTAGGAGCACTTTTCCCTTCACGTTGTGTTTACTCTGGGTTGGAACTACTCCAGCTGACGTGACAGGAGTCAGAGCTGGCTTTGGAATGGTTACAACAGCTGTGAATTGAGGTGAATCCAGGTAAAACAGCTTTCAAGCCTGTGCTGGGTGTGAATGCAGGCAGCACAGGCAGGTGAAACTCCTTTTTGTCATCGACACCTTGCTTCACTAACCCAGGGCAGTTTGTAAGAGAAGAAATGCAAAGGGTGAGTAACTTACTCAGAGCTTCCTTCAGTGCCAAAATGGTCTCCTCAGGGTACACGTTTCTGTCCTCCCAGATTTTGAAGATTCTTTCAATAGATTTGGAAACAGATGGGTCCCTGAAACAGAAGAGATCACAGAATCAGTCAGGGTTGGAAGGGACCACAAGAATCAGCCAGTCCCAACCCCCCTGCCATGCCCAGGGACACCCTACCCTAGAGCAGGCTGCCCACAGCCTCCTCCAGCCTGGCTGCAAACACCCAACCACCTCCCTGGGCAACCCATTCCAGGCTATCAGCACTCTCATGGTGCAGAATTTCCCCCTCAGGTCCAGTATGAATCTCCCCACCTCCAGCTTTGCTCCATTCCCCCCAGTCCTGTCACTCCCTGATAGCCTCAAAAGTCCCTCCCCAGCTTTTTTGTATCCCCCTTCAGAGACTGGAAGAATCCTAGAATCAGTCAGGGTTGGAAGGGACCACAAGGATCAGCCAGTCCCAACCTCCCTACCATGCCCAGGGACACCCTACCCTAGATCAGCCTTACCACAGCCTCTGCCAGCCTGGCCAAAAACACCTCCAGGGATCTGGCCCCAAACACCTCCCTGCAGGGGCAACCCATTCCAGCCTCTCACCACTCTCATGCTACAGAACTTCCTCCTCACCTCCAATCTGCCTCTCCCCACCTCCAGCTTTGCTCCATTCCCCCCACTCCTGTCACTCCCTCAGAGCCTCAAAAGTCCCTCCCCAGCTTTCTTGTAGGCCCCTTCAGATACTGGGTTTGCTTTCCCCCCCTCTTCCTTGTGAGTCTGAAATAGATAATTCCAGAGGGGATGGACTGAAGCTTGAGGAAGGTAGATGTGGATTGGATACTGGGAAGAAACTCTTTTAGAGTGAGGAGTGGGGAGACACAGCAACAGGTGGCCCAGGGATGTGGTTGAAACCTCCCACCCCCTGCCATAGGCAGGGACACCTTCCACTAGAACAGCTCACTCAAGGCCTCATCCAAGCTGGTCCTGAGCACCTGCAGGGAGGTTGTGGAGCACAGAAGCATAGAATGGGATCTTTGATCACATTCTGTGCTTTTGTGATTCACAACCTCCCTGGACAACCTGTGCCAGGCTCTCACCACCCTCACTCTGCTTCTGTGCTCCCAACCTGTGCCAGGGTCTCACCACCCTCACTCTGCTTCTGTGCTCCACAACCTCCCTGGGCAACCTGTGCCAGGGTCTCACCACCCTCACTCTGCTTTTGGTGACATTCAAATGAGACTTGATGTGGCCCTGGGCAGCCTGCTGTAGTTGGAGGGGTCCCTGCTGATCACAGGGGGTTGGACAAGATGCCCTTGGAAGGTCCCTTCCAACCCAAAGCCTCTGTGAGTCTGTGACTGCTCTGTTCCTGTTCCAGCCCCAACTGCAATGTTATTTTCTGGCCACTTCTGCTGTGTTTTAAAAACCCAGCAAAGGAAAGCAGGCCCTGAGGTTCTGTCGTGGAGCAACACTGCTGTCCCTGGTCAAAACAGAGCTCTGCAGGGGCCAGCCAGGGTGACACAAAGTGCCAGAGTCAGCCAGGGGCACGTGGAAGAGGCAAAAGCCTCCCACGGAGAGCCGCCAAGCCCCACCCCCCACAGTACACAAACACAGAGACAGAGGCAGCAAGCTGACAGAAATTGGTTTGGGTGGGAAGTGAGCTCGAGTTCAACCCTAAGCCAGCACTGCCAGGGCACCACCATGACCCTCAGCACCACATCTCCACCACCAGGAAACCCCTCCAGGAACAGGGGCTCCACCACTGCCCTGGGCAGCTTGGGCCAGGCCTAAACAACCCTCCAGGAAGAGAAACAGGCTCCTCATGCCCAACAGAAACCACTTCAGGGCATATCCTCTTGTCCTGGTGCTTGTTCCTTGGGAGAAGAGACCAACCTCCACCTCTCTACAACATCTTGTTTGAGGAAGATGAGGAGATCGACACAGAGCGGAGTAAGGCACCATCTGGTAACACCAGGACAAGGCTCATCCCCCAACCCAGGACAAAGCTTCATCCCCCCCACACACCAGTACAAGGCTCAACCCCTCCCACATCAGGACAAGGCTCAATCCCCCACACACCAAGACAAGGCTCAACCCCACCCACACCAGGACAAGGCTGCAGAACAGCTCTGAGGAACAGGACCTGGGGGTCCGGGGTGGTGAAAAGCTCAACATGAGCTGGAGCAGCCCTGAGGAACAGGACCTGGGGGTTTGGAGTGGTGCAAAGCTCAAGATGAGGCTGCAGTGTGAGTGCAGCCCCAGACAGCAACCCTGTGCTGGGCTGCAGCAAGAGGAGCTGTGGGCAGCAGGGCAAGGGAGGGGATTCTGCCCCTTGGCTCTGCTCTATTACACCTCCACCTGCAGCAGGATATGCAAGTGCTGGAGCCAGTGCAGAAGACACCACAAGGATGCCGAGAGGGCTGCAGCAGCTCTGCTCTGAGGACAGGCTGAGAGAGTTTGGGGCTCTGCAGCCTGCAGAAGGTTTCCAGGAGACCTTGGAGTGGCCTTGCAGGGTCTGAAGTGGGCTCCAGGAGGGCTGGGGAGGGACTACTGACAAGGTCTTGTAATGACAGGAGGAGGAGGAGGAATGGGTTTAAAGTGGCAGAGGGGAGATTGAAAGTGGATGTTAGGAGGAAGTTGCTTGC
This sequence comes from Psilopogon haemacephalus, assembly GCA_013396835.1. Classification (NCBI taxonomy): domain Eukaryota; kingdom Metazoa; phylum Chordata; class Aves; order Piciformes; family Megalaimidae; genus Psilopogon; species Psilopogon haemacephalus. The sequence continues at coordinate 22,031 of VWZI01000497.1, forward strand.
AGTGAGGGTAGTGAGACCCTGGCAGAGGTTGCCCAGGGAGGTTGTGGAGCACAGAAGCAGAGTGAGGGTGGTGAGACCCTGGCACAGGCTGCCCAGGGAGGCTGTGGAGCACAGAAGCAGAGTGAGGGTGGTGAGACCCTGGCACAGGCTGCCCAGGGAGGTTGTGGAGCACAGAAGCAGAGTGAGGGTGATGAGACCCTGGCAGAGGTTGCCCAGGGAGGCTGTTGGAGCACAGAAGCAGAGTGAGGGTGGTGAGACCCTGGCACAGGCTGCCTAGGGAGGTTATGGAACACAGAAGCAGAGTGAGGATGGTGAGTCCCTGGAGTTGTTCAAGGCCAGGTTGGACGAGGCTTTGAGCGACCTGTTCCAGCGGGAGGTTTCCCTACCTATGGCAAGGGATGTGGAGGTGGGGGGGAGCTGGAACTGGCTGATCTCTGATGTCCCCTTCCAACCTAACTCATTCTACCATCCTATGACTTCCCAATCTGGAGGACTGAAGGTTCCCAAGCTGTGGCACTTACTTGACCAAGGAGGCAGCTTCTGGCAGCACCTCGGCGAAGGTGTCGCGGAAGACGATGGCGTTCTTCCTCTTGCAGTTCTGTATCACGTCGTTGGCCAAGTAGAAAAGGTTCAGCCTGTGAGGAAAGGCAGCTGAAAGGCAGAAAAAGGAAACAGTCAGGACTCATGGATGGAGCAGAAGCAGCCACAATCAGCCAAGTCTCCATCACAACCTTCTGAAGGCCTTTTTGGTGCTTGCGGCCAAAGGCGAGGCCAAAAAAAAACAAAACCAAAAAGGAAGACCTGAGAGAAAATCCACTTAGGAAGCATCTCCGTGACCTTCCCCGACCTAAAAACGTCTGGTAATGGCAAGACCTGGCAGGGACCCCAAAGGCCACTGTGCCTGCAGCCTCATCCTCCTGAAGGAGAAGCTACATGGCCAGAGGGAGCAGCAGCAGCCACAGCAGCAGCTCAGGCACAAAGCAGCACCAACCTCTGGGGGGAAGCAGCTCCAGAGCATGGATCTGCTCTGCTGCCCCACAGCATGGATCTGCTCTGCTGCTCCAGAGCATGGATCTGCTCTGCTGCTCCAGAGCATGGATCTGCTCTGCTGCCCCACGGCATGGATCTGCTCTGCTGCTCCAGGGCATGGATCTGCTCTGNGCTCCAGAGCATGGATCTGCTCTGCTGCTCCAGAGCATGGATCTGCTCTGCTGCTCCAGGGCATGGATCTGCTCTCCTGCCCCAGGCATGGATCTGCTCTGCTGCCCCACGGCATGGATCTGCTCTGCTGCTCCAGGCATGGATCTGCTCTGCGGCTCCAGGGCATGGATCTGCTCTCCTGCCCCAGGCATGGATCTGCTCTGCGGCTCCAGGGCATGGATCTGCTCTCCTGCCCCAGGCATGGATCTGCTCTGCGGCTCCAGGGCATGGATCTGCTCTCCTGCCCCAGGCATGGATCTGCTCTGCGGCTCCAGGGCATGGATCTGCTCTCCTGCCCCAGGCATGGATCTGCTCTGCGGCTCCAGGGCATGGATCTGCTCTCCTGCCCCAGGCATGGATCTGCTCTGCGGCTCCAGGGCATGGATCTGCTCTCCTGCCCCAGGCATGGATCTGCTCTGCGGCTCCAGGGCATGGATCTGCTCTCCTGCCCCAGGCATGGATCTGCTCTGCGGCTCCAGGGCATGGATCTGCTCTCCTGCCCCAGGCATGGATCTGCTCTGCGGCTCCAGGGCATGGATCTGCTCTCCTGCCCCAGGCATGGATCTGCTCTGCGGCTCCAGGGCATGGATCTGCTCTCCTGCCCCAGGCATGGATCTGCTCTGCGGCTCCAGGGCATGGATCTGCTCTCCTGCCCCAGGCATGGATCTGCTCTGCGGCTCCAGGGCATGGATCTGCTCTCCTGCCCCAGGCATGGATCTGCTCTGCGGCTCCAGGGCATGGATCTGCTCTCCTGCCCCAGGCATGGATCTGCTCTGCGGCTCCAGGGCATGGATCTGCTCTGCTGCCCCGCAGCATGGATCTGCTTTGCTGCCCCCGAGCATGCATCTGCTCTGCTGCCCCAAGCTCCAGCATCACCTCTTGGGGTTCCTGACTCAGAGCCATCATTCATTTAATAATTTAGGGACCCTGTGTTCATCTTCTCTAAGAGCCACCACCTACAAATCAACCTTTGCTGAAGCTGTGATGGCTCAAAAGGGTCCCTGAGATGGGCAGAGTTAGCAGGGAGCAGCCCACACTTACTAGAGGTGGTAGGAGAGAGACCTCCACAGCCCTTCAGACACCAACCCAGGTTCAGCAACCTGCTCACTAAGTGCTGTTAGCTCCCCAGACTCAGCTGCCTGGATGGTCCTTTGCAAGGTGTGATTTAAAACCTATCAGGCACCAAATCCCAGGATCCCAGACTGGTTTGAGTTGGGAGGGACCTTCAAGATCACTTAGTTCCAAGCCCCTTACCACAGGCAGGGGCTCTTTCCACTAGACCAGGTTGCTGAAGGTCTCCCAGACTGGTTTGGGTTGGGAGGGACCTTCAAGATCACCTAGTTCCAAGCCCCTTGCCACGGGCAGGGACACTTTCCACTGGACCAGGCTGCTGAAGGTCCCATCCAACCTGGCCTTGGACACTTCCAGCTTTGGAGCCTTCCAAGCTTCTCTGGGCAGCCTATTCCAGTGCCTCACCACCCTGGTGGGGAAAAATTTCCTTCCGATGGCTCATTTCAATCCAGCTTCTTCCAGATTGAAGCCATCAGCCCTCATCCTGTCCCCTGTACAGTCTCACTCTCTTGAAGCCCCCTTCAAATGCTGAGAGGTATCCAAAAGGTATCCCTGGAGCCTTCTCCTCTCTCTCAGCCTGGCCCCACAGCAGAGGACTTCCAGTCCTCCCAGGAGCAGCCAAGGAAGAGACAAACCATCAAGTGGGAACAACTGAATAACTTCTGGGAACAAGGGAAGGACTAACACAGGAGTGGAAGGGAGAAGAAAGGGACAGTGCCAAAGCAGCTTCTCTGGAAGCTCAACTGCCTTGGCCAAGAGCTGAAAGGGGAATGTCAGTCATGGAGAAGGGGCAGGAGGCCAGGGAAGCAGAGTTCCCACTCCATGGGCCAGCAGCCAGGCAAAGTGAGGACCTGTCCCAAGGTACAAGCAGGGATGGAAGGGCTGTTTTGGGTTGAGCCTGACCCACACCAGGGTACCACTGAGGTTCAAGAGGAGCCAGAATCACAGAATTGTCAAGGCTGGAGTAGACCTCTGAGATCATCAAGTCCAGCCTATGCCCTAACACCACCACAGCCACCAGACCATGTCACTAAGTGCACACATCCAATGTGCCCTTGGGGACACGACTCCACCACCTCCCTGGGCAGTCCATCCCAGTCCTTAATTCCCCTTTCCATCAGGAAGTGGTTCCTAACACGCCCACAAGACCTTGGGAAAGCACTTCCCAACGTTCCCCTAAACTTGTCATCTCTTAACTGTTTAGAAACTGCCAACTCTGACAAAGGACACCAAGTCCGGAGGAGCTCTCACACACTCAAGGTCAGCCAGAAGCTGGATTCAGTTTGGAGGGAGTATGTGAAAGGCAAGACGGGGAAGAGGAGCAAGGAACAGTCCCACAGAGAGAGCTGCCAGAGGATTTCCAGCAGAGGTAGGAAGCCACAGCAAGGCCAAGATGGACCAGTGACAGCTTCTCCTCATGGGCAAGTGGCGACGGACCCAAGAGCCCTCAAGCCCTTACCTTATTCTCTCTAACCACGCAGGGCACACAGAACAGAAAACATTAGAATCCTAGAATGAGTCAGGGTAGGAAGGGACCACAAGGATCAGCCAGTCCCAACCCCCCTGCCATGCCCCTGCCTACCCTAGAGCAGGCTGCCCACAGCCTCTGCCAGCCTGGCCCCAAACACCTCCCTGCAGGGGCAACCCATTCCAGCCTCTCACCACTCTCATGCTCAACAACTTCCTCCCCACCTCCAGTCTCAATCTCCTCATCTCCAGCTTTGCTCCATTCCCGTCACTCCCTCAGAGCCTAAAACGTCCCTCCCCAGCTTTCTTGCAGGCCCCTTCAGATACTGGGTTTGCTTTCTCCCCTTCCTTGTGAGTCTAGAATGGATAATTCCAGAGAGGATGGATGGATGGATGGAAGGTAGATGTGGATTGGATCCTGGGAAGAAATTCTTTTAGAGTGAGGAGTGGGGAGACACTGCAACAGGTGGCCCAGGGATGTGGTTGAGGCCTCCCACCCCCTGCCATAGGCAGGGACACCTCCCACTAGAACAGCTCACTCAAGGCCTCATCCCTGAACACCTCCAGGGAGGTTGTGTGCTCCACAACCTCCCTGGGCAACCTGTGCCAGGGTCTCACCATCCTCACTCTGCTTCTGTGCTCCACAACCTCCCTGGGCAACCTGTGCCAGGGTCTCACCACCCTCGTTCTGCTTCTGTACTCCACAACCTCCCTGGGAAGCCTGTGCCAGGCTCTCATCACCCTCACTTTGCTTCTGTGCTCCACAACTTCCCTGGGCAACCTGTGCCAGGGTCTCACCACCCTCACTCTGCTTCTGTGCTCCACAACCTCCCTGGGCAACCTGTGCCAGGGTCTCATCACCCTCACTCTGCTTCTGTGCTCCACAACCCCACGGCAGGAAGACCACTACGTTTATACACACACACACACACAAACACGAATTCCCTCACTCTTGGGTCACCACAGCCCCACCAAAGCAGAATGATGGCACCCACAGACAGGCTGCTGTGCCCAGGGGAGGGGGCAGCCCAGGCGAGCCTGGAAGGATCATTCCCAGCAGCCTCTCCCCAAAAAGGAAGATTTTAGGAGAACTCAGAAGCAGAATCCAGGAGAATGAAGGTGCCACGGTTCTGTTACAGTCACACAACTTGAGTCTGCCTGAGCACGACGAGATGATGCTGAGCAGCAGCCCAGGGGCCACGCAAGGCTGAGAGATCCCCAAGTGACCACACTGAGCTACAGAATCCCAAACCAGCAGTGTCTGTGCCAGAAAACTGAGTGAGAACAGTTTGAAATCGTAGAATCAGTCAGGGTTGGAAGGGACCACAAGGATCAGCCAGTCCCAACCCTCCTGCCATGCCCAGGGACACCCTACCCTAGAGCAGGCTGCCCACAGCCTCTGCCAGCCTGGCCAAAAACACCTCCCTGCAGGGGCAACCCATTCCAGCCTCTCACCACTCTCATGCTCAACAACTTCATCTTAACATCCAGGCTCAATCTCCCCACTTCTAGCTTGGTTCCAACCTCCCCACTCATAAAATCAGTCAGGGTTGGAAGGGACCACAAGGAGCAGCCAGCCCCAACCTCCCTGCCATGCCCAGGGACAACCTACCCTAGAACAGCCTGACCACAGCCTCTGCCAGCCTGGCCCTAAAACATCTCCAGCAATGTGGCCCCAAACACCTCCCTGGGCAACCCACTCCAGCCTCTCAGCAGTCTCACGGTGAAAAACTTCCTCCTCACACCCACTGAACGTTGGATTTCAGCTCACTGCTCGATGCCAACACCTCCAGCACGGCCACACTGCTCCCCCATCCCCTTCCCCACCGCAGACCCCCAGCTGCAACCGGCGGCAGGCGACAGACCCCGGGCGAAGCGGGACGAGGGGACGGGGACCGGGGACGAGCACCTGTCCGAGTGCAAGGGTCGGGGCCCCGACTCTGGCTTCTACATCCTCCCACCCCACACTCCACACACGGCCCTCGGTCCCGGTACCGTCGAGTCCCACTCCAGACTCCACACACAACCCTCGGTCCCGGTGTCGTCGAGTCCCACCCTAGACTCCACACACAACCCTCGGTCCCGGTGTGGTCGTGTCCCACCCCACACTCCACACACGTCCCTCGGTCCCGGTGTCGTCGAGTCCCACCCCACACTCCACACACAACCC
>VWZI01000497.1:47359-57991 GCA_013396835.1 Psilopogon haemacephalus
GGAGAGGCTGGGCCTGGGGAGAAGGTTCCCCCCAGGGAGAGGCTGGGCCTGGGGAGAAGGTTCCCCCCAGGGAGAGGCTGGGCCTAGGGAGAAGGTTCCCCTCAGGAGATCTCCAAGAAAGGCAATTCTGGAGGGAGTCTTCTCTCCAAAAGGTCTCCAAGAAAGGTAATTCTGGAGGGAGTCTTCTCTCCAGGTCTCCAAGAAAGGTAATTCTGGAGGGAGTCTTCTCTCCAAAAGGCCATGGAAGTGTTGGAGCCAGCCCAGAGGAGGCCACCAAGATGCTGAGAGGGCTGCAGCAGCTCTGCTCTGAGGACAGGCTGAGAGAGTTGAGGCTCTGCAGCCTGGAGAAGGCTTCCAGGAGACCTTGGAGTGGCCTTGCAGCATCTGAAGGGGGCTTCAGGAGGGCTGGGGAGGGGCTACTGACAAGGTGTGGTAATGACAGGAGGAAGAGGAATGGGTTTGAAGTGGCAGAGACTGAAATTGGATGTTGGGAGGAAGTTCTTTGCAGGGAGGGTGGTGAGACACAGGTTGCCCAGGGAGGTTGTGGCTGCTCCCTCCCTGGAGGTGTTCAAGGCCAGTTTGGATGAGGCCTTGAGTGACCTGTTCTAGTGGGAGGTGTCACTGCCTATGGCACAGGGGGGTTGGAACTGGATGAGCTTTGAGCTCCCTTCCAACCTAAACCATTCTATGATTCTATAAGAAAGGTAATTCTGGAGAGAAGATTCTCTCCAGAGGGTCTCCAAGAAAGGTAATTCTGGAGAGAAGAATTGGTGACTTGGCAGACAGGATCACAGAATGAAGCAGGTTGGGAAAGAACTTTGAGCTCCTCCAGTCCAACCTCTCACCCAACACCTTCTAATGAACTAAACCCTGGCACTGAGTGCCTCATACAGCCTCCTCTTAAACACCTCCAGGGCTGGGGACTCCACCACCTCCCCAGGCAGCCCAGCCCAGTGCCAGTCACTTTTGCTGGGCAGAACTTCTCCTGACCTCCAGCCTGAGCCTGCCCTGGCACAGCTTGAGGCTGTGTCCTCTTCTTCTGTCCCTGGGTGCCTGGCAGCAGAGCCCAACCCCAGCTGACCACAACCTCCTTTCAGGTAGCTGCAGAGAGCAATGAGCTCTGCCCTGAGCCTCCTTTTCTCCAGGATGTCTGTCCCCATGCTAGGGGGAAGAGAAGAGGATCCTCTGCTTTGCTGCTGCTGGGTTAAACTGGAAAGCTGAGAAGACTTTCAGCAGTCATGTGAGACACCTCAGAGAGAAGAGAAGAATCACCTGGTCCACAGCCAGCCTCACCCCTGCTCTGCTCTGCTCTGCCAGCCTGAGAGATCCACTCTGCTACCTCTCTTCCCACTCTCCTGCAGCTGTGGCCAGGAGGAAGAGGAGAGAATGAGGCAGCCTAAAAGAAGGCATGAACTGAATTCTACTTGTGGAAGAGGAAGGATCCACAGATGTTGGGGCTGCAAGAGTCACCCTGCCCCCTGCAATCACCAAGGGACTGGTGATGTTCTTCCCTCTCTTCTCACCTCCTCAAAGAGCTCAGGAGCAGATGGGGCCGAGGGCAGGAGTGAGGATACCTCAAGCCCTCACCAAACCTTCACTTTCTACCAACCCAGAGGCAGCTCAGGCAGGCTGTGGCTGTGCCAGCTCTGCAGGAAGCTGTTTTAATGCAGTATCCGGAGTTAACCAGACCTAGAGGAGACTCTTGGTGGCAGCAGCAGCTTCAAAAAGACACTGGGATAAAAAGTGACTTTCTCAAGAGGAAAGCATGGAGGCAGCTGGCTCCCAACACACTGAAGTGATCCAAATCCTGACCAAGATCATTCTGCTGACTAAAACTGACCCAGGTTGTCATGAAAACAACCTCAGGAGTGAAAGGGAACTCCCTGTGTAAAGAGGGAAGAGGATGAAGAGAGACCACAAAGTAATTAGCCTTATGCTGCAAGAGGAGTGGGTCAAAACTCATCCTCTGTTAGCTGAGGATGAAAAAAGGATGAAACCCACTGGATCACTCACCAGAGAGCCCTGAGCTGGCAGAGCAAAATGTGCTGTGACTGGGCAAGGAAGAGCACCAAGTTGGCAAGAGCTGGGGCTGGTATAAAAGGAAAAGAGAGAGAAGAAGGAGCCCTGGGAGGTGACTCTACTGGGTTAAGACCAGCCCAAGTTTCCACCTCGGTGGCAGCTCCTCCCTCCTTCCCCCCAACAAGTAGAACACGACACTGCCTGAGGGCAGTGGAAGCAGGGAAGAGGAGCAGCAAGGTCAAGGCTCACACACTTCATCCCATGGAGAAGAAGTCTTTTCTCTTGAACTTGAGGCCTGAGGAGCTGTAACCTCTGACGGAAGAGGAAAGCGTGGCGGAGTCTCGAGACGCTGCCTCCACGGCCACCAAAAACCACAGGAGAACCAAACAACCAAACCAAACACCAAACACCAAACCAAAGAGCAAAGCAAGGAATGCTCAATAATCACCTTCAGCTCTCGCTTGCGGCTGCGGTCGCTGTTGGACTTGGAGTGCCTGGAGCTGCGACCTTCTTCCACCGCCTCGAAGAGCTTGTCCACGAAGCGCAGCGTGGAGTCGTCCAGGAAAGGCTTCAGGTGGTCTGCAGAAGAGCAGGAGTTAGCTCACACTTTGCTGCCTGGGCCAAGGAGAGCTGCCTTCGGGTTGGCAGGGCTCTCCAGTTGAAGAAGGGGAAGGAGCTGCTTGGAAAGAGGTCCGAGGGAGGGATGCGAAGGTGGTGAGGGGAGCGGAGAACTGCCTGAGGAGGAGAGGCTGAGGGACCTGGGGCTGAGAGTCTGGAGAGGAGAAGACTCACAGGGGATTGGAACAATTCCAGGCTGGATGAGGATTTGGGCATCCTGATCTAGGGTAGGGTGTCCCTGGGCATGGCAGGGAGGGTTGGAACTAGATGATCCTTGTGGTCCCTTCCAACCCTGACTGGTTCTAGGATTCCACATCTCTGGAGGTGTTTGCAGCCAGGCTGGCAGAGGCTGTGGGCAACCTGATCTAGGGTAGGGTGTCCCTGGACATGGCAGGGAGGGTTGGAACTAGATGATCCTTGTGGTCCTTTCCAACCCTGACTGGTTCTATGATTCAATGGTTCAATCATTCTATCATGCTATGATTCTATCATTCTATCATGCTATCATTCTGTGATCCATTCTAACATGGTGTGATCCATTCTATCATGGTGTGATCCACTCTATCATTCCATCATTCTAAATATCTAGGGGGTGGGGGTCAGGGGCTCTGCTCACTGCTCCCTGCCATAGGCCAAGGAGCAATGGATGGAAGCTGCAGCACAGGAGGTTGCAGCTCAACACAAGGAGGCAACTTCTTGCCTGAGTGGGTCCCAGAGTAGTAGCACAGGCTGCCCAGAGAGGTTGTGGAGTCTCCTTCTCTGCAGCCTTTCCAGACCCTGTCTGGATGTGTTGCTGTGTGCCCTGAGCTAGCTTGGATGCTCCTGCTCTGGCAGGAGGGGTTGGACTGGATGAGCTCTTTGGGTCCCTTCCAGCCCCTGATATCCTGTGAACTCAAGACAGACTCCTGCAAAGCTGCAAAACCCCAACTTTGAGTGGATTCAACCTCACCAACACAGACCTGGACTCTGGAAGCCTCTGGGATCACAGAATCCCCCAACCCCAGCATGATGAGGGTGTGAAGTGATCTCTGGAGATCATCTCCAGATGCTCCAGCAGGGCATCCACAGCAGCTTGCTCGGGGCACAATGCCCAGGGTGGGTTGGAAGCTCTCCAGACAAGGAGACTCCACAACCTCTCTGGGCAGCCTGCTCCAGGCCTCCAGCACCCTCACACCACACAAGTTTCTCCTCCTGCTCAGTTGGAACCTCCTGGGCTCCACTTTGTGCCCCTTGCCCCATCCCTGGGCACCACTGAACAGATGCCAGCCCCAAACTCTTGCTCCCCACAGCCCCTTGAGCTCTTGCTGAGCATTGAGCAGATCCCCTCTGAGGCTGCTCTTTTGCAGGCTCTCAGCCTTCGCTCCTCACAGAGCTGCTCCAGGCCTCTCAGCACCTTCCCAGCCTCTTCTGGACTCTCCCCAGCATCTCCCAGTCCCTCTGCAACTGGAAAGCCCAGCACTGGCCCCAGCCCTCCAGAGGTGCCCTTAGCAGGGCAGAGCAGAGAGGCAGCAGAACCTCCCTTGCCCTGCTGCCCACACTCTGCTCAATGCCCCCAGCAGACCCTTGAGACCTTCTTGGCAATGAGGGCACCTTGCTGGCTCCTGGACAACTTCTTGTTCCTCAGCATTCCCAAGGTCTTTCTCTGGGAAGCTGCTTCCCAGGTCACCTCCTCCCCTGTACTGTTGCAGGTTGCTCCTCTCCAAGGGCAGGATCCTCCACGTGCCCTGCTTGAACTTCAAACCTCCCCCAACTCTCCAGCCTGGCCAGGCCTGCCAGGAGCTTTAAACTCTGGATTGAGTCCAGGGCATGAGGGCACCTTGCTGGCTCCTGGGCAACTTCTTGTTCCTCAGCACTCCCAAGGTCTTTCTCTGGGAAGCTGCTTCCCAGGTCACTTCCTCGCCTGTACTGTTGCAGGTGCCCTGCTTGGACCTCATGAGGTTTTTTTCCCCAACTCTCCAGCCTGGCCAGGCCTGGCTGAGTGGCAGCACAGCCTGGCAGGGTGCAGGCACTGCTCCCAGTCTGGCACCATTAACAAAGTGACTCTGTCCCCTTAGCCAAATGACTGCTGAAGAAGACTGGACCCAGTCCTCAAGCCCTAGGGAACACCACAAGCATCAGGCCTCCAACCAGAGCCTGCACTGCTGCTCACAACCCTCTGATCCATGGTGCAGGACCTGCAGGTACCTCCATCAGGAGCTCTAAACTCTGGATTGAGTCCAAACCTTGACTGGGAAAAAAAAAATTAGACCTGTAATGGTCAGGGAAAAAAAAAACAAACAAAAACAACAAACAGAGAGGAGTTAAAATGATCATTTCCAGTTCCTTTAAAAAAAAAAAAGGAGCCTTCAACTGCAGCTGGGTGGAGGCAAGGGCAAGCACCAATCCAGGCTGGGCAGGGACTGGCTGGAGTGAGCAGCCCTGAGGAGAGAGACTTGGGGGTGCTGGTGGGGGAGGAGAAGCTGAAGATGAGGCAGCAGTGTGCACTTGCAGGGCAGAAAGGCAAGCAGAGGCTGGGCTGCAGCAGGAGCAGTGTGGGCAGCAGGACAAGGGAGGGGATTCTGCCCCTCTGCTGTGCTCTGCTGAGAGCCCACCTGGAGTAGTGCATCCAGTGCTGGAGCCCCTGGGCCAAGAGGGATGTGGAGATGCTGGAGGTGTGCAGAGAAGGGCCCCAAGGATGCTCAGAGGGCTGCAGCAGCTCTGCTGTGAGCACAGCCTGAAAGAGTTGGGGCTGTGCAGGCTGGAGCAGAGGAGGCTCCCAGGGGACATTCTGGTGGCCTTCCAGGATCTGAAGTGGGCTACAGAAAAGCTGGGGAGGGACTTTTGAGGCTGTCAGGAAGTGAGAGGAGTGGGGGGAATGGAGCAAAGCTGGAGGTGGGAAGATTGAGGCTGGAGGTGAGGAGGAAGTTGTGCAGCATGAGACCCAAAAACAGATTTCACACCTCCAAGGGTGGCATTTACCCCACCCCTGCCATCACCAGCAACCAAACCATGATCTGTGCTTCCAGGAACAGAGGCAGTGAGTCCAGCACCTACAGGAGGGCTGGGGAGGGACTACTGACAAGGTCTGGGAATGACAGGAGGAGGAGGAATTGGTTTAAAGTAGCAGAGGGGAGATTGAAATTGGATGTTAGGAGGAAGTTCTTTGCAGGGAGGGTGGTGAGACCCTGGCACAGGTTGCCCAGGGAGGTTGTGGAGCACAGAAGCAGAGTAAGGGTGGTGAGATCCTAGCACAGGTTGCCCAGGGAGGTTGTGGAGCACAGAAGCAGAGTGAGGGTGGTGAGACCCTGGCACAGGTTGCCCAGGGAGGTTGTGGAGCACAGAAGCAGAGTGAGGGATGGTGAGATCCTAGCACAGGTTGCCCAGGGAGGTTGTGGAGCACAGAAGCAGAGTGAGGGATGGTGAGATCCTAGCACAGGTTGCCCAGGGAGGTTGTGGAGCACAGAAGCAGAGTGAGGGTGGTGAGATCCTAGCACAGGTTGCCAAGGGAGGTTGTGGAGCACACAACCTCCCTGGAGGTGTTCAGGACCAGCCTGGATGAGGCCTTGGGCAACCTGTTCTAGTGAGAGGTGTCCCTGCCTGTGGCAGGAGGTGGTGTTGGAACTGGCTGAGCTCTAAGATCCCTTCCAACTTAAACCATTCAATGAAAATCTGATTTGTGACTATTTCAAGGGGTCTGGAGGGGGATTTCTGTGCTCCTATTTGGTGGATTCAAGGGGTCTGAGCACCTACCAGCTGCTTTCTTCTTGTCCATGCCCTTCCCCACACAGTTCAGGGCTGCAGTGACCACAGTGGGCTCGGAGAAGCCCAAGACTCTCTTCACTGTCTTCTCTATCCATGGTTTCAGCTCATCCAATTCCCTTTTGGAAAGTGACATCTTTGCCAGGAGTCCAACTCAAGGTTTTCTGTGTTTTGGTTTTTTTTTTTGTCTTCCTCGTACCTGCAAAAAAAAAAAAAGAAACCAAACAAACTGACAAAAATTCAAACACTTCAGCCCCACGGAGCTCTCCTTGAGGAGCAAGCTCCTGGAGATGACTTTGGCTCCCTTATTTTAAAAGGCACAAGGTAAAGTTCCACAAGGAAAGGCCTCAGCAGCACCAATCCTGTGGAGGGAAACCCTCAACTTCCTGCATCACGGAATGAAGCAGGTTGGGAAAGAGCTTTGAGACCCTCGAGTCCAACCTCTCACCCAACACCTTCTGATGAGCTAAGCCCTGGCACTGAGTGCCTCATGCAGCCTCCTCTTAAACACCTCCAGGGCTGGGGACTCCACCACCTCCCCAGGCAGCCCAGCCCAGTGCCAGTCACTTTTGCTGGGCAGAACTTCTCCTGACCTCCAGCCTGAGCCTGCCCTGGCACAGCTTGAGGCTGTGTCCTCTCCTCCTGTCCCTGGCTGCCTGGCAGCAGAGCCCAACCCCAGCTGGCCACAACCTCCCTGCAATGAGCTCTGCCCTGAGCCTCCTCTGCTGCAGGCTGCACCCCCCCAGCTCCCTCAGCCTCTCCTCTTGGGGCTGTGCTCCCTCCCCAGCCTTGCCGCCCTTCTCTGGGCACCTTCCAGCACCTCAACATCTCTCTTGGATTGAGGGGCCCAGAGCTGGGCACAGCACTCAAGGTGTGTCCTGAGCAGTGCTGAGCACAGGGGCAGGACTGTCCTGCTCCTGCTGGCCACACTGCTCCAGGCCAGGATGCTCTTGGCCTCTTTGGCCACCTGGGCACACTGCTGGCTCCTGTTTGGCTTCTGCCAACCAGTCACAGAATCACAAAATGTGTTAGGTTGGAAGGGACCTCAAGGATCATCCAGTTCCAACCCCCTGCAGTGAAACCTCTCACTCAAGGTGTGTCCTGAGCAGCTTTCTCTCGTGGAGAAGTGAAGGATCCACCCAGTGAGCACCATTCAAGGAACTCTGGATCAGGCTCAGCTTTCATGCATGGATCCACCACAAACAGGACAAGAAGGTTTGGTCTCAGGGTCTCCTTCCATGCCTTGGGGTGTTCTTTCAGGCCTCAGGGTGTCACTTTGAGCCTCAGTTTCTCTCAGAGCTCCTCTCAGTCCATTTTGGGGCTGTTTTGGACAAGTTATTCAAGGCCAACTCACCTCCAGACCCATAAGCCTGAGCTCGATGTTTTCACAGGTTCCCAGGATGTGAGGGGTTGGAAAGGATCCAAAGAGCTCCTTCAGTCCAACCCCCACCCCTGCCAGATCAGGACCATCCAACCTAGCTCAGGTCACACAAGAACACATCCAGATGAAGTCTCCAGAGAAGGAGACTCCACAACCTCTCTGGGCAGCCTGTGCCAAGTGCTCTGAGACCCTTCCAGGCAAGAACTTCTCCCTCACCTTGAGCTGCAACCTCCTGTGCTGCAGCTTTCGGCAACACAACATTAATAACCCTAAACACACACCAAAAAACCTCCCTCAGCCTTAGTTAATCTCCTTCCCCCAAGGCTCACAAACCACCCTGAGCACCTAAAACCTCAGCAAGCACTCAGCTGCCTCTCTATTTCTTTTCCCCCTGCTTAAACCAGTCACCAGCAGCAGAGGTGAAGCCCAAAATGCTCTTTTTTTTTCCAAGGCAAAGCTTGCTGGCTGTGAAGGTGGAGTGGTTCTTGCACCACCAGCTCCAGGCTGAGGGAGCAGCCACCTTTTAATTAGGTGCCCAGGTCCTTAATCTCCTCGAGCTGGCAAGAGGAGAAAAGCTTCTTAAGAAGAAAATAGGTTTGACCCCCTCAGCAGAGCTTCCCCAGTTGGAAAGAGCTCGATGGGGGGGGGAAACTGGTTGAAAATAAATAGGAGGGAATGTGGTTAAAATCCCCCAGAGCATGAAGGAAGAGCCTGAGGGTCAGTGCTAACAAAGCACTCCTCAATCCAGTGGCAAAAGGCAGTCAGGAGAGGTTGAGCCTGGGGGTTAAAAACAGCAACCAGCAGCTCCCAGCTCCCTTTAGAGACCTTTTCCCCTCTCTGCAACCTGAAATCTTCACCACTTCCTGCTTTATTGCAGCAGTTTTCCTTAAGAGCCACCCAAAACTAGCCCCAAATCCAGCCCAACTCCAGGTTAACACTCAGCTTTCCCCTCTGAACTGTGCCTTTGCAGCCCAGCCCCAGGTTATCACTCAACTTTCCCCTCTGAATTGTGCCTTTGCAGCCCCAAGTCCAGCCCAACCCCAGGTTATCACTCAGCTTTCCCCTCTGAATTGTGCCTTTGCAGCTCCAAATCCAGCCCAACCCCAGGTTATCACTCAACTTTCCCCTGCCTATGGCACCTTTGCAGCCCAACTCCAGGTTATGACTCAGCTTTCCCCTCTGAATTGTGCCTTTGCAGCCCCAAGTCCAGCCCAACCCCAGGTTATCACTCAGCTTTCCCCTCTGAATTGTGCCTTTGCAGCTCCAAATCCAGCCCAGGCCCAGGCTATCACTCAACTTTCCCCTCTGAATTGTGCCTTTGCAGCCCCAAATCCAGGTTCTTACTCAACTTTCCTCTCTGAATTGCGCCTTTGCAGCCCAACTCCAGGTTATCACTCAACTTTCCCCTCTGAATTGTGCCTTTGCAGCCCCAAATCCAGGTTCTTACTCAACTTTCCCCTCTGAATTGTGCCTTTGCAGCCCCAAATCCAGGTTCTTACTCAACTTTCCTCTCTGAATTGTGCCTTTGCAGCCCCAAATCCAGGTTATCACTCAGCTTTCCCCTCTGAATTGTGCCTTTGCAGCCCAACCCCAGGCTATCACCCAATTTCCCCCCCTTTGAATCGTGCACAAACGCTTCAGGACAAAGCCAGAAAGCCAATTTGAGTGGGACCAATTAATTAACCGCACCAAGGCACCAACGCTCGTGCACAATTAAAGCCAGAACCTGCACAATCAGCGCTCGTTGCAGCCTCTCGATCCCTCTTCAGCTTCCACAGGCGCCCAGAGGCTGCCTGAGGAGCAGCGCAGGTTTACTCCTCTTTCACACGGGATACCAGGAGCAAATCGGCGTCGGTAGGGAACGGCTCCAGCCGCACCCCACCCCGAGGCACCGAAGAGGAAGCCGAAAGGGCGATCAAACCCACCGGAGGTTTTGCACATCTACCTATAAGCACCAACCGGCCCTACCGGGCGACTTCCCGAAAGGGCGACGCATGCGCGGCGCCCAAACGCCTCCTTCGGGGATGAAAACCGACGTCAAGGCTTCGGCTTCCCCGCGTAAAAACGAGCTGTGGCTGACCGCAGAACCCTCACGGAGCCTCCGGCCCCGGCAAGAGGCCAGAGCGCGGCACAAGGACGCGGCCGCCGCCACCGAAGCGCTAAAGAGCCTCGGTAAGGCGCAGAGCCGGCTCGCCTGCCGCACGGCCCCGGCTCCTTATCGCTATACCGGAGGAGGTGGCTCCATCCGGGCCGCTCCCGCTCCGTTAACCCCGGAGCTACGAGCCGAGCCCCGGCCCGGGCCGCCTCGGCGTGGCCTGGCCCGCAAACGCGCCCGGGGTCGCCTCACTTATGGCCTTCCCAGCAACCCCCTCCCTCTCTTCAGCCGCATCCCGCTCGCCCCGCACCACCTCCTTCCCTTCACCCGTTAACGCCTCCTAAGCCTCACCGGAGCGGGGCGCGGCCCCGGCAGGCCCCGACCCGGGCTGCTGCAGCGGCCCTGACGGTGACGGCACGTCGGGGCGGAAGCGGAAACGGCGCCGGCACGCACGCCACGCACGCCGCGCACTCGCGGAGGACGCCGGGAAGAAGGAGGGGCGGGGGAGTGGCCTCCAGCCGGAGCAGGCGGGGGGGCGGGGCCTCATGTGGCGGGAAAGAGCGAGCAAGCTCCGCCCCCCCCCGCCCTGCTTTCCCGCGCTCTGCCGCGGGGCCGCTTAAAGCCGAGGTAAAAAGGATGTTGGTGCGGAGGAGACCATTATTGGGGGACAGGTTGGGGCCGCATGTGGCGGGAAAGCGCGAGCAAGCTCTGTCCCTCGCCCTGCTTTCCCGCGGACCATTATGGGGGGGCGAGGTGCATGTGGCGGGAAAGAGCAAGCAAG